>VXBO01012260.1:0-75233 GCA_013400135.1 Rhinoptilus africanus | reverse complement strand
AACCAGTTTTCTATCCACCTCACTGTCCATCCATCTAACCCACTCTTCCTAAGCTTCCCTATGAGGATGCTGTGGGAGACCGTGTCAAACTCCTTGCTGAAGTCAAGGTAGACCACATCTTACAGCTTTTACTTACAGTTAAAAAGGGATGCACCAAGTTTAGCGTACAAACACCTGAGGAATATCATCAAATAGCATTTGTTTGCAAACTGTTTTTTTCCAGTCTTGTCTAATGATTTTGCAGTGAGGTATAGCAAGAAGGAGGAGTGACAAATTCATGCTTATTAGATTTTAAAACGGATCGCATCTCCAGAGCCGGACCTAATCTATCTGCCTTCAGTACGATTATTGCACCTAAATTTTCAGGCATCTAATGAGCCAGCTCTTCTAAAGCAGAAGCCTACATTCCCTGTAATGGCAATGAGGAGAATAGGTTCTTTTGAAGGCCTCCAGAAGAAGACTCAGAAAAAGACCCTTCTCTGCAAATTAAGTAGAAGATTCAGGTCTGGAGGAGTTCCACAGCATTTACCTCTCCATGAACAATTTAGGGAACTCCGGAATCTGTACTGTCAGAGGACTGCTTCATCAGGGCACTGAAAGGAAAGTGCCAAAATAGGGCAGGCCATGTGCCACCTCTGGAGATTTCAAGACTGTATTGAGCCACTTTTCCCAGAGACCTGCTGGATGAATTCAGTTATTGTCACCTTGGTTGGTTTATTATCACTGAACCATTTCAATGCAAATACAGTCATTTGTCTCTATCCACAGAAAATGAAGAAATGGTTTAATCTGAGTTAGTGAATGCCTGAGAGGTTATCTCATTGCCAGTTTACTTTCTCCTGTTCTCTGAATCAGCAGAGAAAGTGAATTAATTTAGTTGACATGTGTTACTCTGAGAAAGTAAGAGGTAAGACAGAAGGTTATAGGTACAGTATGGAAGACAAGAAACCTGGAGGAAAAATGGAGAAGGAGGTGAGAGAGACCAAGGACTTCCATAGCAGAGTGATCCCTCTTCACTTTTATATTTCATTCATTTTCTTGTGCATTTCTTTTCTGTTTCTGAATGGTTCTTCCCTGCTTGTGATGAATATAGTTTTCTAGGCCTCCTTCACTGATGATTAGACCTTTTAAAATATGTATGGATTGTTATGGAATTATTTATTATTTGTCCCCTCACTTGTGCTGTTTCCCCAGCATTGTCAGAGAGAGTTTTCAAAAGGTTCAGTTCACAAAAATAAGGTGTATGGTCAAAAAGTTGGTCACCCTTTCGGTTTCTCAGCCAGATCCAAAAGAAAAACTTATCCCTATCATTTGCCGGTGGTGAAAATTTTACTGACCTCAAGTGAAATTTGACTTTCTAACTGAAGAAATACAATCACTTCACCATCGGAAATTATGTTAAGTGAAAAGTAATTATATTTCTGCATATGTTGTTCCCCAAATTCTTTGAAAATGTCGAGTTTCTGAACACTTTAGTTCAGAAATGTTGAAATGTTTTGATCTGATGCTTAATAATAATAAAAAAAACAACCACCACGTTTCAGTGCCCCCCTTCCATACTACCGTATCTAAATCTTCTTGGGGGTTGGGGTTTTGTTTTGGGGGATTTTTCACTATCATTTCTGTCTGTCTCAACTGCTGCGAGCCCCTCACTGGAGCTATAGCTGAAGTCTCAGTCTCCTCTGTGAGATGAGTGCATTAGTTAGACACCATTTCCCACGATACGTGGTTGTACTGTGACCACCACAGGTCACCTGGGAGGGAGGTGCACACATCATTGGAGTTATATATATTTCATTTTTACTCTTCTTGAGAAAGACTGAGCAATTTCGCATCTTGATTTTTCCCACTTAAATTTTTGATTTTTTTCCAAATTCTGCCATTTGCTGTGAAAAAAAAAGTTGTTGATTGAAAGTTTCTTGCTGGCTCTGGAAATGTTCTGTGTTCCTGCATTCCACTGTGGGCCTACTGAAGACTTTCCACATCTTTCATGAAGATAAGTATATCAGCCTATGTAATACCAGATTCAAGGAAGGACGAACAAAACTGTGAGCTACCCTTCCTAAATTATAAAACGGTTGATCATGAAGTCATTAGGAGACCTGTAAAAGATACAGATTCTATTGAAGATTCATTGATCTTGTTTACAGCGCAGACATTTGCTGTTTCAGCTGAAGTTTCTAGTGAAAATGAATTCCATTTTATGTCCTTTAGTAAATCATTTATGTACAGATTTAGACTATTCTGCAGCAGGCTGCAGGGACTACAGAAATATTATCAACCTCTTGCCTATTTGAGGCGTGATCCTTGGGGAGCACCCTGAGAAACTGAAGGGACTACTTACCTGGAGAGAAATAGTCCATGAAGCAAGGCTGTCCCTGAAATAATTTCTTCGTAACCTGTGTATTTATTACATTGCACATGAGTCAGAGGGGTTTTTATATTGTTCATTTATCATTTCTCTTGTTTGATTTGTTCTTCAGGTATCCAAAGCTCTTTGAAATGGTTTACAAAAGCTACGCAGTGTTTAAAGATTATTTCAAATTGCTGCAAGTTTGGTTTTGGTTCAAATGAAAAGATGGATTGGACTGCTGTGCTACTGTCAGTCAAAGGACATTAGCACTTGGCATTTATATGGCCTGACGTAGTGGGAGCCAGATGAACCACTGAGGATAAAATATGCTTTACATGGAGAGGATGTGGTAGCACAGTGGATGTACAAAACCATAAACTATTTACTCTGGCATCCCAAACCTATGCAAATGGCAACTATACAACATTGTGTAATGTGTGTACTGATAGATGAGACAGCTCCTCTAAGCATCATGTGAAACTTTTGACCATATCTTAAAACATGGCAACAATGACAATGTTTTCCTCCAGTGTTAAAATGCAGTCAAGCACAAAGAAGATAAGGAGTATTCTTGAGATATAGTATCAGGAATTATACGTCACAGGATTGGTCCTCGATGCAAAGGACCAACTCAGATCCATGTTAAATATCCCCTTGTTGTCTAAGTGTCAGTGAAGCCATGTGCAGACTGCATGCAGTAAGTTTGGCTGCTCTCTAAGTGAAATGGCAGCAAAGAAAGTTAGCATTTTGGCATCTACTGTCCTCAATGAATCTCTGAAGGAAGGAGGAATCCTGGTGACATATACGTTGCTTCGGGATAGGTACAGACACAACATGCAAGCAAATGTGTTGCGTTTCTTTGTATAAAAAACTTAGTGTTGTAGTGATGGAAAATTCTAGGATCCCCTAGAGAAAACATTATTCGCTTCTCTTTAGATGTTATGCCATGGAAAAAATGACCCAGAAATTACAAGAGGTTGCTGCAATGAAAAAAAAATCTGTGAACCTTTATACAACGTCAGTTATGAGTTTCTGGGGGATAAGTGTTTTGCTTTGTGCTGCTACAAAAACGAGAACATAGCTTCTGTGATCAATTTTTATCAGTTAATGGCTATATGCATTTTGCAGTTATCCTGGGCAGTTGCCAGCTGCAAACATTTGAGATCACATTTTAATAACTTTATTCCCATGAATTTTAATAAGTCCTCAAAAATGGCATCCAAGACTGAGTCAGCCAACCAGAGAATTTAAGGCTGGATTCTGTAACCTTTATTCATGCAGAGCAGTATTCAGCTGCACTTGACCCAACGAATTCAACATTGTGTAAATGTTTGTCTAATATAAAAAACTACGCAATGACGTCTGTAATGTAGCCTGAATGGATCTTCTGGAAGCAAATGGAAAAATTTAGCTGCTTTTGAGTGAGGTACTTAGTATATTTCTTGGCAATGAAAAGTTTGAATAGTCATTGTACCTTATTATTTCAAATTATATTTTTTAATAACCACGTTGCCTTCCATTCTGCCCAACATAAGAACGTTTTCGACAGCTGGAAGTACTTGACCACGTAACCAGCGCGCTCTCATCTTTGCTGACGGACGTCAACACCCAACAGACCAAAGCGCAGGATGCAGGAGGGTATGAGACCGGTCTCTCGGATGCTGCAAAGAGCGGATCTGGAGTCACACGAGCAAAGCGGAGAAGGATCGGTCAGCTCCTGAAAAGGGCTTCTCAGCAGACAACGCTGCTGAAACAGGGCTTGCTGCCACCTGGGGAAGCCAACTTGCCCAGCAGGAAAGAGCAACCCTGTTCTTGTGTAGATATTGCTGAGAGGGGGACAGTCCAGACAGGCTTTTCTGCATGTGTGACACTGGGCTGTCTGACCCAGGAGCAAACCTCCAGAGGCGAGGGTGCCGTGGCATATCCCACATCCCAGCGTCCACCGACTCCACTGGGGAAAGCCTGGGCTTCATCGCACCTAGTTGCAAAACAGCCCCACTTTTCTCCTGCGTGTGAGGCGCCTGCCAAAGACAGGCCAAGAAAGGAGCCACTTTCGCTTGTGGCCCACACTCTCAAAAAAGTGGCTGACCTAAACAGCAAGCTGCCAGACTCATTTGAAATGGAAGAGGTGAGGTGGATTTTTGTGTATTGTGCTAGCAATGTATCTCCGCTTATATTTATGGTATAAATTTGGATTCTCTTTTTTAGGATGGAAGCTAGCGTACATTACTTAAACACACAGCATGCAGCAGCATTATGAGGAAAACCAGTAGGATTTACACTTCTCATTGGGGTTTTGATTATTTTAAAATGTCTTTGTGTTAGGATACTGTCAAAGAAGTTGGCACTGAAGTTACTGAGGTAGGATTCATTCAACCAGTATGATAGTGCAAGATGCCAATATGTTTTATGCAGCACTAGGTTTTGGGTTTTTTATAGAAGGAAGTTGCAAGAACACTAATACATATGGTAAAGGATATTTTTACAGATCCAGTCATTAGCCAGGGTTGGAGGTTTTTTCTATATCTTTTTTTTTTTTCCCCCTAAGCTCATTTTGTGGTGTGCTCTTTCAGAAAGTTGCATCACAAAATTAGCCTTAGTTTTATATCAGGCTTTGAAATATTTTATCACTCTGTAAGATGAGCATCCTAAAACCAGAATAACTCAGAACAGCAGCTTGTTCTCATATCCAGTCTGCAAAGCCCATGATACTCAGTTATCTGTATGTCTTAGCAACAGTGGGGGTTCAACATGAAGTAGCAGAGACCAGGATACTTGCCCCAGTCCCTTTCTAACATCTAGATTTGTGGTGTGAGCAGCAGTTTTTCTGGCCGTACTACTGCAGAAAAGAGGCAATGGTAGGATACTCTCCAATCGCACAGACTCCACTGTACGAATGAAAGAAAGGAGGAGAAATGGGATGGTTGGCAGGCCCCTGGAAATATATGGAGCATGGGAGGGAGGGAGGGAGGGAGGGAAGTAGGAAGGGAGAAGAGGGAAGCAGGAAGGGAAGGAAAGGAGGGAGCAGTGAATGGCTGGAAAAGGTGGGAGGCTTTAAAAAGTTTTCCGGTTTCTAACACATTGGAAAAGGTCTGGTTAAAGTGGTGGCATTCTTCTTGAGGAAAGGATATTTACGTCCTTCCAGAAGTGTATTTTTCTGTAAAAGGTTTGGTGCAGCCTTCATATAGGCAGAGTGGATTCAAGAATGAGAGCATGGACCTGATTATCAGACTCAGTTGGGGAGAGGGTGTTTTTCAGAGATCTCTGGCGTAGCAAATTTATAATCCCAAAGCAGCCCATATGTCTTTGTAAAGCACTCAGCATGCTGGACTTGCAGCTCTGTGACTAGAGGCTCACACAAAAACGGGGATATTGACAGAGCAGTAAATGCAGATGATTGTAAACTCCCCATTTTGATGACTAAGACAATTTGGTGAACGCTGTATGTTCAAATTAGACAGGCTATATACTGTTTAATTTAAGTATTCTCTACTACATCATTACATTAAGGCTGTAAGAACTGTCTACTGGCTGAAATCATCAGGCCACCTAAATCGTTGGTCTGGCAATGGCCAGCACAGATGTGTGGGGAACAATAACAGTCACATATAGAGCAATCCTTCTCTCATGTTCTTCAAGCCTTTGACAATGAGGGGCTTATAGATCTCTTGAGATACAGACTGCATGGCGGACACACCTAACATGCATGTTCATGTGTTACTTGTACCTAATAGGTAGCCAGGAGTTTATGCAGCATCATGACATGATGTTCCCCCTGATACTATAAAAATGTCAAATGGGTCTTCATTCCAAGAAAAAAAAAGTCTGACCTTACATACACTCTTTGGCAATAATTTGCCTCTATATTGTTACATTTCCTTGAGGTTCTTCTCCTAAGTAATTTTTTTTTTCCTTGGGACATTTCTCTGAGGCTGTTCAAATAAGATTGTTAGTGTAGTTACGTGTTGGGAACCTTTATATATTGATTACTTTGAGCAAGGCTTGGAAAGGTTCTGAGACTAGAGCCTAGTTTATGACTAGAACAAATATTTTTAAAAGGAGACAACCCAAAGGGAACCATCTGAAAGATTTCACGTTTTCACTTTGCAATGTCCAGGTTTCTTTTGATTTTTGTTACTACCTCCCTTTCCCATAATAAGGCATACACTCATGATCATTACCATCAATAATAAATGTTCCTCTTTTCCTTTTCTTTTCAGGTCCAGAGTTTTGAGGATGATATTCCATGTGGAAATGCTCCTGACACCACTTTAGGTGAGCATTACAAAACAGACAATTTGCCGTTTTTTAAAACACTGTTCCCATATAGCTGTTTCTAAAGCTTATCCTAATAATATGTTTTCCCTCTCTGCCTCCATCACCTCTGGCTTTTAGATCTATTATTCTGAACATGGCAGTCTAGGGCTGTGAAATATACTGAGCTTGTCAGGGAGACACAATGAGTGCACATGAAGAGGGCACCTCACATGCACAGCTATGAGTGTATGGGGTCCCTGTCTGATGTTTTAAGTAGACCTCTTTACTCTTCCAAGTGATACCAAAGCTTCGCTGCTGCTTGATGGTTTATTTGCCAGACTCTGACAACGAATTATCCACCAACTCTCAGATCCCTAGGAGAGCAGTCAACTAGGAGACTGGAGGCAGTGGCTTTGCAGTTGTTCTGTATGCAACTCAACCATGACCATGCAAACAGGACATCCTGGTGGCAGCATGGCCTCCACTCTGTCATCTGAATCTCCTCTATCACATAGACTGTCATCACGAACTGAGACAGCATTGAATCATGTGTAAGAAAATAAGTTATTTGAGAAGTCTATGAAAGGATTAAAAGCAAAGCTGTTAGACCAGATGTTATGCTGTCATTTGGGGGAATCTGAATTTGGATCCTGAGAAGCATTTGCTGGCAGGGGTGCTGGTGTTGGAGAAACGGCTGTTCAGCCTTTAGAGCAGGGAGCTCTTGGCCTTGCTCTCTAGCGACCCTTTCCAACCAGTGCTTAGAGCAGGACTGGCAGGTGGTGGGTTTTTGTGAATGGGACAGAAATTTAATGTGAAAGAAGTAATAAGTACCAAGAAGCACAGATAGCAAGGGACAGATGAAAGATGGTGAGACCTCACCTTTTGAGGACTACATTATATCACTTCTGGGGAGGCAGCACAAATAATTAAGCAACCCAAGTTCATACACAGGTATGTAAAAACAAATGTGAATGACTGGCAGATATTCTGGTGCTGGTCGTTCACAGATGCTATTGGCTAGTGTGACAGCTGGATTTGCAGGAGTGAAATCATGAGCCTGTTGAAGGCAGCACTGACTTCAGTGAGGCTAGTGCTTTCATTAAAGTGTGTGGAGTTTTCTTGGTAAATGCTAAAGGTAAGTAAAGGCAGTGGAGTATAGCATGGATTCCTGAGTTCTTGAGGGTTTATTTTTGTTTGCAAATGATCTGTAAGCACATCTTTGCTGTTTTGCTAGGGTTTTTTTTTTTAACTGTGTAATAGATTGCATACCTATGGCATTCAACTGCTCTTGCCACATCTTCTGGCAGGGTTGTATGCATCCAGTGTGTAAACATGAGAGTCTATTGATTTTTGGGGCTTAATGTCAGGTCGTTGTTGCTATTCACACTGTATGAGTCGTCCTCTGAGTTACATGAGGTTACTTTGATTTTGTTTTCTGGTGGATGTCTTCATCTTCATGAACAAAGACGAGCTCCCATAACAGTAGTCTTGCTTGTAGCGGTATGTATACGAAGAATAGTAATTCCCCAGGACTGGTGCAGTGAAAAACACCATTTGGACACACATTCAGTGAGAAATTAAAAAAAAAGAGAATGTGGACATAGACCAGTGGGGAAAAAATTCAAATTGTAATAACATCCCCACAAATGCTTTTTTCCTTTCTTTGTCCATCTCTATGACTGTGCTATTTAATGAAGAAGGGCATTAGCTAAAGAATTTAGCAGATTCTATAGGTAGATCAATGACATTGTAAGAGGAAAAACATAACTCTATGCCCTGAATAATCTTTTAAGACATAGGAATAAGAACATATTTAGTAGTAACTTAATGACAAAAAAAGTGAAAAAAGTAATTATTTAGTTTTAATTCTGGTAAGATGGTCATCTAGTTAAGTGATCAATCAAAATCATTCAAGTAAACTGCACTTATATAATATTTAAGCCTTTGCAGCACCATAATACTGTTTTAGAGTTTTGGTTAAGCCCTGGAATATCTATCTCTCACTCTTTCTTTCTTTCTCTGTTGTTTTAGTGTCATTGATGCTTGGTCTAAATTTGAAGTGGAGTTTTCCAGCTTTTTTTTTACAGGCTTTTATCCTATTCTTTTTCTGTTTCCCACTGCTCTTAAATGGTGTGCCCCTCCCTACCCATGGGAGTTTTATTGCGACTTCAACTTGCCGTGCATCATGGAAACAGTCTAAATATTGCTGGTTATGAATGTAATATTGTTAGTAGTGAATAATACCTAGCCGTTAAGAAGGTTGCTACCAAATTCAGCAGAATGTGGCTCGGACCCATAAGCAGGGGTCCTCAAAGTCGGAGAGAGTGGGAGCTCCATCAGGAGCCAAGACAAGGAAAACCTCAGTTCCCAGGAGAGCATGCCTGAATTTAGATTTGGCCTCAAAATTCTCTGGGGCACAGGCTGCCTATTTTTCAAGGCTCACACAGTGCCTGATACCATAAGGGGCCACTCTCATTCGGTTGTGGGCTCTGTTGGAAAGGTTGTGAGTGATGATGAAGATGTGAGAGCCTGACACAGCCCTGCTGAAAGGGGAGCTCACCTGAGCGGGAAAGTGCGAGGTGCCCACGATGAGAAGAAACAGAGACAGATAGGAACAGACTGCTTTGCCTAGATGGAGCATATTAGAGACGGGTGACTTATGGAAGTACTCGTCCCAGTGGTATTGTCCCTTGGCTCTGTAGCCTGGCCTCAATTTTAGTCCAATTGCTTAATTTTCTACACTCCCCATGAAAGCCAATTCCCTGGCTGCTGTGTGTCTTCTTTATATTTCTCCATAATGTAGATTCTGGCTGTTTAACTGCAGTAGGCTTTATGATAAGGCTTTTTTTCCCTCTCTCTTGGCAGAATGCTGAGACTTAATTTTAAAAGACGCTCAAACCCCCCAAACATCCCTGAATGACTTACAGGGAAAGCAGAGTGTTTTCTAGCTCTGTTTTAAAAAATATTACAATCTATTTTATTAGGCAATTTTATCATTGTTATAAATAAGTAATTGTACTGGGGAGAAGGGATAATCCTTATTTAATTAAATTCATCTATACTCCCAGGTTGGCAGCAACCAGACATATGTGAGACTAATACCCACAGCCTGCCTGTATGCATGTGCAATTAAAAATTCACTCTACAGTAGCACTGGCAGTTTAGTGTTGCTTTTGGCATTTACAAATTCTTTTATTTTGTGACTTTTTTTTTACCATACACATATGCTGGAGCAGATGTTGCTTATTTGTTGTTTATTCAAATCTGTAGGCTCTGGCAGCTAACTCCATTGTTCTGTAATGAAGCTTTATTCACTGTCCTGTATTAGGACCCAGCAAATGCATGACAGGCAGAGTTAGCTCTCAGCAGGAACTACAGTTATTGTCCTTACTTATTGGCTGTTTATATTCTAAAGCTCACAGTTGAGAAAGCTGGCTGGGCAGGGTAAGGGGATGGGGATGCTGTGTGCAGAGGAAAATTACTTGACTCCACTCACTGTATCTTTGCCCTGATGAGGTGCAGGCTTGCATGTAAACTCATCTGTTGCAGGGATTTCATATTCAGCATTTGAAAAATAGAGCTGTTCTCCCCCTCCACCCTCTCTTCTGCCTTGTTCTCCCGCCACCCGCACTGCTCCTTCCTTTTTCAATTAGCCTTTGTAAAGCACTGGGTTTAACTAAAGGATGTTTCAGTGTTGCTCACCCCCGTTAACTCAGCACGTGCCTGAAAATTCATTAGCAGAAACGTCTATTAGGGAGGCATCAGGAGTCGGTGCTATCTTGGTGCGCATTGTAGTCACCCGCTCCCCCTTGCTCCTTATTTACTTCCCTCTCCCTCTGCGGGGCGGCCGTGCACCCGAAAGGCAGGAATTCCTGCACGGTGCTGACCCAAGCGGACATGCTGCTCCCGGGTGCTCGAGTGCCAACAGAAATGCATTAGCCTGCTGGAAAAGCCCTTGGTAGCCCAAGAGGCAATCAATCAGGGAAGTAACCACCTCCATCTGGCTCCCTGTGACATGGTAGCTCGCTACCGAAGCGCTTGTGATTCATCTTGTCCCAACGAGTGGTGCCAGGGATCGCATACACCCAGTTTTTTGCAGCAGCTGGGAACGTCCTAGCTTCCCCGCATGCTGAGCTAACACATTAGCTCCTGTGACTTATCAAGTAGCAATTCTTTCAATTATCACACCTTCAATCCTCCTACTCACCAACTCCTCTGGTGGTTTGGCACCATGGGAATATTCACAGAATGTAATTGGTATTTCTTTTAATTGACTGAGTGCCAAGAACGTGAATCCTGTTTATTATCCATTATCCATTGTAACGTCTGCCTCCAATTGAAGGAGCGATGTCTTCAAAAGTCAAGAAGAAAACAAGTATGCTTCAAAAAGGACTGGGTTTTCCAAGTACCTTTCTCTGTTTTCAGTATATAGAACAGAACAGCTATTTAGCATTACTTATTTGCTGGAGTGCCTACATGACACTGTTTTTCTTCACATATAGCACAATGACTTTTAGTTTTAAGTACAGATTAAAGGAAAGGGAAAGGCAAAGAGACAGCCAAAGGGAAGATTTACTAAACCTGCAATCAAAATCAGGAGCTGAACTTAAAAATGTCCTATACCTATTCTCGTGCTGATACTGACAGACATTTATGTGAAACTTTGGCATTGGTTAAAGATAGCATACAGTCTCCAAATACGAGTTCTCTCTTCATAAAACATGATGAATAGTAGATCCATAATAGATCTCTCTTTGCAACAGTTTTCTGCAGGCGACCTGGCACAAAGGAGACATTTGCCTTCTTTAGCTGCTTTGGGTTGCCCCCATTTGTTTCATGACGCTGCAGCCCATATTTTTCTTATCTTCAGCACGTGAGTCACATGAAGGCCTTCTTATTCTTTCCAGTTTCTTACATAGGAGACCTGTAAGTAAGAGTAAGAGGAAGCTGCATCGTTTTAATGCATTTTGTAACCTGAAGAATTCTGGAGGGAAAGTCCTATGGTCCCAGCAAGAATCAGAAACTGCCATGAAGCAGAGAACGAGACAAAAGAGCAAAGTGAAAAGTGAAGTTGTGAAGTCATGAGTCTTCAAACCTTCTTGCACCTTCTCCCTGTCCAGAAGCATCCCGAGTTGTCTGCTTCTTTCAGAAAGTCCTCCTAGAGAGGCAATTTACTTCTGCAGCTCTTGAGAATACCCTAGTCGTTGCACTTTGCCACTGTCCTCCTTTCATGTATCTCACACACATTGCTGTCTAAGTTCAGCAATGGATAAAAAGAGGGAGACCCAGGAGGTGGTGAGGCCACATTCACCAGTACCGAAACTAGATGGGCAGCAAAGAAAGGAAGTCTGGCAGACTTTTGAAATGGCTTCTGGAAGGTCTTGCCACAGCCCAGTGGTGTCAGGACAGCCTGCCTGCAATCCTCAGGTCTAAGCAGCCATCCCAGGAGCTTTGGGAGGTTGTATGATTTTCACTGAGTACATTCCTAAAAGTCATTGCACATTTATAACATTTTGTTGCACGTATGTGTCATATTTTAGGTCCTACTGCAGTGGGCTGATTCATCCTAGTGGGAAAGGATATGTACACACCACATACTTAAGGCAGATGGCCCAGTGGAAGTTACAAAACCTGTTGTTGTTTAAATCTTAATGGGAAAAAAAAATCATAAAATACCTCAGGCGTCCAGGAGGACAACCAAATACTTTGACAACCAAACACTTGAGAGACATCAGTTTAGATTAACAGTGATAGCCTTTTAAACAAGAAAACTTCTGAAATGAAACCTAGTTGTGATAAATTTGTGCTGAGATCTTGACAGGTTTTTTCTAATATTTCCTCCTCTGCTTTTTCTTCCCATGCCCTCAACAGAGCATAGCAGGATCAGAGCCTTGCCTGCGCAGTCATTGATCTCCATGTTACTGTACTAATTTTTCCAGTTGACAGCCTGACCCTTTGATCCTTGTTGCAAAATTCAAAACCCCAACCCCAAGTCCAGCTCTGGCTCCAAGGCAGCTTAGTGAGAAGACAGATACTTTTTCTGATAGCACCAAATTGCTTTGCCATGGGTGCTAAAAGAGGGTTGATTCCCCTCACTGTCAGTGACACCTGTGAGAAGGGGTCCTTTGGTGTTATCCTGGGAGTGTTTTTGTGATCTGGAGAACTCTTCTTCTTTACAAATAGGAAACATGGTTCCTGTTCCATAGATCTTCTACGTACTTGTCAACCAGTCACTGATAATTAGGATTTCTCCTCATGAAAATATCACTAGCAAAGAGAGACAGGCTTACTAAGCCTGATGCTCTTAGACCTCCTGAACACAGTTTAATGGCTATTACCATGGAAATAGAGTTTATTATAATTGGCTGTTGATGCCTAAAAAGCAACACCCGAAAGTCAGATACTTGCTCTTGCTTCCCAATTGCTTTGGGTGCTGCTGACCAGGCAGAGAGAAGTTGACGGACCCAGCGAAAAGATAAAGGCTTTTCCACTTATTTTTCTCAAAGGTCCCTGTAAAGGTTGCTGGAAGCCATCCTCCCTTTTGTGAGGTGCTCTCAGTTGCAGAGTGCCCTATGAGGCTCCCTGCGATCGCTTATTTTTTATTCATTATCTCCGTGCAGCTGCTACTGGGAGAAGCTGTGATGTAACGTGATCTACAGTGTAGGCTGATGACATTCAGCTCTACCTCTCATTTTCATCAGAAGCAGACACAACCATCACCCGTCTCTCCCGACATTTGGCAGCAGCACGAATCTGAATTAATGACAGTTGGCTGAAGCTCAGTTGAAATAAGATGGAAGTGATACTGACTCTCAAGGAAAAGTAGGAGGAGGACCTGGCAAAGTTTGAAGCTGTTTCATCAGCTGAGGGAAGATAAAAGACCATTGTCAAAGTGACTGCAATTTCAGGTTTTGACTAGATTCATCACTACTCCTAACCTCCCAGACTGCAGAAACATCATTTATCACAGAGAACTGCCTACAGTGTTCTCTCTTTTCCTGTCAAATTCAGCTCTTGGATTACTCATTTATACTTTTATCATTTCTAGGGCAGTGTGTTCTTGTCTAGGACAAGCAGGTGACGATGGGAAACTTGCTCCCGAGCATGGCAATTTGCCGGGGTGCGTCTGCTGCTCTCAGACAACAGCGTAGGAGATTCACGATGTTGATCTGTATTACCAAACCTGACGTGACCTCTGTCCCCAGCTACTTTAAATACTTTTCTGTAGCTCCAGTCAACCTATTAAAGGGGATTTCCAGAGCCATGGACCAAATTGTAGTGGGAATATTCTTGAAAGGGGCAGAGGTGCAGATTTCTGGCTGGTGAACCTCTGCCACCAATGCCCACAGATGTCAGTTCTGACCCTCTGTAGAAAGGCCCAGGGTGGTTCACTAGTGTGGGAAATTACATCATTTTCAGTGATGTACAAGGTAGAGAACATGCTTCTTCCCTTGCCCACGTTCGTCTCTGATTTGGGTAGGGAGGAGGGGAAACAAACATTAAAAAAAAAAAGGTTTCATTTTTTTTTTTACTGAGTAGCTTAACAGAATATTATCAGCTAATTCATTTCTTCTCCAAAGCTTCCTTCTACACAGGAGCTCAGGATAACGGGTAATGCAAGAGAGTGAGAGAGCCAACCTACCCACCCACCAGCCCCAGGCATTTCACAAAGGAGTATATTTATACCTGCTGTTGCGGCGCTGACTGTAGTGCGCAGCAGATGTACTGAAGCTAGTTTTAAATCAGTAGATATGTACACCGGCTTTAGAGCATGATAAGGTGTAGTGCAGGTACCCGTGGCTGTCTAGCCACTGCGTTGGGAACTGACAGCGCGCCCTCTCACTTGGCTTTTCAGCCAGGTTTTGCAACCTGGGCAGCGCTCCAGGCTGCTGTGCTCTGCCTGCTGACTGCGCTGTGCCACGAGCATGCTAGACATCACCATACTATATGCTGAATCTCAAGCCAAAAACTTGGCTGGAACTTGGTGCAAAACTGCTTTTATCCTCGGGTGTTTTGGAGGAGGCCTGAAGCTGAACGCTCTGACAGTAGACGTAGATTTGCTGCCTAGCTATTTCTGCTAGTTTGTGGCTTTAATGCTCCATGACCTGGTTCCTTCAAGTGCTTATGGCTGATATCTGGAGAGCATCTAGGCCAACATCCTCCCGGGGAGCCGTGGGCACCCAGGGCTCTGCGGGGAGCTGGGCCGTGGGCGAGGAGTGTGAGGTTGCGCAGGAGGATGTGGAGCACGGTGTGTGCACTCCCAGTGCCCCTGGAGCTATGCACGTGTCTCCTGCTAACGATGGCTCTGACAGCCAGACCCCATAGATAGCCGTGTGAAGAACTGCAGGCTGAACGTGGAGATGAAGCAAAATATCAGTAGCTGTCGCACAACATATGTGCCCGCCACCTTTCGCCCCCCCTGTCCCTGTCTAACCTCCTCAGGGTGCAGCATACGTGCACTCATGTCCAACATGAGATTGTGGTCGTTGGGCTGCAGGGCTTTTTACCCCTTGTTCACCCCCACAAAAAGAAAAGTGTAGCCGAAGTCCTCCATATGCCAGTGGTACCCAAAGTGATGGGGAGAAGAACATTGCAAGCTGGGTGAGAACTGGGGGAACTGGCTTTTTGGCAAGCAGAAGGAGATACCTCAGAGGAGCCAGGTTTTGTTCCCTCCCAAGCTCTTCTGAGCATAGACTGTTCTTTTGTTCCATTCGTACAGAAACTACCAGCATGGTGGGGCACAATTAATCATAGAAATTGCTTTGTGTAGAGCTTTTTTTTAAAATATACTTTCACCCGGTCACACTGTGCAAGATGATTGACATGAAATTCCTTTTCAATTCATAGGGAGAAGGGGATAGACAAATTTCATAGCTTCACTTGGTTTTGAATAAGAATGGTAGTTTTTGCTGCATCTGGTGCACTTTGGGGTGCTGTTATTTGCTTTCAAATAATATGACTATTCTAATAAGATGTTTTATCTAATTTCTGTTATAATGTCCTTGAAAAATAAAATTTGCAGAAGAATATGGATAAAAACTCTGGTTTGTGCTGGCCTTTGGAAACACAGTATTTGTGGTTTATGTGCTGCTGCCATCTGGTGATTTTTCTCCTGAAATGCATCTGAAAACAGATGCAGCGGTAGAGAAAGGGGTCAATGCTGCAGCCCTGCTCCAGCGTCAAGAAATTCTGGACTGAGCTCTCTCATGGGCAAGTTGTGGAACTGTGTGTTGCGTTTGGCTAGGAAAAAACCTAGTTCTTGCTCGCCTCAGTTTATCTCTTCATCGCCATTTCTGCAATGTGGAAAGCGAATCGGTGTTACAGAAATTTTGCAGAGATGTTAATAAAAAAAAAAAAAGACTAAGAATAGACTTTTCCTTTGAAATTTCAGTGGCACTAAATGAAACGTTTACTTTCATAGCCCACAGTCATTAATCCTTGCAATTGCCTATGGGGCAGCTACTTCTTCAATTAAGGAAAGACAGCATAGTATGCTGCCAATGAACAGGTTTTATGGAACATTTACATAGGATCAAGTTTTTCCACATATATGGGAACTGATATGAATAAGAACATTTCTTTTCCCAAAATGATGAAAGTTGTACAAAATAATTTCTGGTGGTGCACCAAGGTTGAGTGAGCTTCAGAAAGCCCAGTGTTATGGATAACAGCACTAAAAGAAAAAAGGATTCTTTGTGGCTTATGCAGAACACATATTTTCAGTGGGATTTTATTAGCTCTTACTGGCCATATCATGGAGTGTGATACTTAAGAATTGGTGGTGCCTGTCCCCTGAGTAGCAGGAGAGGGGAGCAGCTTTCCCATCAGAGGGCTGGACCATCCATAACTGTGCCATGCAGTGATGCATTCCTCTAGCGCAGAGCCAGCTCACCCTGCGACATCATTTTGAGTGATGCCATAGGCAGGCCAGTCTTGTTAAGGATAACGTGCTGATTTACCCATTTGCAGAGCAGGAACACCTAAATGGGAAGGATCCAGTTAACTACACAAAATGAACCCATTTTTATTTTGAAAGTACTGTTTGAAAAAGTATTTCTGAAAGTTCTTTTTTGCCATGTAGGATAGAAATTCTTGATTTTTTTGCCTTGTGTTGGAGAATCAGAGTCTTCACGTCTTCCAGTCACTATTTGATGCCTGTGTTTGAGAAGCAAAACCCAAAACTTCCAAAGTTTAATGAAATGTCTATTCAGTTCTGGCACTGCTGTGGACATGGTGTGATCTTCATTCAAGCCCATCTCTTACTGCATTTGACTACTATTGAATTCAGCTACTGTCGAATGCATGTGTTTCTTAAGGCTCAATCAGTGAGATATTTGTATGTCCACTTAACTTTGAGTGTAGGAGTATTATGCATAGATTTAAGCCTAAATCTAGTTTCCCTGCTGAATTTAGCCTGAGTGTTTAAGCTGTAATAAAGTTAATGCCTTGAGAATTTTGTGTGAGAGAGACTGCAAAATGCCTTTTCTTATAGAGGGAAGTGGAAAAGTCTTACTCTAAGTCCTCCAGGATTCTTTATTTTTCACAAAATATCTGACTGAATTGTGGCTTCTGTGCATTATTTAGTCCTATTTATGTAACAGGTAGTTTTAGAAATATCACATCAATGTACAGCAACATTTAAAAATCTACAAAAATATTTAACATTTTAACAGCATTGCTAGGTTGCAATTGTCTGTTCTACTTTTTCCTATGACAGGATGAACAGTCCAGATTTTAATTTGTGAATTTCAAGTTCAAATTTGCACAAATGCTCTTGCATTTGACATTTTTGTGGCTATGCTTCCCCACGTACCCAAATGATGTAGAAAAACAACTATTGATGTACGTTCATCAATGTTAATGTGATTAAATGTCATGCAAAAAATTCTGGTATTATTTACAAGCAGTGCAGTAGCTCTCATGGCATCTTTTGCAGTTTGCAAGTATTCTCCAGGCTGGAAACTAGAAAAAGATTGTGTTATTTGCATCCAAGTCCACAGAAAACCAGCTGCAGAGTCTGCAGAGAAATGCAGAACTGTACTCCAGCACTTATTTTTTCAACTAATTAGGGATTATTCTTTCATTAATGGTGAACCTAGGAGCCCAATAGTTTCAGAAAGTTCCTGCACTGATGGTTGCTGAAAATGGAAGCCACTGTATCTGCATGCAAATAAGGGTAGAGAAAAAGTCTCTTAATGAAATTGGATTGATCAGGTAAAGGCCTGGAAAGCTGTGGGACCTTTGGGATTTGGAAGGAATGTACTTTCTTTTACGATACAAAATCAAGCAGAAACCTGATTAGTGAGTTCCTCTAACCTATTTTTATTTAAAATTCAGGCAGAACAGAAATGGGATGCAGGAGATAAACTCTCCCAGTTCAATTAGCACAGAAAGGCGAAGAGCCAAGGTTTTCCTCACCAAGGTCTTCAGGGGCGATTCTCAGGTTTCCTCTTTCCAGCATAGCCAGATGTATTCTCCGCACAGGGCCTGGAGTTGTAATTTTTAGTTCATAGTTGAATACTGGTCTGCGTCTCCACTTCTTCTCCAAACATACTTTATCTTTCCTTGGTGTGATGCTCTGCATGTATTTGCCGAATCTCTACAGGTTTGGGTGTCTCCATACACCAGGAGAACTGAGTAGAACTATATGAATAATGGATATTTTGGTTCAGTGGCTGAACCAAATGGTCGGGGAAAAATGCAGTTTGAGTACACTAGAAAGGAAAACATGTTTTCCTTAATATTCAGGTGTTTTAACCCATTTTTTTTTCATCTTTCTTCGTCAAATTAAAAGATGTGGTTGCTTTCAGAAAAGGAAAAAAGCACATTTGAAAGAGAGAGGCAAGAGCATTTTTAAAATGTCTGGACTATGTAAATTTTGGCCAACTTGTATCCCTCTAAAAGACAGTCTTCCAATTGCTTAAATGCTTAGTTCATTTAAACATAACGAATTGTTGCTGTGAAGAAGTGGTATCCCTAAGGTGACCTTGACCACTGCTGAAAGGGCTTTAGATGTTATTATGTTCTGACACAAACCACCACCAACGTCCAGCCTGGAAATTTTCAGAAACCTGGTAGCTAGAAGAATTTGTCCTAGGAGACCTAGCAAAGACCTGATTTGGACCCCTGCAGAGTCAATCTCCTAGTAGAAACTTGGGCTTCAGGTATCCTCACTGGGTATTACAGCCTGCCAAGAAAAACTGGACTGTTACCATTGGCAAGCTGTTAACATTGTGGAAAATTTCACAAAGATGGAAACTCTATTCATCCTCAGGACAGTATCAGGCATGGTCTAATTTTCAGTCTCACTTAATTGCTATTTGGGACACTAAGAGGAAATGAAGTGATATATTGGCCCGATCCTCACCCAAAACGGTTTCGGTGGTATGCAAATGCTGCTCACCATTATGCAAACATTACTTGGCCCTGGTATACAGACATTAAATCAAACTATATTTGCATAGGTTGAAAGTGAGCTGCCTCAAATTGAAAAGGCTATCATGTTTAACGTAGCTTTGGCACAGCCTCAGCCTGCAGTGTGACCTGCCTCCCAACCCAGCCCTACTCCGCGTCTCTCCTGGGTGCACGTTGTTCAGCTGTAAGCCCTTGTAGAGGCACTTTGGCAATCTCTTTATAGCTTTTTACCCCACCTTGAATTGAAGGCTCGTATTCATTTTTACTAAGTCTTTTTTTAATGTCAGACTTCCGCTGAAATCGAGGGAATTTTGTCTGGCTTTGAATAAAGTGTTGGAGAGTCAGAGAAACATCTCATCTTTTAAAAACCCCTTATCTTCACCTGCCTACCTTCAACAGGACCTGGCATACTGGGTAGGATTTTGCAAGTCAGTGTGGGATGTAATGATTAAATTAGGCATCTGAACGTAGTTGGAAAAGAACTGCAGCTCAGACCCTCCGAGACAGCTCTTTGCATTGACTATATGGGGAATTTAAGCCTTTACTCTAGGAGTATTAGTTCATTACACATCTAATATATAGGTAGGTGCAATTTAGCTGCCTATCTTGGATGGAGGTGATTACTTGGTCTGAGGACAAGAAATCACAGTAACAAGAACAGGTGAACTGTGCTTAACATGGTTCTCCTTCTACTATGCTTTTCTTCTCTTTTATAAGTTTCTATTTTGCTAATGTAAAAATTGTAGAAATTGGATTTATGCTCAGAATGATCATTAGGTCCTATTGTATTACCATTTTAAAATACATACCCAGACAGCCTTTCAGAGTGGTTTGAGCCTTGATTTATGTACATGCCTTGCATGTTTAATCCTTGAGAGCCACAATGGCACAGCACACATCACATCTCCTTCCAGGGCAAGTCCAGGGAGACACATGGAGGTCTTTCTGTAGGCTAACTGTAGCGATATTAACTTGGTCTGCAGACATTTCATCCAATCTTTAATGTCTCACCTTGTGTCTAAATATCAGTCCAGAGTCCACCATCACGTGTTTCGGGTAGTTCCCTGGCTAGTGCACAAATATAAAAGTGGGTGGGAAGGCTGCGCGGTTGCAATACACAAACACAATTGATTGTGTTGTTAGAACAGATGCATTGCATTTATCATAACAAATGGGTCAAACCTGGATACAGCCACGTGGTTTTGAGGAGATCAGAAGATGAATTCTCACAGTACTTACACTTCCATTAAAGGCTATGGGGTTTCTCCCTTCGTGTAATTTCTAGTAGCATGCCAGCCACTTGGGTGTCCTGCATGTCTCAGGAGAAAAACAGGCACCTTAAAACACTAGTTTATCTGCTGATAATGTAGTCTTCTAAATCAGCAAACTTTAAAGCTTGAAGGTCAGTTGTTATGATTGGAGGATACAGTTGAGTATTTGAGGCTCAAATAATTTTAGGCTCAAACTGGTTGGAACTGCAGCAGCTGAAACATTTCATCTTTTCAAAATTTTCCTAAGCCGTTCTTTCTTTGTTTTTATGTATGGAAAACTACAGGCCAGACTGACACACTGGAAGCAACAGCTGGCAAAGATGCAAAGGGTAATTGAAGCAGCTTTAAAAAAAGTTTAGAGAATCTGTAGAGCAGTCTCCCTGGGGGAGAAGCTGAACCATAATGTCGTTTGTGGGAAACTGCAAGGATGAGTTTTGAGACCACCCACCAAACCGGCAATTTTCAGCAACATCACTGCAGATTTTGTAATGTGCGAGATGGGAACCACATATTTCTCATCTGAAACAGGAAAGTGACTGATGTGCTGATGATGATACCAAGAGTGACAATGCAGTAATTCATTTAAAAACCATAAAATAATATCTGCGTTTGATTTTACAGTTGCTGCCTACAAATAGATCTGTGATTTTCATTAATTGATGCCCAAGATACATTTAATAAAGCCCGTAGTCTGTTAATGTGTGAAAACATAGTTCGTAGACTTTTTTTTTTTTGTGTTTTCTAATTCACACAAATGAGAGTTAATAACTCAGGTCTCAGAACCACTAGGTGAATCGTCACATTTTCATGGATATAACCAGAAGATGAAAGATATTAGGATTCAGAAGCCATTATGTATGTAAGGAACAAGAGAGGAAGTGCATCCAGATTGTCTCAGTCTCCAGTTCTTCCTTCCCTCAGCAGAATCCTCAGCCTGCTCCCCCAACTCCACCTCTGTTTTGGTGCCAGATATCTGAGAATGAGGGCATTATCTGAGGATGAAGGTTATCTGGAAGTGCAAGTTATCCAAGGGCTGAGAGGTATCGGGATGTAGAGGATAACTCAGGGTTTACTCTCCGTCATTTGTACTTTTAAAGAGGGTTGGCTTTTAGTCATTAAATCAGATATCTATGGTGTATAATTTAACTGCTAAATTTGGGGTAAGAATTGATTTAGCCAGATGATGTGGCAGCTAGATTAGAAATCTTATCTGGAGTAAATCAAGTATATCTTCCTCTTGCCTTTGTGTCTTGCCATGCAACACTGCATCATCTCTGCTTGCTCCTGTGATTTCCTGTCCTCAGACCGAAAACCAACAAAGATGATACACAGTGCCCCGAAGTAGAGACAAACTGGTCTAGGGAAAAGCTAGGGCATCTCCCTTTCCCTGCAAGAGTCACCTGGTTGAAGCCATTGAAACTGCGTAGGTATGAATGAGACTTGTCCTGAGCCAGTTCTAACAGCCAGAAATCAGTATTTCTAGCAAAGGAAAACAAGTGGTTGGCTGCTTTACAGGTTGTTTACGTTGTGTATGTTGTGTGAATATGTCAAAATCTAAAATCTGCGGGTGATGATTACACTGGTGAGTAAGTCAATGCTTAATAACATCAGCAGTAGCTATCCTAAGCACATCTTGTTATTTTTTTCTTTTATAGAAGTATTGCAGATCTCTGACCTGGTTCAAGAATTTTTCTAAAAAAGTACATCTAAAGTGCCCCTTCTTAGCTCTATATTCATTTTGACTTGGTACTGCTTTCTGCCTTTCTTTCTAATTTTTCTTATCCTTTTGTTTTCCCCAGTAGAAGTGATGGTGACAAGAACAAGCAGCTGCCAGTCAGACAGCAGTGGGTTCATGGAGGAGCTGCCAGAACCTTTAGTTTTGCAAGTAAGAAATGAGCAACAGTTGTTGGTCGGTCTATGAAAAATCTGTAACCCTGGCACAAGTAACATTAAAAAAAAAATAATAATTATGAAGTGGTGCAAGCTTCATGAAAACAAATTCATTCTCCTAGAAAACCTCAGAAGGCAAGAAGCTTGCTCAGAACTGTGTGCAGCTCTTCCACCACTCTAATGCGCAATTTGTGCAAGGCATTAGAAAAGAAATATTACAAGAATCTTTGATTCTTTGGTTCACTGTGTATTTAAAGATGTTTAGAGATGTATTTTAAGATGCCTCTGGGCCTGGGGATGCCCAGGGTAAAATAGTGGTAGGCAAACCAGTTGATAGAAGTAGTATGATATTTCAATTCCTCCTTCCTTTATTATTTTTCCTCTTTTTTTTTCCCCCTTCAGAATGCATCTCTGTCAGGAAAGATTAATTTTATTTCTGATATCCACAATCAAGAAACAGGTCTGTCACACAGGACAGGGTTTCTGATATTAAATCAAGATTTTCAACAAAAGCCAGATGATCGTGTTGCTAAAGTCTTCATAACAGCTTGTGAGAGCATTTTCACAGCATCTGGATCAACAAAAGCAGGCAGTGACCAGGCAGAAGAGACTCATCTGCTACTGACTGCAGCAAATGGAGAGTATGAGGCCTGTAGTGCTGGACAACAGAGTTTTGTACAAGAAGTGCTTTGTGATGTAGACAGGAAAGAGCATAAAACTGGAAGAAAGCAACTGGGAAAAGAAGAGTGCATAAAGGAGCATAGTCCTTGTTTTCAGAGTGATACTCAGAGTGAAGGAGATCCTAGCTCCTCAAAATTTGATCATTTGTGTTTTAGGACTGGACACAAAAAGGTGAATGTAACCTTCACTGAACTGATTGATATAAACTCTGCAGTCATCAGTGACAGCAAAATCAGAGGCAAAGGTGATGGTGAGAAGTGCCTGACTGAAAAGGACATTGGAGCTGCATGTCATGGAAGTGCTCATGGAGGTCATACAGGACATGGTAAAGGGCCATGGTGGGGTATGGAAGTAGTAAGCAAAGGTGGTACCCTCCTTGCAGTGGATGAGGGGACAAATGACCAGAAGTTCTGCAAAACAGATGACAATTCAAAAAATACAAGATGCTCCCCCAAAACAGAGCTCCCAGAAACTCCACAGCAGGGCTCAGCAGCGCAAAGTGGGAGCAGTGCTGCTTCAGGCTATTCTGTACAAGAATCTTGCAGGCATCCCTCCTGCCGAGCGGAAGAGCCTGGATTAAGTTCATCTGAAGATCAAGAGACTAGTAACATAGGGGAGATGTTAAATTCTAACAAATCAGAACAGGGAGACACAATCCAAAATGTTGGAATGGCTTCTGCTCCTCTGAAATCTGTTACTGTTCAGATGCCTTCAGGGCTGGAGTTTACTTCAAGGATGAAGTGCACAGGGCAAAGTGCTCCTTTCGGTGAGACCCTTGCTAGGGAAGATCCTGTGAACTTCTCTGAGGGTGATCCTCTCACACAGTCAGCCCCAGGGGCTTTGAAGGACGGCATGAAGCAGACCACTGAAGCCTCCAGCCAAACTGACATCTGTGCCAGGAAGCCCAGGTGGCCACCACCGCTTCATCCACCCCACGCTCACCTGAAAAAATCAGCCTCTCTTGACACCGTGCTTTGTGGCAAATACGGGTCACGCTACTGGGGTGAAGCCTCTGGCGCCAGGGGTGCACAGGGCAGTCACTGCTGTCACTGCTGCTGCTGCCACCGCTGCTGCCCGTGGACCTTCCCGGTGGCTGTCTCTCCCCATCGCCCTGTGGGCTGCTGCTCAAACCACGCCGCCACCGAGCTGCAGCTCTTGAAAACGCTGGTGCTCCTACAGGACACTGCAATGCGCAATCTTGCTCCGGTGAGTGGGTTTCTTCATATACATGGGATGCTGACACACTTATGAGCTAAACGCACAAGCTGCCTTTTCCTTTCCTCTCCTGCCATGCTTGCTTCTTTAGTGAGGCATATCTTGGGAATGTAACTGAGAAAATGGGTGAGGAAAGAAGCATTCCCTTCTGGACAAAAATGGCAAACCTATCTGTACCTTCAGTTGTGTAGGGCTGCTTCTTTTCAGTGACTTAGGTACATCAGTTCAGTCTTAAAACGGTTACTGCGAGCTGGGTGATAAAGTTTACATGTCAAATAAAGAGCTGAGATGTGAGCATGAGTTTCAGTGTGTTCCTGTGAATCAGCTGAGTTACAGTAACTGAGTAACTTATTGGACTGCAGAAAATGCAAGGTTACGTGATTTAGCGTAATCCTCTTTCACAGAGAACTCATTTGGGCTAAATTACTTAGTGTTTATTAAAGACTAACTGTGAATAGCTAGTTAGATACCGTAAGCCAAACTGCTCTAAAGCAAAGGGAATTGCAACTTCTCAGAGCCTCAAGCCATTTTACCGTGGTAGAATAAGAAGCTTGCATTAAATCTAAAAACCCACTAAGATGAATATTTGCAATAAAGATACTGATAGCAAAAAGTCATCAGATTTTTTTATTTCTTTGTTCAGAATTGCTGAGAGTTCCCAAAAGTTGTGAAAAACTCAGAGTGTGTTGGGGAAGAGAGCAAGGAAGGGAGTCAGGAGTGGCTTTTGCATCCTGAGAAAAATGGGGAAGGAGCAGCATACCTCCTGCTCCGTTTTTCCTCTTCTCTTTGCTCTTCATAAGGAAATGAACTTGAACTGCTGCACAAATTGTGAAGGAAATATTAGATAAAAGTTCCAGAAAGTTAAACTGGTGAATTTTATGCTGCCACATCATTGAAAATGAAAATACATAGATCTGTGATGCCTTGTCTTCGAACATTATATTGAAAGATATATATGCCTTTTGTCAGATATCTTGCTGTTGCCACAAGATGGCAGTGAGTCAGTACCTTATGGTGGCCTGGGAAGCCTTTTCTCATTGATTAACTACTGTTTTATCACTCTTCTAAGGGGAGCTAATAGCGATTTGTCTTCTCTAGTCGGTGGATGGGGAATGTGGCAGGAACTGACTTTACACTGTACTGTTATCCAAGATCTGTTCTTAGGGATATGGCTCCACACCCAAGTCACTGTGCAATAAGCAAATGAATTTACAGGACATCAGTCACTCTGCAGAGATTACACCCATGCCTACTTTGTACTTTGCATTAAAGGTGAGGTAGTTTCTACATCTGTTACTGAGAGAAGCTAGCTCAGTTTATGTCCCACTTACCGAGGGCATGCATGGGGAATGCAACCACCACGGAGCGACTGTTCGTCTGTAAATTTGCCCTGTTTACACGCACCTTATCTCCAACAAGGTCTTGCATGAGACTAGTCCTGGAACAGTTAGTTCCCCCTCCATCCCTGCTGAGCGTGAGCTCTGAATAAATCTATGTGAACTTGTGCTCTGTGATACGCTCAAAGAGTCAGTGCCAGGGGAGCTGCCCAGACCTCATCTATAAACGCTGGAACAATTTACCAAACGTACCCACGTTGTGCCTCTTGTATCTTTTGCATGATGCTTTCGAGATTTTTGTTAGCCTTGAAGAATCAACTAGAAATTTGTCTGTGGCCCACTGACTTCTCCCTAGTGACCTGAATGACAGGAGCTTTTCAGGCTAGTTTGAGTCTACTTTTTTTATGGCTAGAAGTCCTCACTCTGCTCAGATTTGGCAGTGGGTAGAAGAAATCATGATTATTATGTGGACACTGCTCACTTGCACCCCACACACTCCCATCTAAGAACAAGAAAACCGTCTGAGGATCAAAATTAAAGTTTGGTGTGGGGGGCAAATGAGCAATCAGCCAACACTTAATCTGAAGGTGCTTATAATGCTCTGCTCTGACTGCCTCAGTGGGGTGGGATTCCTGCCCTGACCCACAGCACTGAGAGCACCAGCTGGGCTCCACATGGAGCAGACACTCAGAAGATGTCACCTCTAATGCAGTCACAGGACTGGCCATATCAAACCACTATTACTTTCTAATTAACCCTTTCTGGTGCAATCCCATGGCTCTTGGGGCTAAATTTTTTTCTCACTGCTATGGGATGGTTTCTTCCTGGGTCACGCATCAAGAGTGTTCCTCAAATAGCAGCTGCATTGAAATGGAGATTGAGAATGAGGTTTCTCAAATGCATGGAGAGCATTTTTTACCCTCTGGCTGAGGCTGATCCTCCGTCAGGGAGGGCTTCTCCATGTTTCAGGCCTTGCTGGGACTGAGGGATGCTTTCAAGCACACAAACATGAAGAGATCATCAAAGGACATTACTGCAGGAATCCAAAGCATTTCTATGCTTTGCAGACGTGCGTCTTGTTCTCCATCAGTTACGGTGGTCAGCAGTGGAGTTCAGGTTTCTACGCTGTCTTCCCATGGCTTACAAGAGACCCAAATCTGACAAGATGGGAACATGCAAAACACTTTCTTGTGCTTGGAGCAGTTTCAGTGTAATAAAGGAGCATACTTTCAGAAGGCAGACGATATTGTCTCCAAAATAATTTGGATGATGCTGTTTTCATTATTGCCCTGAACACAGCGTGAAAAGTCTTCAATGTGGCAAGAAACTTAAACATTTCAATGTCACTAGTGGGCTGCCATTGTACTTGTCCTGTGCTATGAAGTAGTAACTTGCAAATCTTATAGTTTTTGATGTACCGTTCCTGCTCATTCGTCTCCTCTGCCTTGAGACATTCCTGGTACAGGTGGCTATATCAGGGTAGATGTAGATGACCAATCATACTAGATACCATCTCTCAGTGAAGAGTAATGGTCACCGTTGTGGAATATTTCCTCTAATGTACTACAGATGTCTACTTTTGGATCAGAACAATTGCTCTGCTGCAGTACTTGCATGTACATCTCTTGTGGTAAATGTCTGCACTTGGTTAGATAAATCCAATTCTACATTTCTAAATGGTAATAGATGAGAAATTACCAGTGTAACACTTAGCAGAAACCATCACGAAGGACACTTTTCCTTCTTATAGTTCTTACATATCTTCCCTCTTTCCCTCTCTCCTTTCTTCTTTTCTCCCTCTCTCTCCTTTTCAAAACAGTTTCTAATTTCCAGTGGACGGTAATTCCACTAACCATTAAATTCATTAACCTATAGCAACTTATCCTGCTCAAATATAATGTCTGACAACAGTGCATGGCTTATTGCATCAGATCTTTGATCAAAGTCCTTTTCCCCTTCAATGGCAAAAATGAAATTCTCCCTGGCTCGAATAGTGCCAGGACTTAATCCTACATGCTTTAGGAGAAAAGTTGGTGGCTGGGATGTGATGAAGGTACCCAGAGAAAACTCACTTGAAGTGCCATCTGGAGTTTCACGGCAGCTGCTCACAGAGTCCTTGTTGTGCGGGTAAGAGGAGGACGCATGCCATTCAGGCTGTCAGCTTCAAATGCACTCGATATGGAAGTGCTCAAAGAAAAGTAGCCAAGTGGGGTGTCTTCTTGCTTTTCTCTGTAGTGTACCCTCCATGAAATAGAAGTGATGAAGAGGTCCTGCCGGCACTTCCAGCAGAAGCTGGATGAGATTGAACAGCACCTGACCGAACAGCAGGCCCTGTTTTACAGCATGATGCCAGATGAAGGAAGGTAATGTCAGCCCAACACACTTACTTAAATCCAAAGCTAGCATCAGCAATGTGTCTGGTCGCTTGTGTTACCACAGCCTTTCTGGTCAGTGAGGTGGCAGCTGTGGGCACCCTGCAAGTGGAGGAGAAATGTATTGTGATGTGATTTTTGCTCAGGGGAAAGCCCAGCCTCTCCCCACACTGTCCAAGACTCTTAAAAGTGAGCATTTTGAAGGGGAGGATTGCTCCACAGATGCAGGCTAGATTTTTAGTGTGCAACTACCATGTTTTAAACAGTAGGAGCACAGGAACAGATCTCGGTCAGCTGAAGCTCAGTGTCCCAGATCAATGCTGGGTTCAGGGAAGGAGGTGGGAGCAATCTCTGACAAACCAGTTCCTTTAGGCCATGTACTTAGTGCTCATGATCAGTAGGGTGTTGATACAGGAAAAATTGAGCTAGCTCATCATGGACTTAGCCCAAGTTCACAGGGATCACTGGGAAGCCTCAGGTTCACAAAAAGTTACTATGGGCTTCCAGTCCTGAGGTGCCTGCAAGCAGAGCATTTATGCAGTCTTTGTGCTGGCAATAAATCAGAAGTGATAAAATTGCCCAGACTCAAGCTGGGTCTGCAACTACAACATGTTTAATCTTGCGACTAATCAAAGGGATAATCAAAGAAATAAGACTCAAGCAGACAAGGGCTGTTATTTATTATTTTGTAAGATATCCTTTGATCATGGGTAAGAAGAAAACCACAGCAGGAGGAGATACAGTCGTTATGCTGGGGCTGAGGAAGAGGAGGGTGTTCACAGGTCACTCAAGTGTGCTCTCACTGCTGCCCCCACAGGGAGGAAGGCAGACACCTGCAACTCTTACGGCGAGCTGTTCGTCAGGAGGTTGCGGAGCTGGAACTTCGGCTGAATGATCAAGCTTGCCAGGTCAGGGAGGGCATCCTTATGGTACGTCGCACAAGCCACTGCTCTGGGTCATGTGGGGAGAGTTTAAAGTCTGTCCTGCTATTCAGCGTTGAAAGCGTTAGCTCTGAGGTACATCTGAATAAACCTTTCAGGGCCAAGAATAGGAGGATTTGCAATAACAGACTTAGAGTTTACATCTTTGACTCTCTCTTCGACTATGCTGTTGAGCTCAACCACCCAGGAAAAGTGCCAATACTTATAGAAGTGACTTTACTCTCCTCTGTTGTATAAAGGTCCTATGATTTCCAGAATAAAGGGATAGGCAGCCAGCCTGCATGACTAGTGATATACAGTTACTGGTCTGGTTCCTTTTTGGATCAGTTCTCCATTTCAAAAGGAAAGGTAAAGGAAACATGGTCAGGGGATTTGTTACTTGTCTTTGATTCTTCCCTGATAAACTTGGGTTAGAAAGTCAAGACTGGTCACAGATTGAAGTCCATTTGACATTTTCCATTAAGCAATTAGATCTATCTGTTGGAATAAAATGTCCTTTAGGCTTTTCTACTCCTTTTTATGGCAACTTCTCCTTTGCCAGATATTGTATGTCTTCTTCGGACCAAGCAGAAGAAGCAGGCATGCTTCATATACTCTTGTGTATCCTGCTTGATTCCTTTTATTATATTTTTATTACTGCAATATGGTTTTCCTTCTATTTTCTCTGCAGCAGCTGGACCAATTACTAGTAGAACAATCCCATCTGTTTTCTGAGCTCGGACTCTGCGATTGGAAGGGAGAAAGAAAAGCCCAGAATAAACAAGCGTTTCCAGATGCTGCTGACACTGCACATCCTCAAAGCGGGTCCTCAAAAGTGGTGCTCCCAAGACCTCCAAGCGAAAACATAACAGCAACAGGCTCACTCTCTGCCCTCCAGTCAGGGGCACCTCCAAGGCAGTTTCCTACTAGGATGACACCTGAGCTGAAGTCAGCTGGGTCTGACCCACAGAAGCTGTCCACCAGTAAAAAGGAAATAAAAGGACCTCCCCAAGCAAAAATGGACTTTAAGGCATTTTTACACAATGTAAGGAGATGTTTCAGTATCACCCTCAAGGTTTTACGTGGAAGGGATCACTGACCTGCAACGTGGTGTTACTATTCTGTGTCTCGTTGCCACAGCCTAGATCAGGATCCTTTCCTGATAAGCTGAGCATTCATCCGAAGGGATGGAGCCTGTGTTTCATGGCACTTTCAGTATGCATAGAGAACACAGGCAGACCCGCCTTGCTATTTGTCAGTAAGCTGTGGCAATGATCTGGATGCTCCAGAGAGAAGAACATACAAATATAAGGATGGTATTTGCCTGGCTTGCTTGAACTTTGAATGCAACTGTTTGACTAATTAGTATATTCAGTCCTCTCCCACCGTGTGAAATTAGTAATTTATGGCTTCAATTTGCAGAGACCGTTATCCAGTTTTACAAGGGCAGTAAAGGCAGTGAACTGGAAGGGTTGTTGTTTTTCTGAAGAAATTCTAAGTCAGCATTTCTGACTGATCTGATCTCACAGTGTAACCATAAAAAGATTGTTTGCCTGCATTTTTTCATATAAAATATGCCTAGAAAATCTCTTAGATAGCTGCCTTATCATTTAATTGTCTCTTACACCTAAGCACATGTCCCAGTTTTTAAAAGATTGATCCTTGTCTTAAATGAACAATTAGGGTTAAATTCTGTTTAAAGTTCATGTAAACACCATGGGAGGGAATGCTTTTTATTGTAATCTATACTCTTTCTTCATTTATGTTGCCATTACCACTGATATTTATCAAGCAGAATCAGGTTCCTTAGCACCTGATTCAAAGAACGGTGCTTCATGCAATGTTCAAAGTTCAAAGAATGAGAACCTTAGACAGTGAGGAACAATACTTGAGAACATGTCATCTTTTGCACCCATTTCCTTTTAAGACTAGTCTTGGTCATTCTCTCAACAGACAAAGAAAATAACACTTCTTTTCCTTTTTGTTCCAGTTGAAGAAATCTTTCCAAAATTCTTTAGGTCATGATTCACCAGAAGGAAAAGACTGATGAAGGACAGACTGTTGGATTTTGATGTTAATCATTGTGGCCTTTTTCCTGACATGCATGGTGTATCACAGAAACAAATGAACAAAACATTGCATTATAGAAAGTTCTGATCACAGCAGTTTCATTTGCAATGAGATGACTGGCCAGAAAACCAGATATTTTTAAAGGATGTTCCGAAGAGAGGTGCAATGTATTTTGCTATTCTGTGACTGCAAAACTTGCTATGCTTCTATTGGCAATCACATGGGATAGGGCTGTTCTTTGCAAGATCATTTAAAAGGAAGAGGAGAGAGCTTGTTTTTGAGAAGAAACTTAAGAATTTGCAGACATCCCAGGAGATACTATATAGCAGATATTCTCCTTATAGAATCACAGAATCACAGAATAGTTCTGGTTGGAAGGGAAGGGTTAAAGATCATCTAGTTCCAACCCCCCTGCCATGGGCAGGGACACCTCCCACTAGACCAGGCTGCTCAAAGCCCCATCCAGCCTGACCTTGAACATTTCCGGGGATGGGGCATCCACAGCTTCCCTGGGCAACCTGTTCCAGTGCCTCACCAGCCTTACGGTAAAGACTTTCTTCCTGATATCCAATCTAAATCTACCCTCTTTCAGTTTGAAGCTGTTACCCTGTGTCCTGTCTTTATATTCCCCGATAAAGAGTCCCTCCCTATCTTTCCTGTAGGCCTCCTTTAGGTACTGGAAGGCTGCTGTAAGGTCTCCTTGGAGCCTTCTCTTCTCCAGGCTGGACAACCCCAACTCTCTCAGCCTGTCCTCCAGGTGCTCCAGCCCTCTGATCATCTTTGTAGCCCTCCACTGGACCCATTCCAACAGGTCCATGTCCTTCTTGTGATAGTTATTTTAAGTCAACCAATATTAATCCTTAAACCCAAAATACCTTGTATAGTCCTAACCATGTTCTAGCTTTTAACTTGCTACTAACTTGCCTCTGAGTAATTTTGTGAGGCTTCTATCTACTGTCAGTATCAAATCAGAATCACCGGTAGTGCATAAAATGTTAAACACCAGCTTTGTCAAACTGTTACTGTGGATAGTCTCCTGGCTATCCTCTTCCTTTTCGTATTTGCTTCATATAAATCCAATTAAAACCAAAATGACACTAGAAACACGGGATTTTCTATGTTTTAAGCCTTGAATCAGAATCCTGATTCAGTTTTCTGGGGCATGCACAGAGCCTGGATTCATGCAGAAAAAAGCCATGAGAAAAGACCTCTCAGGTTTGGATCACAGCAAAGAAATTGAACCAGTTCATTTTCAAAGCAGCGCAGTTTGTACTACTGCCTTCAATTTAGCACTTCCCAGACTGTGAGATGTCCTACTGGCTTGTTTGTTTAATGCTCTGGAGGGATCTTAGGTGTCATTTCGGCTTTGGTGTTGCAAATCACAGCTCTGGAAAGGTGCAAATAGAAGTAGCATTTGCACATGTTTAAGGAGAAAATGGAGTCAAACATGCTGAGCAGCCTCGAGGCTCCCTGCACCTCCACATTTCCACAGATGTTCAGGGTAATAAAATGATTGGAGGAGAGAGGTACATAACATAGGAACTGACAAGATCCTCCACAGCCTGCTGGGCCATGAATTTTACTGGTTGAAATTTGCCCCTTTCTTGAGACCCCGCATGGGATTTGTACACCACTTCCACACTATCCAAGTGCTTAAGAGTTTCTACATCAAGATTTGTGATTGTGACAGTATCTTCAGGCAGCATGCAAACAGGACCAAAGCATCCTTCACCTTAATTTTGGTGGAACAAGCAATAAATTTGGCTTAGTGTTTTCTCCCTCCACTGGCTTATGAACTGCGCTTGCAGATGTTGTACCTCAGTTTGTGGAGGAAGCCCAATAAAGAGCGTGGTGAAGGATACGCAATGATGCCAGTGTTGAAGGTCTCCTGGAAAAGAGGACAGCTAAGAAGCTTCCTTACCTCAGCCACACCAGGGCTATAATTCCTCCCATGAAACAAGAAGTTTTTTGCAAGTGTCACTGCAGCATGATGCATAAAAGCCCTGTAGGTATGTGGTGCTGCAGCCACTGTCTGCCTGTCCACATGTACAGAAGACGGTAGATCTGTTGGCAGGTGGCAGCTATTCTTGGTTAGGAAGATCATGCAGGACCTCTGGTGCCGTTTGAATTCTACCATTTGTATTCTCGACCAGGACTGAATCTGACTCCTGCTAACAAAACTTTCCTGTTTGAATTGTGTCTAGATGTGTGTGTGCAGTCCAGTTCCTCATTTCCATTTAATCATAAAATAATTTCATGCAAGCCATGGATGGGGTAGGGTTGGTTCCCCCATATGCAACACTAGACACTCACAAATGTTGTTACCATGAACTTGTTTGCATTTATTGCTAAAGAACCTTTCAAGCCTTCCATGTTGTTTTAACAATTAAGCTGTAACCTCATAGCAGTAAAAAAACTTACTAAGCAATGGGAATGGGAAAAATCTTCTGACTTATCCTAGAGCACAACAAATGATATTGCACTTCATCACTCCTCCAAGCACATTACAAGGATGGCTGCACTAAGCCTCATAATGATGAGGATGGGGGAGAAAAGAAAATACACAGTAATTTTGTGATCAGTAAAGTCTGGGGGTAGCACTGGTCAGTGTGGGAGCCAGCTGTGCACCCATTTAACCTCACAGTGTTACCAACATTTTAAACTCTATCATTTATTTCCCTTTAGGGCAGTCATAAGCAAATATGGTGGGACTCTTAATGATAACTCCACAGAATTAATGAAATAATAGCATATCCGAGTATCACAATCTAGCTAGCTGGAACCATACAAATTAGCTTGCAGGTTTACAGGGCAGTGGGTCGTGTCTTGGGGGGGGTCTATGTTACTTGTGAAATGCAGTAGTGCAAGTTTGAAATCTGAAGAAAACTGACCTTGTGACACTGCAGAACNAAGAAAGAAAGAAAGAAAAGAAATGGAAGTATATGAGAAAACGGCTGTTTTCCTCCCTATTCCACCTTTCCAAAATTGAAATAGGTAGAACCATTGGCTCTGTTTCACAGGACTGTTGAAGCCCCACAAAGGTCCATGCAATATAGATCAGATCCGCTATGGGAAGGGTAAGATGCATAGGTTGTACGTATGTTACAGCGTTGGTTCTCCTCCCTCTTTCAGCATCTCTTGCCTGCAGAAACCCAAAACTGCCACTTGAAATCCTTGTAACTCCTTGCTAAAGGCTCAGCACGTCCTTTGACCCTGTCACATTTTCTGGAGGGCAAGGGCAATGTACAGCCTCATCAAAGCAGGAGGGCGGAAGGGAGGAGGGTTGACAGGGAGAGGTCAATTAAAAAAATGGTTTCCTAACAAAGACAGAAAATTCAAAACCTAATGATTGCTTTTTCCCACCCTAGTTCAGTAGCAATTTGTGTCCCTTGGATTTTACTTCTTTTGTCATTGTCTTTTGCCTTCATTGGTTTTCCCTGATGCCCAATAAATCTTTAAACCCTGAAGCTAAAATAGGCTGCATTGTGCACCAGCTTGAATATTGATTTTGCTAGAGAGTATAAAATCTAGAGAGATAATAAGGAAATCCATCTAAGGTACCCTGCCAAGGGCTCCCATTAGTTGCTTTACCAGGCATCAATTCAATAAACCCTCGAGAGCAGCACATGAATAAACATCAGAGCCTCTCTGGCATGTTAATGCATCAGTTGCCTAATTGTCAATGCTGCCAACAGACTCCAAGAAAAGGAGTATCTTGGGAGTTCAGCCCCTTCCAACCTCAAAGTCCAAAGAAGATTTGGCAGCGGCTTAGAAGAAGGCAGGGCTCAGGAGAGCAGGGTGTGACGACCAAATAACATGGGCACGGCTGCTTTTGGCATGGTGTTGACCTCCTGCTGGATGCACAGCCCAGCTCTACGCAATCTGGGCGCGCTGCCTCCGTATTGCATCCCAGCGCATGGCGATGAGGTGCCCCAGGTCAGGCCCATGGCTTTCCCTGTGCAGGACTGGAAGTTGTGTTTGGAAAAAAAAGGCAGCCGCCCATTTTGGCCTCAAGCAATAGGAATAAACTGGTCCTGAGCTGCTAGAGACAAATTACATTCTCCTCTAGGGATGCTAGTGAGCCCGGGTAACAAGAACCTGGGGTCATATTCCGGGCTCTACCATGTGTTTTCCCTGTGACCAGGGCCTTTTTCCTTACCCCATGGGGACCCTTATTCTTGGCACAGCTTCTTTCTGTCTTATCTAATGAGGTTTTAAATTCCTCGCAGAGAAGTTATTCTCTCCTAATGCGTTCATACGGTGCCTAGCACAATAGGGGCCTAATATCAGTTGGGACCTCTACTTGCTGCTGCAATAATAATTTTATGAGCAGCCTTTCATTAAGATCCATTGCTACTTAAGAAACAGCTGCAGTGTCACTTTATAAGGCTGTTGACTGTTTTAACTCCCTCTGCTCCAGAAACAAGATTTTGATCTTCCCTGTAGAAATGGATATGGGTAAAAGAGGCTGAAGCATGAACAAAAAGGCAATTTTCCTATCAAACGGGAAAATTCAGAATTAGAACATCTGAGACTTCCAGGAATTAAAAGAACGTGAAACAACACTGTTCTCACTCACTGGAGAGGTGCATTTGAATTCATCCATCTTAATTTCCTTCTTTTCCATTGTCTTGCAATGGGCACATCACTCACTCAATTAGCACAGCTCACAGCTAGTAAAAGGGACACAGGTGTGTCCCATTGAGGCTGTTCAACCTTCATATGGGAAACATTTATTACCATGAAAAATAATGCAGAACACCTGATTTCCACCCCACCCCCACCCCACCCCCTCCATTAAAATACAAAAGCAGCCTGTTAGGACATTAGAGCTTATAGTTAATGATAGTCACAGAAATAGTAAGGAGGCAAGAAGCACAAGAGACTTAAAGTCAGAAGCTAAGGTAGTGGTTTTTCCCTCTCACCCCTTATCCTAAGGGGATGCGAGGGTTCCCTGGGGCCTCACCTGAGGGTGTTGATGCGTATATTCTCTGCCTGTTACTGTCACCTGCAAAAGGCTTCTGCAAATACACAGATAGGTAAAAAGTTTCTGCTCTTCTGTGCTCTCTGCTTAGCCAGCTGCCTCCAGGAATTGACACAGTAAGTACTTATTAGAGGGACTTTAAGTAAAGCAAGCACTTGTCAAGGGTGGCAGGCTTGCCAGAGGTCCCAAAAAGGAACAGGATGAGGGTCCTGTATAGTACAGGGTTGGTGAAGAAAACTGTGGTGTCCATCTTGACATTCCTGTACTCCATCCCATTTCAATTTCACTGTATGAATTTTTGGGAACTTGCTTTATGTCAGCTGCCAATTTGTGAAGATACAGTAAGATCCACCTTTCACAAGACATAGAGCTTCCTCTCCAACAGACAATTCAAGTCAAGCTATTGTAGCCCTACTGTGAAACAAGGTGTGGGGGGGAAAAGTCTGTAGTTATCTTGCTGGTTGCTTTTCAAAGGTTGCCTGGAATTTCTAGAGGTTTTTCTAAGCTTCTGACAGAAAGAGAAATTATAGGGAGGAAATAGTTGAGTCACTTAGGGTAAAAAACCCCCGAAAACCAACAACAAAACCCACAAACAAACAATCAAAACCAAAAAACCCCCACCTAATTAATTGAAAACTAGGGTCTGTTGTATCAGTAACACTTCTGTAATGTCCTGCATAAGGGCTCCACTGCCCTTGATTTTTGATCTACAAGGAATAGCAATAATGAGAAAGCGTTACTCTTGTTACATCAGGAGAGCTGTTCCAGATCTGGGGTTGCTGTAATCAGAGCAGAGCACCCTGGAAGCAGGATAGCCTGGACTCCTCACATCCTTGTCCTATTTAAGAAATAGACAAGTGGAAGCAAGGGCACTCGAGTCATCCCAAACTGGGCCAAGCAAATGCAAGAGGTGCCTTTCTCAGGTTTGGGTTTCCTGCTGAGCTAACCCATGGAGAAGTGAGAGAGTGTGTGTGGAGGGGAGCCGGAGTGAGATGTCCAGGGAAATTTGGAGCAGCTGGTGCCAAAGAAATCTCATTCTGAGAGCTGATGCAATAGCTTCATGGTGTCAGCAGGTTGTAACCAGCTGTTGCCTAGTGAGCCCATCCTTGGAGACGGGCACTGGGAAGCAATTGCTGCCAAAGCACGCAGCAGCTGGGCTGGCAAGAGGTGAACGAAGGGGCCCGTGAGCAGCACAAGGGAAATACTGTAGCTAGACAGGGGAGTCTGAAAACAAGGGTCAGACACAGACACAGAGAAAGAGCAATGGTCAGGCAGTTATAAAGAAAATGAGACCTGAAACTAGACAAAGGAGGGATGAAGCAGAAGTTAGCACATGTAATTTATCTATTTAAAGGTGGCCCAAAGGTATTGGTCCAATACATAGAGTTTCTTCAATGAAATAATTGAGTCGATTTAGCCCTCAAACAGAAACATAGGGAAATGAATTTACAATTAATTTACTTGTTGTTCTTCCCAAGGACACTTACAAGCACTTCAGTGTGATAGACAACCACAGCTGTTAAGGACCACAGTCAGGTTAAGACAAAGCACAAAAGAATGGTCAGTTGAAGGCTATCCAAGCCAGTGATATAGCACCCAGTGGTTGAGAATATAAGAAATGTGTTACAGGGCCAGACCACCTGTGGCAGGACTGTATATTAGTCAGGGAAACTATGAAATGTTTTTCAGGAAAAGCTTGGCTACTTTTTTGCAGGCTGCTCTCCTTGTATGTCCCCAGCAGCCACAACAGTTGTAAAAGGGCCATTGGAGTGTATGTTTCTTCCTATCCCCACTAACATCTGTTATTATTACAGTCTCACAGTAAGACAAGTTGAGAAGGACCTCTTGAGATCATATTAATCCAACATTCCACGCAGAGGTACCTTCTCCATTAACGTGTCACTCATTAATATGTCTTTTTTGTACCATCCTACCATGAACTTCCACTATGGAATCAAAGTTCAGAAATTCACTACTTGCTATGTGAACTGTCGTGTTTTATCAGTTTTAAATTGTTCTCTTACTTTTGAGGAATGGTCTCCAGCTCTAGAACTGCACTGCAGGATTTGATGCAAAAGTGGTCTGCCTTCACCTTCTCCACTACTTTTCTGATTCTGTAGCCCTGAGGATCTTAGCATCTCTAAACCAAAAAGTCCCAGCCCCTTTAGTCTTTTCTCTCCATGTTCCTCCATCCGCTTAATTTTTTTCCCACCCAAGCCTATCTGGATGCTAAAAAGAGTTCCTGTTTTTTCTATTTTGTATATTTCTTTCTGAAGTTGTTAGAAAATCCAGAGAATTTTCTCCTTTGGTTACTAGAAGAGAAACAAGGTTTCTTATGAATTTTGAGCAGAATCATCATAGCCTGTAAACAAATACTATGCCTCAAACTCTTTTCTCTTTTCTGAGAGAAAAGTTCAACCCTTGCCAAATCCAAGTCTTTACTCGATTATAAATATTTCTATATCATCACTGGAAGTGTTATGGACAACATACAGTCTCCTCTCCTTATCCAAGTAAAAAAAAAGAATCCATGAAAGAAGGAGGCATGGGGTTGACAAAGGAATGGGACTAGAATGAAGACAAGAGGAAGAGAGAAATACGCTGAGAGAGGACTGAGGAGAAAAACATCAAAAGTACTGGGGAGTCAGATGCACAGGTGGCTGCAAAGAGGAATAGTGGGAAGCCTGGGTCCCTGTGCTATTGGCTGTGCTTATGTGCCAGGATGGCTATTGGGAGAGAGTGTTCTGTCTTTCCTGGGAATCCACAAGGAAGGCAGGGAAGGTCACAGACTCTACTTGCCCACCTGACGCAACTCCTGGACAGTGGACACCTATCCATGGTGAAGAAAGGCCTGGGATGGACGTCAGCAGAGCATCTGGTCAGAATAAGTTTGGAGAACCTGGTTAGGACTGGCAGGTAGATAAATTATTTCCCCCAGGTGCTCTATGACTGTGCAGACACTTTTCTTGCTACGTTTTTCCCCTTAGTTTAGAGTTTTACTCCTCCTTTACTCTTATTCTTTACTTCTGCCGTGGAAGCTCCATTGATTTTTATATAACTTCCTCTCAGATTTATTTTTTTTTATGCTCTGTATTGTATCCAACCTGTCAGGTAAAGCTTTAAAGCCCACAAAGAGAACCTCAGAGAGTCTCAGTGGCAATATTTAAGCAAGAGGATGTGTTGGCCTTCTGCTAGGCAGCTAGCAGTGTGAGATCGCAGCAAATTCAATACAAGAGGGATAATGTTAACACAGTTAAGCATGAATTTAGACGTGTCACAGCTAATCCCTAGATTAACAAGAGGGAAAGAAATGTGTCAAAATAATAAAGTACCTATTAAAAAGGCTGTAGAGACAGACACTGATCCATAGTTAGCACCGATAGATGACAGAACATCGTCAGTGAAGCGTGAGCCGTCATCTGGCAATGTTCTGTTCTGCAGAAACCAGACAAGTTAGGGACTTATGTCAGACTCGCTGGGGATTTCCAGACATTGGAAAAAAGAAATAACGATGGCAAATTTGGAAGAAAAATAATAACTTTTTAAAATCCTCACCTTAATTTGGGGTCTCTAGGACTTTCTGCTTTTGCATTAAATTGTTGCACTCTGGGTACACAGGGCAAAGGGACCATCCGACAGGGTGAAATTGCTGTCCAAGTCACTGAAGGCCTTTGAAGGAACACATTAATTGCTCTCTTTAGATCATGCAAGGAAAGAGGATAAGGGTCTCAGAGGGAGACAGGTAGCAATGCCAAAAAGTCTAAGACAGCTGGAGAGACTCAGAGGCTATGCAGAAGCACAGGGATTCTCAGGCAGTAATCCCATGCTGGCAATTTAGTTTATCAGCTAACAGCAAGTTTGTGAAGCTCTGGCTAACACTGCTTCTTAATGTTGGTTAGGGGTTATGCCTTCCAGAGGGGAAAGGAGAGCCTATAAGCTGGTTTTTAAGGATGCCCTGGGATGAGCTCGCCATACCCTCTCGGGGAAGGGGTGGGGGGATGGAGTGCTGCACTACAGCCCAGTTCAGCAGAAGGCAGGTGGTGGCTGGGGCCAGTGCCTTGGCTCTGCCTGACTTCTGGTTGGCACCAGCAAGAGCTCAGAAAGCATTAACTGGGGGGGGAAAAAAAAGGGATGCATGCATGTGGTATTTTTTTTTATTGCCTCATGATTTTGAGCCTCGTTCAAGATTTGCCCTGTAAGCAGCGGGTCTAGGAACTTAGCTGGATATGTCACTCTATATCTTGTCAGTAAAGTAAGTGGCATACAGTATAAATCTGTGCTTGGGCATAAAGGCCATGGTAAAATGAAGAGGAACCTATCCATCTCTCTTTGGTATGGCTTAGGAAATACTCGCTTGATATTCTCTGAAGCTGCCTCTTCCCACCATTTAGTAATAGAGCACCACCTTCCAGCGAAAGGAAAGGGGTTTTCTCCAGTCTCTTCTGAAATGTTCAAAAAGTTCTCTTACTTCTCCTTTCTGTGCATCTGTGTTCAAATCTGCCTGTTCTGTTTGAAAGAAGGTTATGTGTCTATTGGTGGTTTAAGGCATAAACTTGATATCTGATTATTCTCATAGCTTGGGTTCTTAATTATACCACTCCAAGAGAAACGTTTCAAGGATAAAGATTAATTACTTTTAATGTTGTTTTGTACTTGTTATGCTGCAGATAATGCTTGTGAAAACAGTAATGTAAGTGAAAACAGGTGTGTAACAATTGATTAAATTAAATTAAACAAGCAAGTAGGGAATGAAATGCATATGGCTATTTTCAAGGAGAGATACTGTAAACACTAATTAAGCAGCTGGAAATCAAGAGCTACACAAAACTATTCCCTCTTCCCAATTTATGAGAAAGAGGAAGCCCTGATGTTTTCAGTCATGACATTGCTATTTATACCTTGCTGAGGTATAAATAAGAGATGCCCATAACCAGGCCAGACATGACATGGATGCAGCCAGATGGATTTTCTTATCTAGGCCCTTCTGAATCTTGTAGAGGCCTAAGAAGCATGATGTAGCACCACTTTCATGCTGCCCGTTGATTCCCAAAAGAGAGAGTGACTTGTCTAAAGTAAATCATTTTCAGAACTAATTAGCAAAAATAATCCTCCATTCCCCTTCTGGCTAAAATTAGGTCCTTTTAGATAGAAATAAGGGATGGCCAGTACCTTTCCAGTGCTGAATTACCATGCAAGACTATTATAACTTTTGTGTGTGTGTGAATAAAATAGACTTAGAAAGGGGAGAAATGGATTTGCAAAATTTTCCAAAGGCCTCAGAATTCAATTCTGCTTTTAGAAAGTCTCCATTAGCATTGACCTCCTTAGTCAATAGATGTGCTCCCTGGAGAAGCAGAGACAGGCCCTTCACTTTTGCAGCTAAAATCTGACGGCTTTTATACTACTACTGCTAGCAGAAGTCAAGACAGCTAAGTTAGAGCAAGAAGTTACTTTCCAGTGTTTTGTGCAATCCTGTGCACGGCCATGTACAAAGCTCCTAGCGGCCGCCTCTCTGCTAGCCCACAAGAGGCAACAAAAGGCTAACGTTGGATGCACAGAGAATCCACAGCAGATGACTTGCCTCATGGTGTTAATTTCCCAGAGCTCCCCACGCTGGTTAAGAAAGGGTTTTCCCTGTACCCAGTGGATCAATGCCTGTGATGGCTGAGGAGGGGGAGCAGATTCTGCTGCTTGGAATTTGCAATCCCAAAGTCTGGCTCTGAAGTCTGTGGGTAATTAAAAGTAACAGTTAAGAAAAAAAAATGTGTGTGGAAAAGAGAGAGGTGCAGTGTTCTCTTTTTGTCTGTATGGGCCCCAGAAAAGGTGAGCAAAACAGGTTCAATCTCCATCCGATGCATACCATCTCCAGCTGATCCTGAACCAAGCCTAGGTATATTTTAGGAACAGGATCTAGATGGATGTAAGCTGTCTGGATGGATTGACCTGTTCCACTTGACATAAATAATTAGAAATGGACTGGACTGTGTCCACCCTTCTCTCACCACATTTTCCTACCACCATCATGTCCCTTCCTTGCTGTTCTGACAGGGAGGCCATAAAAATCCCAGTCCTGAGGAGGAAGAGTTGGAGGGGCAGCAAACAGAGCAGGGAAGAAAGGAGGCTCCTCTTTTCACTCCTGGCTTTACAGGTATGCATCTGCAGCTTTTATTTTGGGTTGTAACTGCATCCACAGGTTTACATGGAAGGCTGGATTTATTACCACCAGAGCACCTTCAGCAGGGACCCACGCTACTGCTTTCACAGGGTCTCTGGTCCTCCTTCCACTGCCGCCACATGTATAGGACCATTCATGACAGTGGCTGTAGAAAGTGGGCACCCTGCTATTACTCTTCCACAAAATCTTTGTGGAGGTTTGGTTTAAACATGCGTCATACCTTTGGTGGATGCGAGTTTCTGTAATGAAAAGAGGGTTCAGGTCAACTTTGTTTTCAAAACCTACTTGCTGGAAGATCTGTCCGCCTTTTCTCTTTTATGTTAATAATTTCCTGGCCCTGCTGAACAAAAATAAGTCCTCTGTGGTCTCACTGGACCATCATAAAAGAGAGGCAGCTCTCACCTGCCTCTCCAAAATTTCCTCATATTAGCAATTATTGTTCTGATGTTTCATCACTGATAAACAGGAAACCTACCAAAGAATGGGCATTTAATTAAACTACAAGCAAAGAGGCACTTGATGGTTGGACACTGCTTGAATTGAATCAGTTTCTATTAATGTAGCTGAAATAGGTACTGACCACTGAATATCACCTTCACAAACATTCCTCTCTATGACATTACCCTGGCATTGTTCTCTTCGCATAACCCAAGTGGTCTCTCTTTGCTTTGATATTACTTTTAAAAAATAAAATAAAAATTCCCAATGCCCTGTGGGTCTAAGTAGTCATGGTGAAAGTGAATATGTGCATGATTGCCCTCAGAGGAAGAAAAGTTGCACAGTTCAAAAATTATACTGCATTAGTTGATTAATCAAGCACATATTTTGTGTATTGTGGTAATGCTCCTTATTCTAACGGCTTCTTATTCTATTCATTAAAAACATCTTTCTAGTAAGGCACAAAATTTACCTTTCTGAGACAATGGAGAGTTTCATCTCCTGAGGTCCAAACTCCATTGAAGTCACTCTTCTGGGAGAGTTTCCAGATTTTATGTTGTTTTGGGAAATTAACTTTGTGCCACCTTGGCCTCATTAAACCAGTGGGAGATTTGCCTAGGACTGCAGTAGAATTAGGATTTTGTGCATTCTATAATAATTGAACTGGAAATTACAGGAGCACAATCTTCCTTCTGCCCTATTAATGAGCTTAACAACTTGCTAGGAGCAAGCTTCTGCAGATAAGGAATCTGTGCAAGTATTTATACAAATCCCACGTGAAGCAAAGCTTATATGTCTCTAATGAATGAAATGTAATGTACCCATGCTGGGCTCAGTGTTCAGCAGCTTGCTACCAAACTTTTAGCTGGGATCAAATCTTCCGATATTGTAGGAAGAATGGGTAAAATGCTAACAACTAACACAGCTTTTTGGTTTTAGAATTGCAAGCTTGAAATACAAGTACTGAAATTAAGGGGAATTCTAGACTTGGTTTCAATGGAAGCAGAGCTGCTTCCACAAATTCTATCAAACATGAGGTGGGAGGGAGGTTTTTGGTTCTTCTCTCCATTTTGTGCTGTATCCTTTGTACCATCAACTGTAATGGAAGAGACTGTCCCAGGCAGAGGACACAATCCTGCTCTCAACAGGATTGATTAGATTGCTGGATTGGCAATCTAAAAATTGAAGGACATGGGATGAAGACGGTGGTGAAAACCCTGCATGATTACTGCCACTGGCAGCACCGCCTCTGGGCAATCTGGGATTTCTCAGGATCCTCCACTGGATTCAACATCTCCTTGTTTCCCCTCAGCCCTTAGCACAACTACACTCTTCAGTAGGCAGGGCCACAAACCAGGCCGCTGTCAGACGGCGGCAAAACATCCTTGTACGCTGCAGGAGGCCAGAGTGCTCTCGCTTTGACACCTTCTTTCAGCAACACAGCACTGAAATGCTTTCTAGAGATATTTTGAGCAAGCTGTTGAGCACAGAGGTGTTCAAGTAAGTGAACTAGGAGGAGTTTTGATTTGCTTCATTGATCAACACAATATGGGTCTCTTTAGCATCTTTATTATAGCTCCTTAATTGTGCAAGTAAAAATGTTTTCAAAAAAAACTCCAACCAAAAGAGAATCACCAATTATAATGTTCACAACATACATATATATATTCTGTAGGCATTGAAAAAAACCCACAAAACCAGCTGCTTTCTTCAAGAGCATATCCTGATAAGAAAATTGCAGTCCTCAGCCTGCCTTCATCACATGATGGCCATCAGGGCTCTGACTGGGCCAACCAGTTGTCCAGGTAAAGACTTACATGAGACATTAGTCAATGATGACACCCAGAATGGCGTGGCAAAGATCTGGCGTGTAGAAGACTGCTTCCTTGAAGTCTCATCCTCTGCCTTCTCTAGTCAGCATCAATTAATCTATTACAGGTTCTTATCTACTGAATTTTTCAGGACTCTACTGAAAAATAGATGGTTTTTTTCCTTTATAAAGTCAAAAGAAAAAAGCCCAAAACCTCAGGATATGGAAAGATATGTTCTTATCATTTTCTGCAGAGGGGAGGTGCTGAGAAATGCCAGAGATGCAGCTCGTAGCGTGCCACTGACTGAGCAATGCTGGACAAGTCAGCATCTTTGCCCAGCATCTCCCTCGAGACCTGAGCCAGCCAAAAACTGGAATTTTGTCAGCCCAGCAACGCACTCTCATTGCATGGTAGGGCAGTGACTAGCAAAAAGCTTGTGGTGCTGCTATAATGCAAAGAATAAAAGGTGCGTAGGGGTTTTTTTCAAGGTGCCTGCAGCAAACTGGAAATTCCCAGGGAAGTTGGGAGGAGGCAGTATTCACCTTCCCTGAATTTCTTTGAAAACCCTCCCATGTGGATCGCTCCGCTCCTTGCTGCTTTGTTCGGTGCGCTGGGTTGAAAGGCCTGTGGTCTGGTTTCAGTCAAGCCCAGTTTATTCCTCTTTTAATAAAGTGTTTCCTGGATAACACATGCTGAAATATCCTTTGTCAGGAAAGTTCACAGACATCGTCTCAGATGTCTGCATCTCTCTGCCATCCTGCTGGGAGGCACAGACAGGCCCAGGGACAGCCCCAGCTTGCTAATGAGTCTCTAGCCTGAGAGATAAGCACAGGTTGTAGGCACTGGTGTTTCTCACACCCATTGCCTGTAATTTCCCGTCAGAGAAGTTGTTTTCTTCCCAGGTTCTAGTAAAACAAAGCAGCCAGCGTGGAGGGTGTTAGAAAGGAGAACAAACATGGTAGTGCCTTAGAAGCTGTTTAATATTTTAAGATATTAGGTGCAGAAGGGCTGTGATGATATTTGAAAATATAATGCTTGGATGCATTGTTAGAAATGCTGTGATATTGTCAAGTCTGCAGTGGTTTAGCAGAAAGACCCCGTGTGTCAATGCATGGGGAAGACACTGATTCTGCACCTAATTAAATAGAGCAAGACATCAGGGGGTAGGGTGAGGAACAGCAGTGGGTGCTCCAGGAAAAGGAGCAACATGACAGATCTATTGTCCCTGGAAAGGAAGGGAAGGGGAGAAACTCCTCTCAGAGAGAAAGTTCTCTCACCCCACCCCAGCTCCCGCCTTGTTCCATGCTGCATGAGAGCAGTGTGTTTAAGGAGAACCACAAGTTACATGGGCCAAAGGTCGTTTGCTACTGCTTTGTCACAAGTCTCCCTGGAATATAGTTTTCCACTACCTTCTGCCATTTGCTGGATTTTTACATCTGTCTGTGCCTAAAAGTTAACCCCTGCAAAGCCCCCTGACATAAGGATCAATGAAAACTGTGGAAAGGAATCTGTAGGAGCAGCAAACTTGAAAAATTTTCTCCTTTATTTAAAGCCACATATTCTTTTTTTTCCTTTTTTTTCTCCTGGCTCACTCCTCCTGAAGCAAGCAGGAAGATTCAGTTATAGACTAGATACAGTAGAAAATGTCAAATTATGAATCTAAATGTAAAAGCAAAGGTTAATCTGCAATCATTTTCATGTCAATTTAGTGTGATTTTTTTTTTTTCCCTTGGCTTTGCACAAGGAGCCTTGGCTTGATACTGGTTCTTGACATAGGCACTCCCTTCGCTGCTCTAAATGGGGTTATTCTCTTCCAGCCTTTTAGGTCTCCATTGTTGTCCCCCTAACCTTTGCAGGGGCAGCAGAAAGGGAGTTTGCATGAGAGCCATCTGTCACGGTAGATATAAATCCCAGACTCCTCTGGGCCTTAGAGACTGCTCCCTCCTTGAAGGCTTCACTCAGCAGTACAACAAACGCAGATGGTTTCCCCCTTGGACCCGGGACAAACGTGCTGTCTTCCAGGACATGGCAATGATTTTCCTCAAGTAAGCCTTCTGTTTTAAAAAATGGGCACTATCTATGTGTTTTGGTCCATGATAACTGCAACTTACGCTCCTTATATGCATATTCTGTTATATACAAGGGAAAATGTAAATCTTTATATTCGTTTCTCTGAAAAGTTGGGCATATTGAGTGTAGGTTTCCAATCTACTGCACTTTCAACCTCTGCAACTTAAAGGGAAACCACCAAAGTCTTTACAGCAAGCAATCTGTTTAATAAAAAACAACACTGCACATCGATCCATCGACCTACTGCTCTGGCTGCAAAGTAACTTCTGACAACACTTATAAAGTGACTAAATCAATAAATTGATCCTTACAAGATACAATTCCTTAATTCTCCAAGTATAAATTTGCTTTGTGCATGCACAAGCACGCAGCAGCTTAGGAGTTAGCGTAAATCTGGACCAAACTTTCTGTACCGTGCAGAACACTTTCACACAGAAATAAGCAGCGCAGGCTGAAGCTGGGCTTAAGTACAGCAGGATAGTGGGAGCCCTGCGTTTGCTTATCTGCAGGGAGTATTATCTTGGATGTAACCACGTTACTGCATAGAGAAGCCACTTGAAGCTGGATCATTAACAGTTTTCAGATGCCTAAGACCCATTAAAATGAAATCACCCTTCACTTCCACCTTAACAGCACTTCTTTCGTCTGAAAATAGTGCCAAGGGTTGAAAGTCAAAACTGAACAAACTGTAATGTAAACAGTTGAATACAAACCCCCACTGAATCACAGTGAAATACCTCCATATAAACCTTTGATTGTATACTAGTTTTTAATGCCTTTCATGATCTTCTGCAGTAGATAAGGAATATGCAGAGTGACAGCTATGTCATCTTTAGGACAACTCGCCTCCTGCAGTGGACAACTGTGCTCACCCTCACCTCTTCAGACAGGGGATTTTGCATGGGAACGTACTGTGATATGACTCACCTGACGGTCTCCAGTGTCCTCTTTCTCTTCCATGAAGCACAGCTTCACCTCCCCAGCAGACTCATCCTTGCCTTCTGCAGGCAGCATGGGCTCTGCTCCGCACCCGTGCCTTGTAGGCAGCATCCTTTGCCTATCTGGGATTTTTTCTGGACCATAATGTTTATTAAAAAGTGGTTATTAAAGAGGACCAGCATAGAAATCCATCGCAGTAGAACTATTTTAATAGCGGTAGAGAGGAGAGCAGAGAAGGAGAAAGCAAAGGCATTTTAAATGCCCCATGGAGTCTGAGGTTTGCTAGCCTCAGCGCTCAGACGAGCTGAGGGAACTACTTGGAGTAATTCCCTTCCCATCCCAAAAGAGAGATTTTTATTTAAGGTAAGACTTCTATACAAACAAACAATCCCCCCCATGTATTATGAATTAAGGCATAATAATAGTCTTGTTCTACCAGGACTTCCTCAAAAACCAGTCCTCCAAACCTATCACACCAGTCTTGTTTCATTTATCACATAAGATCTGGCCCAAACTGCAGGCTCACTTATACCAGAATGAGCATGATACCAGTAATCGGTAAAGAACAGAGCTTTTTCTGGCTTCCCCTTCTATAAATCCGGTGTTTTAACTGGTTTGTACTGGACTGGCACTGCCACGAGCGAGCTCTGATTTTGGTTTTCAATTTGAACACATTCAAAGTGAGTTCACTGTGAGCAAAATCTTTCCTAGTTACCGCAGTGGTGAAAAGCCAGCTGTGCTTGCATTGCAAAACCAACTGCAGACCTCCTATTGACCAGCAAGCACAGCATCGAGGGCACCACGCGTCTTCCATGAAATCGCTCTCCCGTGCTGTGCTGAAGGGCTTCAGTAAGCCAACTTTTCAGTACAGAAAAAGAAAGTCCCAACGGGAAAAAAAGTATCAAAGGCAGGCCAAATTCTCACTGCCCTTTCAAAAATTTGACCCTTGAATTACAGAAACAAATATAAAAACAACAAATGCGTAGGTAGGTAATAGTTATGTATGCATATATGTACTTGTGTGTGTGCATATATGTGCTTGTGTATTTATCTGGTTTCTATTAGATCGTCTCCTCCTTTCCCATGTGTCAAAGCTACATTGCCTGTCTTCTAAAGCACTAGCCTGGAAAGTTTTAGACGTGCGCTTATCTTTAATTACATGAGTAGTTCCCCAAGTGCTGATGGGAATACTCTCGTACGAGGGAAGAGGGTTAAAGTGCAGATTTATCGCAGACTCAGACTATTTTCCGGGCTGTGTTTGTGAACTGAGCAGGAAGGATTAGAAAGCTGGAAGGAGTCCCAACCCTCTTACAAGCAGGACAACAACTGTAGACATTTAAAAAAATCAGATTTAGGAGAAAATCCTCCATCACACTGGTAATGCGACAGCCCCTTTGGAAAGACTGGAATAAATCTGCTGCTGCTGTAAAACACTTTGTGGCATCGTGTGGTATCTAACAAATGTAAAAGGTGGCTAGGGTTGGCTGTGTGATCTTGCCGAGTGTGATGGGCCGCTTTCCTCGTGATTAAAGCTCTCCTGTAATATTCCCAAGGCACCCTTGGGATCTGGTGGCTAGAACAGGAAATGATTTTCTCATCCTTGGGGAATTTTTCCAATGCTATAAATGGCTGACTGACTTTCTCAATCAGGACAATGAAAACCTAAAAAGATAATCTTGATCTGTGTTTCAAAGTATATCTCTGATTCAAGCACTTTTTTTTGTGAGCCTGTTTTTCAGTGATCTCATTCTGATTTTTCTGACTTACAGGAAAATATGAAATATCTTGGGTTTCTAAGCAAAAGGCATTTCAGTGTAAAAACAGAGGGGGTTTTATTTAAAACTCACTGCAACAGAGAGGTCTTGACAACTTTGAAAGTCAAATTGAAGTTACATGGAAATGGGCAACTCATAAAAACCAATTTTCTTTTTTTTTATGAGCAGTTTGGGGGTTGTATGGTTTGGAGGAGTTTTGGGGTTTGTTTTTTTTCTTTTCAGTTAGAAACCTTAATCTTGCAAAGAAATTCTTAGTGTACTTTACTTAGGAGCCTATGCTCCATTTTTTTCAGGACTGGTTTAAGCATTTATGAGCTTGCTTTTAAAAATAGGTCTCTGAGATGCCTAAACACACACAAATTTACACTTTGCAGAACTGCACCTGAAACGTACGGGGTCTGAGGGTGCTGCACGGTTTGCAGCACTGGGAATTAGCACTTTGACCCCTTAGGCCTCCTGCACAATATATTATTTATGAAAGAGACCTTGACTAATTTAAAGTATGCCACGCACACTGGTGCTGTTGAATTGCAGTCGCTGAGTGGGGGAAAAGAGAAGGAGGAGATAACTGCAACTGTGAGCAGTCACAGTTTTTAAAGACGTTTTAATAAAAGGGTGTAGACAAAGACATTTTTGTTGCAAATGAATACTAGGAGAGGGGCAGTTCACAGTCCCACCACTGAGTAGAGTGTTTCTCCCAGAGGTTTTTCAAATGTTTGTATATTTTTCCCTCAGTTGAAATAACAGCTCCATCCAAAGGCATGGGCTAAAATAGGAGAGACTGGTCTCTACTGGCGAACAACTGGCAGCCACAGAAGACTCCCTGCCTGGCCCCATAAATACCATGTTTGTATAACTGGCTGTGGCCAGATAGATACACAAACACTGCAGTCATCGCTGAACCTCAGCGCTGGAGAGGGTGTCTGTCACTTCCAGTGCTCATGGTGCTGCTCCTCGGCACGTGCCCTGCCTCCTCACTCCATTTTTATCCTCCGCTCTCCCCTGGGTCCCAGGCGGCATCAGCCTCGCTCCCTCCCCTTGCCATTTTTCCTTGCGCCTCTTGACACGGCGGCTGCAGCTCGCCTTTTGGCTCTCTCCGCCCAACCTTTCACATCCTCCTCTGCGGCTCTTCGTGGTCGGGCAGGAAAGATGCCTTCGCCTTGAGGCACTGCCAGTCTCCCCCCGCTGCCGCATCCCGTTCCTTCTCCTTCAGCCTCAGCAGCCCCTCGCAGAGGGAGGGAGCAGGGTCGGACCCATCCGGCGGGGCAGGGGAGCGGGTGATGCTCACCCCCAGCCTCCCGGAGGACGCCTGAGCGCCGCGTTGCCATCGCGACGGACCCGCCACTGCCTACATAAGAGCATCGGCGGCAGCCCCAGCCCGGAACGGTCCCACTCCAGCGCCGAATCCTACCCTCCCCGTCACCTCGCACCCCTTTGTAAGTACTGCAGCCTCTCGCCTGGGTGGCTTCTTGCTTTGCTCTTTCTTCTTTTTTTTTTTTCTTTCCTTTTCTTTTTCTTCTCCTTAAGCAGCCACCACCAGCGAAGCAAGTCGCCCACGTCACCCGTGGGGACTCGCAGGAAAGCCCAGGGTCCCCACTGTTCGGGGGGGGGAGCAGGCTGGGGATGGTCCCACGCTGGGGAAATTGGGGTGCGACGGCACTGAGGCTGGAATGAATGGGATGGGGTTGTGGGGAGGAGAATGCTTCAGCGACAACGGCTTCAACTAACTTTAGCTGCAGGATGGTTCACAAGCGGGTAACACAAGCCAGCAGAGTGGGAACTGGCATCAGGACTTCTTATCCCACTGCAGAGGGTTGGCACATGCAAGGGTTAGTTTGTACCTCAAGGAAATAATTAAAGAAGGCTTTGTAATCTCCAAAGACAAAAACTTTGTGACCAGAATCTGTGCGCAAGTATCTTATTTTTTTTTTTCCACTAATCAAAGTTTAACTGTCGGTTTGGTTTTGGTTTTTTTTTTTTTTACAAGTTTATGGGAGGTAGTGTGAGTGGGGCCACAGCCCAACAGGGGTTTGAACTAGTGCCCAGACTGTCTGTGAGAGGAAACTATCCCTAGATAATTCTGTGGGATTGCTGCATCCATGCAATTATTAGCAGCAAAAGGTTTGGGTGGTGGAAGACACCTGGCTCAGGTTTTCAAATACCTACGTGTTTCCTAAGAAGTTTTCAATATGCTTTAAAAAAATAAAAATCAGACTAATCTGACAAGAATGCCTGGAGAGAATAGCCAAGGGCCCAAATAACCGAAGGAAAATAACTCTGTGGAGCAGCATGAGGCTGTATTCTGTGCCATGGAAGACATCACTCCAGTAGAGTAATGTTAAACATACAGTAAAACTCATATGGGAAAGTTTTGAAAGCAAAGCAGAAAAGGACTTTCTACTTTTAGGGCACCTATTTTCTACTCTGACTGCAGCAGACGGATCATCTTGCTTTATTTACAAGATTTGCCCTGGAAGCAATTGTAATGGGGCTAAGATAGGACTAATGTATGGGTGAAGGTGCATAATTGCTGGTAAAGGAGACAGGGCTGCCTGCTGAGCACAGGTGGAAGGAGCGAAATGCAGCAAGGTTGGTACCATTCCCCTTGGCCCCTGTTTCAGGTGAGCTCTGTGTTAGGAAGGTGGGTACAAGATGACTACAGCCAGCTGATAGTATCTTATTCCTTCTTTACACATTTATAAATGCCTTGGTGCAAATAAGGAGCCTACTCACACTCCCTGCAAAGGACAGGCGACAGAAGGAAGGACAGGTCTGCCTTTGCCTCCCACACAGGTTTAGGGAGGGAAGAGACGAGCAGTTAAGGATGCTGGGAGCTTGTCCCTCCTTGCTCATGGGCTCATTGCAATTGGACAGAGAGGGGCAAAGCAATTAAAAATACTCTAATAACCAAAACATGTCAGGAGTGTATGTGGGGAAGTGTGTGTGCATGGTGGGAAGAGACACACCATTCCTAAAGGGCAAACCCTGACACCTGAGCAGCTCTTTGGGCAATGTAGTGAAGCGTTGCCCTTGGTGGAGGCTGGACTGTAGCTGTTGCTGCCCAACCTCTGCCTCGTGTCTGCATGGGGCAGCACACTGTAAAATATTCCCACTTGTTCCCATTCCAACTGTTGAGCGCATCAGCAGCAGCAAGGCCAGGCCCTGCCTATGGGAATGTGGACATGGCATGCGTGTGTGCTGTCCCACCCCAGGGCCCCAGTTGCCCCCATTTCTGCTCTTGAACTCCCCTTCTCCCAGCTCATGGCAAAAATAGGTTCTTATGAAGTGCTCTGAGTCCAGGAGAAGATAGGTACATAGTGTCATACAGGCTTCTGTGGCAACACTATTATCAACCTACCAAAATAAATACTCAATAAATTCAGGTTGCCTGCTGCCACCAGACAAGGATGATGTCAAGAGTATTTTTATTTATGTAGCATCCATGTCAACATGCCAGCCGTTGCCTTAATGATTATGTATGTCCTGCAAACTAGTGCATGTTTTTTTCTGGGGGATTTTGTCAATTGTGGAAGCAAAACATTCTCCTGAACCAAAAAAAGGGGGGTAGAGGGGGGAGTTAAAAAAAGAAAAATCCATGTACTTGTGGACAACACTACATGGTCTTTGAAGTCCTCATAAGCACAGTTTGTGGAGATCTTACAAAGGGCCAGTTCACAAATTCCAAGTATTCGACATAGAAGGAAATGACATGCATGTGTAGCAAGTCATGCCTTTATTGTACCATGGTGAGGACTATTGACATCGATGCCCACTGAGCCCTTGTAAACTTTGATAAGAACTGTAGATCAGAAATTCATTTCTCCATCTTACAGGTAAGAATGATCACCTACAGACAGCTCATTTGAGAACTGCGTTATGCCTTGAGGCTGGATACAAATACACATAAGTACCTAATTTCCATGTAGCTGCATAGCACCTACAACCACTCAAATCCTAGGAGAAGTCAAGAAATGGAGTTGTAACTTCTCCCATCAAAAGCCATTTCTGTGCCTAGTGAAGATCAAATTAAAAAAAAAAAAAAAAAAAAAAAAAACANAAAAAAAAAAAAAAAGAAGTCCATCTCATCAGTTTTGTTCTCAAAGTTTTATTTTTCTATCTTACAGGGTCTTTTTCATGAGATTTAATTTCAAGTTGGTTTAAATGTCACATGATCAGATTCACATAATTTTGGTAGAAATACATGAGAGTAGCTTTGCGGGAAATTCCCTAAGCTCTAGGCTGATCATTTGAGACAAATATCTACATTAAACCAACTGCACATTAAAATGCCTGAATAAAGCTATCCAGGGAAAGGAGATGTACAACTCCTACCACTCACTAACATAGTCTTAAAACACACAGACATTCAGGCAAATTATTTGCTTAAATTGTGGGGCTTCATGAAGAAGTCTACCAGTGCAACCAGTTCTGTGCTTCCTTTAGGTAAAAATATTTTGCCTAGAGACAGACAAAGAAACCAGTTTTGGTTTACTATTTTAATCAAGCATGTACAGCGACTGAGAATTATGAAAAAAGGCTTAGAATGTGCTTTAAGCTACCTAGAAATCCATCGATGATATCTATAAAGTGAAAAGTCTAGATATTTGTGATCTGAATCTCCACCTCCTACAAAGGCGTCCCGCTGTTAGATGACAGTGACTCAGCAGGAGGGCTAATCCACAGGAGGCTGAAGTAGCTTTCGCTCATATCTGCACTTTTCAGTCTGCCTTATCATTCCTTGCTCTTCTCTGACTCTACGCAGGGCCAATGCTATTGAATGCCAAATGCTTTCACAGAGAGTAAATGCAAAAATAAGTAATGCAAAGCTAGAAGTTCTCTCAGCCTCTAGGGGCACATTTAAGGTGTCTTCATCAGCTCTGTCTTTTCCCAAAAGAGACTCCAGGTGTCTCCTTTAGGCACATATCTCTGCAGGGGGATGGTCCAGACAAAGTCGCAGGCTAAATGACTATTAAATCCTAATTCGTATGGAAAAATCTATATCCCTTTCAGGAAGTGTCTCCTGCTGAGTGTGATTTAGGGCTCCACTGTAACCATTACGGCTGCACAAAGGATGAACGTGGCTCATTATGTCAAGAGACAGAACAGAGGGCAAAAAAACCCCCAGAACCTCAGTTCATCATGTAAATGGCAAGCATTACCTACCAAGGTGACTGACAGCAGCACAGAGCGCAGCCCGTGCTAACATGAAGGCTGCTAGGAAGAGTTGCACTTAACATAAGAAAATCCGAGAATGTGCTTCCATTTGTAAAGGCATATTAATGACTTCATACAGTCCCCCATAGCAGTCTTCCTTCTCACGCAAAACATTACTGGGGAATCTGTGTCTTTAGTGGCGGGAATTGATTTTAGTGGTTTGGGAAAGCACCATTACAATGCTCACATACATCACCTCTCCTTTGAACGAGAGCTCTGTGTGTAATGTGTAGCAACAGCACGTAACAGCACTCACAGGTTTGCCCATCGTATGCAATGTATATACACCCACGATACCAAAACTCATTATACATTTTGGTAATCTTTCTCTTTTTTCATTCTTTTGTCACACAGACTGTCACAATGTTCAGAGTGGAAACACTTTTGTGAGTAAGGCAATGCTGGCTGCAGGGAAAACTTTTTTCTAAAAAAAGGGAGTGCGTGTAGGAAGTTAGGCTGTAAAGACATATTTTAAAGCACTGAAGATGCCAAGGGCTTGGCATCTGTGACGATGAAAATGTGAAGACAGATCTAAGAGATTTATTTTAGAACACCATTTTTCAAACATCCGTATTAAGAAAAAATAATCAAGGAAATCTCTCATAATCTACATATACCAATCCCTCGTTAAGTCTCTTTACAAAGCTTAATTTTCATTAGGTGAAATAACTCAATAAAAAAATTAGTGAAATCAACCCAAAGTTAATCATATTTTATAAGGCATTTCCAGTCAGTATAATTTACTACCAATTTGACGTTTAAATTTCACTATCTATCCCCAGGTTTTTTGCCTCAAGACCTGTTCAAAATAAGTCCATAGTGTCTGAAACAGTATCTTTGATTTTACCGGAAACTTCCTAAGCAGAGTATCCTTCAGAAAAGAACATTTTTTCTTACAATCATAATGTTTAGCCAGCATGCTCTAATCAAATCCCATAAAATCAAATGGCACTGAGGAAAATAACCTCCCTCAAATCACGAAATGCACTGTGAGCCTTCATATGGCCAGATAATAAGTTTTTGTTTTAAATAAAATCATGACTGCTGCATTTTAAGCCATAGCTATAGCTTAGATATACAGTGGATAAACAGAGCAACTATACCATGCTAAGGTGCATTCAAAGATTTCTTTATGCAAGGTCTTCCCAAGTGGAAGATTATTTTTACTGTAAATGCAAATGAAGTCTCCAGGCAGTATAATCCTGTAGTACAGATGTGAGGCTGGACTGGGGTGGTTCTGCAGTGAACAGACAGCAGTTGAACCCCTTATCAAGGCCTGATTCAGTAAGGTATTTAAGAATTTGTAGTGTTTTGCAAATTTTTGTGGATTTTGAATACTGAAGGGCATGGGAGTTGGTCCTATATGTACATTATGAGTCAATGTTCCTGACCTTTATTACTGTCCATCAGTGTTGCTCCACTTACTCTGAAGTCACTGGAGTTTAGGACATGTTTTTCTATCCCCTGAAGAATTAGCTTAGTACATGATTATGAGTGCGACCTTTCATATTTTGTTTGGCAAATATTTATGTGACTGGATTTTGCTTGAGGATTAATTGCTCTTTATATAGATGCAAGTTTAGTCATAGAAATGAGGTTAACTCCCCTACTGTTTTGTTTCTTGTTGACAAACAACCACTGCAATTAACAGGGAAATAATATGGGTAGTTTCTTTACCCACCGCAAGATAAAAACAAACTCCCACAGTACAGTCTTCTATTTTCCTATCCTCCTATTCACTGTTTTTCTCCAACTGCCTTTTCTTTCACCTTTCTCTTTTATTTACCTTTTCTTCAACACCTCCCCTTCCTCCTTTCATTTTTTTACAATTCCTCCTGTCTTTTTTTCCACTATTCATGTTGTCTCCTGGGGTTTTTTTTTCTCTTCCTCGTTGCCTTCCTCCTCCCTACAAGAAAGTCACAGTCTGCTTTTATTCCCCCATTTTAGTCAGGAGAACAGAGTTTGTGAGTAAGAAACTACCACAGCTGTTGCTGGCTGAAGGGAGATACCCAGATCCCTCAAACCACACCTTCAGGCTGAAGGTTTTTTTCCTTCAAGCTGAAGGTTTTTTTAATTTAATATTGCTCTATCATTATGATGGGTGTCTGCTAAGCAACCACAGAAATGGTCAGCAGTAAAAAAAATGGTCTACTTTCCTTCTTCCTTGATGGCATCTGGGGTGGTCCCAGAGTGAGCGAGTCCAGGATCAAATCTCAGCTTGGGGGATGCTGGAGGAGCTCAGGCAGGAGGCTGGGCTCCAGGAACCCCCTGCAGTTGTGAGTAAAGGGGGATAAACCAGTGAAAACAGCAATCCAGTGAGATCTATAGAGCATGGGGGCTTAAACAGCTTTCTGAAACAGGTTCTCATGCTCTTACCAAAGTGATGAGTAAATCTACTTCATGCTGACTTTCAGATCTGTGGGCACTGGCCATCTTTCAGAGGCAGCACTCATACCTAGGTCTTCAGGGGTATCCAAGATCTCTTAGAGGAGCTGGATTTGTAAGACTAACTCAACATCATTTGTAATTAGAGTTAGATTGTATTATAAACACCAAATATGATCCTTAGTTTTCAGTTGAGAAAACACATAGAAGAAAACCAGAACAAATCATCCTATTTCCTAGCATTTATTTTGTGAATGTGATAGCACTTGCTGTATGATCAAAGTCAGCATTCTGTAGAGACAACATATTTCCCATGCTAGTGGTGTTTTCTTACAAAAATTTCTTTGGAAAATGGGGTATTGCCTGTGTAACCAAGGCAGTGAATAAATGCATGTCTTATCACATGTGAGCAAAATCAGGCCAGCAGACTGCATGACAGAGAGCAGCTGGAAGACAAGAACTTCTCATGATCTGGCTAGCAAGTGGATACATAACACCAATATATCTGTTTTATGTCATGCTGCCTTTTTTTTCCTTTTTTTTTCTTTTTATTCTCTTTTATTTGGTAGCTTAAAAGGGGGAGAAAAGCCCATTTCAATGATGTCAACAGAATGTGTTCAGCCACTTGATATCCCAGAAGACAGACTGGACAAGCGAGATTCACACTGTAACCATTTAGGTAAGTGTTATTAGATGATGTCACTGCAGTAATTAGAGAGGTGTTGTCTTCACATCATTAGGTCCTGTCCAGTGCCCGTTTTTCCCCTCTAGCAACACAACTGAGCCTTCATGAAACCTGATAGATTACACCTTCTGCTGACACTTCTGATGCCAGATGGAAAGGCAAAGAGCGTTTTTCCTGCATATAAATATCAGCCAAAGCTCTAGAGCGAAGTTGATTAAAGAGCAGAAAGGAAAAAGTAATTGTTCTTTTCCCTGGTAGAAAAAGTAGAGCAGTTTCTTCATTTATACCATAATAAACAGAAAGCTAGGATATAGCTGAGCCTTTTTCCATATGCAATTTCAGTAAAAGATTTGAAACACCCCCTTTGCCTCCACTGGGGCAGCTTTCAAAATACCTTTTCTCCTTCATCGTCAATCTGTTTCCTCTCTTGAACCTATTTCATACATAACTTTTGCACTGAGAGTACCAAAGGCATCTTTGCTCCACCGCACTCCTAAATACCAGACTTCATACTTGATAGATGTACTTTTTGCATATTCATGGTCTTTGCCTCTGCTTCAAATGTTATTACTTTGCTCCTGCCTTGCAAAATTGTCATAAAGATTTAGCAACCCAGAAATAAAAATCTATTTGCTCGTTGTTACCCATGTGATGACAATAACAAAACACAAATGCAATTTCACTCGCTTGTCAGAAAAAGTGCCTCACCGCAGGCAAGCATAATTTTGTAAACTTTCTTTATCTGGCCTGCAAAGAAGGTATCCTAGTTCTGCCACTACCACCCAGCATTTCTAGCCACAGGCACCACTTTTACAACTGCTGGCATACCAAACATAATTGTTCCATAAAATTACTTATTTAAATAAATACAAAACATGCCCCATTCTACATTCGGGAAATTGAGGTAGCGGGAGGTTAAATAAGCTCATTAGGACCGTGCAGGAGACCTGTGAGGGCTGGAAAAAGTCCCCACATCTTCCAGGCACTTCACCTGGATGTTCTCCTTCCCATGTCTACCCGCAGGCTCACAGATGTCCAGCTGCCTCCAATAGTGTGAGAGAGCCTGGAACAAAGTCCCGTTGCACCCAACTCAGCAGTCAGGGGTTGGGTGGGGGTAGGGGACCCTGCTGAAGCCAAACAAACAACTTTTAAGAAATCAAAGCATTGGCTTGCATGATGATACTAATGATAGGCTACATTCGATATTTTCAGCTTGCATAAGCACCCATAAACGCCGATTCTTGCAGAAAAACCATGCTGACCATCTGAGTCAAGGCTTGTTTTAAGGGAAAAACCAAAAAATCCAGGGTAATGTTACATAAATCAAAAGCGAATACCGACTGCTCAGTGGCTCTGGAAATAAAGCCAACTCTTGAAGGGAACAATATACTGGCTCGGTTTACCAATACCTCAGGCTGACCCCGCACACATAAATCTTTCCTTCACAGGAGTGCCTTTGTAAGTCTTGAAGACAGCCCACACAGTTAGCGCTGGACGAAACAGGGATGGCCCTGGGACCTCCACACTCGATGGTGCAGCCTTCCCTCTGCCATGTAACACACAGATGCCCACAACTCTCTGCCTCTGTTTTAGGTCTACCACCTACAACACAGGAGGACCAGCTAAGTCCCTTGACTCCCACGTAGTACAGCACAGAGGCTTCTTGTACTGACTATTTAAGAGATCTTTCTCCACAGGCATTTTAATCTACTTGGATGAAGGCAGTATTATTAAAGCTTTTCTTTTTACCATCTGGGTTATTAATTCAACTCAGTTTCAATTTCTATCCTTTTTTTTTTTTTTCATTCCCCGCCCCCCCCATCAGTAGAGGATCTTTCAGAGCAGCTGATTAAGAGCTGTGACCTCAAAAAGAAACCAAGAAAGGGTAAAACCATCCAGGCTTCTCAAAATACTGAACAGGACCAAAAAAAGCCAAGGAGAAAAGATACGCCAGCTTTACACACACCACCACCCCTGACAGGTAAGCAACACATCTCCTGACTTCAAAAATTCCAATTCAACTGAGTGGATGGAAAGGTCCAGAGGCCTCTCATTCACTTGTATCCCCTTGGAGGTGCGCAGCTCCACACCATGCACACCTGGGAAGGCAGGCGAACAGAGAGGCTGACTTTCTCAAAGGCATTCCCTGTTAAACAACGGGATTTTTTTCACAGAGTCAGGGAATACTAAGGACGGTGGGTGCGTGCTCCTGAAAAACATGTTCCCTTGGGGCTCAGAGGCTTACTGATTACATGATAAATGATGTGTATTTGTCTCTAGCTGCTGAGCCATGCTTGGTGTCCCAGTTCAATCTGGTCCTAAATCAAAAAGGATCCTGTTCAGCCCCTGCACTGCCTTGTGAAACTCGTACCCAGTGCGCAGGGGGAGGCTGAATGGGGATAAGGCTGGGAGGAGACCAGAGAGGCACACAAGCCAGCTGTGGGTTACTCCTCCTGGAAATCGCAGGGCTCTTCTGTTTATGGGGACTCTGGCAGAGGGCGGGTGTTTTGGGAAGCCAGAAACCATTGCAGCAACAAAGGGGCTCCTTGTAGGATGCTCCCTGCTGCGCATCTACAGACCTCTGAAGTTCAAGAGCCAAATGCCACCAACCTGGGGAAGGGAAGAATGAGCAGAAGACTGCCACTGGAACCTGACGATATTCCAAGACCAGCAGCGGGAATAAATGTTTGTCGCTTCTCTCTGCTAACAAGCTCTCCTTGTTGTGCTCTCCAGGGAGAGAGCTGTGCTCTTGTATCCACTGCATTAAGTTCTTCTTCCCATGCCACACACACACAGAGGAGTTAGCTGGTAACTACCCACATGGCCCCCTGTGTACCCACAATAATTCAACAGGTCAAAAACAAGCAGCTGGGATTTTCCAGTATTTGTAATCCAGGTATTGAACTCAGCACCTTTGACTCTGTTCAGCTCTCACATGTATCTGCCCCTCAGCCATTCTGTCTCAGGGAAGAGTTGCTCAGAGGCTGGAGAGGTGCATTTTGTGCTCGCAGAACCCATACCATAAAGAAAACAGAGTTTCACTACTTAAGCCATTTCTGTGTGGTCACATTGCCTCCAAGCAGAGGCTTGAACATCTCTATGATTAAACTACTTTGATAAGATGTGTAACCTTCTGGAATAGAAATAGCACTCATCTTTACCATGATTTCTGATGGGTTGCACTTCAGTCCATGGAGTACAAACAGAAACCAGGCGGCCTGACAGCATCACTGTCTGTAGCCTATGGTATTGACTTGGAGGAAATGTATACCATTGCAAAACATGAAGAGTAGGTACGCCATGCAGAACAGGCCATCCACTTGTGCAGCCTTACTTCAGAGCAGTCATTGGGAAAGTTACACAGGTACAAATTTCTTCAGTGTGAACAAGGCTGAAGTGTCTTTTTTTTTTTTTTTTTTCTTGCCTGCAGGCATACTTTCAGACTTTTCCGATAATCTGCTGAAAAGATATGGTATCACAGAAAAGCCACAGAGAGAGAGAGTGAGTCCAGGCTCTCAGATCACTGAAATGGAGCAGAAAAAGCCCAGGAGAAAAGATACGCCTGCAATACATATCCCACCCTTGATAATAGGTAAGAAACTTACTTAGGTAAAGGAGCGCCAAAGAGGAAGCAAAACGTGACCAGTGTCAGAGGTACGCTTGGGAGGAGGCTGGAAGGAGGTTGTTCTGCCCAGTGTACTCAGCAGTTCCTGCTGAACTGGACCTCTTTGATCAAAGTGTCTAATGTCAGTGGTGGCTCATGGAAAGTCTTTTCTGTATTCCCTACTCATGTTTTTGGGACAGAAGGGAAGGGGAGTAAGAGAAGACATTAAGTCACTTGATTATCTCTTGCAAACTTGATCCTACTTTTGTACAAGGCCAACTACTGCCCCGCTTTTCAGATTGAGCACGTGCAAATTTTTAGGTCACCAGCACTATACTAACATAGCTCACACTGTCTCAAACAACCTGGAGCAAAGTCATCCTTATTAACCTTCTCTTGATTCCCCAGTCCCTAACATGCACTTAGGAAACCAAGCTGTGATGAACTTCTCATTAACAGCACCTTAAAGATGGTTCTGTGCTTCTGGCATAATACGCAGCGCAGCAGCTAATTTGCTTGGTGACCATATGAAGTCAGCCAGACGCGTTTTGGTCCACAGACCCTTTGTTTATTCCTTTTCCCATATTCCTCTATCAGAGAAGAGCATCAATTCACCAGTATTTCTGAAGGTCTTTGAAGACGTAAAGCACTGTGTAAATGTTAATTACTACTGCCAGCTAAGGATGCAGGAATTGGCGCAGGTTTGTATGCTATGCACCAGCCCTTTCACAAGATGGAGCGAAAAATGAATGAACTAAGGAAGAAATGAATAAACAACAAACAAACAAACACCAGATCCAAAACTAGTGCCAAAACTGGAAACACTGCTCCCTTAGGAACCTCTTGTACGAACTAGTTTTGCAGTGGGCTGGCACTACCCAGCAGTGAGGCGCACTAAATTAAGAGGTCTTCAGACAGATACTTTCTCCCTGAGCAACAGCTTAGTACATCAAGCACCTGAGTTTCCTGTATACCTAATAATAATAGTCTTTTTTGATGACTTCACCAATACAAATGTGCACTTATATTTATAGACATCTCCTTTCTTTGGAATCAGAGCCTTCATACCTGACTTAAACATGTGTAAGAATTCTTTTAATTTAATCAGTAAAAGGCTCCCAAAAGCAAGGACTAAGTTTGCAGAACCATGGCAGCAAGCAGGGTGAATACTAGCGCCTTGCACATTGATCTGCCTCAGGAAAACACATTTTTTATTCACTCATTGAACTCAAGCGTTCCAATGGCTTGCGGCATGAGAGCTGCTGTGAGTGAGTCACTGGAAACCCAGTCCAATCATTTGCTGGGGGAAATGAAATCTATCATACAATTTCTGAGCCCAACTGCAGATGCTCCAGTTCAAAATATTTAATGTAGAGCACTGATAATGAACCGCTTATATAATTGCTGGAGGAAATTACCCAGCCAATTACCCAAAATTTCACATTGCAAATAAATTAGGTGGGAAAAAATCATAGCTTTTTAGGGATCAATTCAGACACAGAAGCAGAGGCAAAATTTATCAAACCATTGGTAATAGATATTAGTCCTGTGTAATGTACTTGAAGCCTACTCTTCCCATGGACCGTGGAGGAGAGATGAGAAATTATTTTGGTCAGTTCAAAAACACTCCCAAGAAAAGTTGCCTTTGGCCATTTGCACCACCATTAAAGATGCTGCGTGTCCTTTGCACTTCAGGGTATACGCAGAGAAGTAGAATCTGAAAGCGAAACATGTTTGATAGAAATCAAAGATGAAACACGTGACACTGAAACTGAGAGGCTTGACTCTTCCTTGGTTTAAATGTAATTGCTAGCTAAGAGGATGCAGCAAGGGTGAATTATTTCCTTGACCTGTCTCAACAACACTCTGGTTGGCTTACCATCTGGTCACTTAGGACTTCAGGTTTCCACTCTAGCTTTAACTAGCTCAAGTAGGCACTTAAGAGAGAAATAAGAATCATTACGAGAGTCTTCACCTCCTGCCTCCCATGAAGACTTCCTCTTTAATTTTTCAAATAATTTCCAAAGTGAAAAGAAGCTAATACAAGTTATATGGTAACAGAAGCATGTTATAAATCCCAAATGATTTGGTAATCAGAAAACTCAAAAGGGCGGAGCACAAAAAAAGAAAAGTGCAGTGCCCTTCAAGTGTGTGACAAAATTCAAACTGTGTGAATTTGCTGTTGGGGAATGATAGAAAGTAATGCATTTTTCAGCTGTTTGCAATTATCCCTCCAATAACACTTTCTTGCCTACTGGTGAACCCACCTTCCAGCCCTCAGCATGGAAGCTAGATGCTCCAGCTTTTCCAGATCCTGTATTCTGGGTCCATCTTCCAACGATTGACCCCCTGTGGCAGACTTGTGCCTGTATCAGGGGCAAAGCGGCGTGTGTGTTCAAATGCCTGAATTTCATTCCCTCCGTACTCTAAGGACAGATATTTTCTTCTCGAGGTACATACCAACATGCAGTGTTCTGCTGGTTGAAATTCGTCAGCGGTGGCTCCGTGACTCGCTATGAAAAAGTGACTCATTGTGGCTGAGGGCTGCTCCAATATTTACTACTTGTTTACTTTCAGGGTTATCCCATCAGGTAGCAGACAGAGCACAAACAAATGGAGCTCTTGCGGAACTGCTGTGCAAAATAGAACCTGAATTATAGACTCGGAGACCTGAGAAGCCCCGGCAGGGCTATGTGCGCTAAATATAGACAGGTCTTTCTGTCCCTGTCGCCCTGTTATTGGCGTGGCTGCAGTCAGCAGCACACTCAGTGCCGCCTCCATCCCTTGTGACCTGCTAATGAGGATTGTCCCCATTTCTAACAATTCCCCTTCACATCCGTCCCAAACGCCACTTCCAGATGCCAATTCAAAAAGCTCCGCTTAATTGCTTGTAGTAACAGAGCTTAATTACTAGATTATCTTTTTAAGCAGCTGTCCATACAAATAGCTTTGTTGTAAATGCAGATAAAAATGGCAGCTGTGTTATCTCTCTCCATTTTGACCAGCTGGTTATGAGCACTCTAGGATAGTCCCTCTCCTTCTTGGGTGACCAGAGGTATTTTCTATTGCAAATAAAAGCAAGTCAAACAGACCATACAAAGTGATGAAAATTAATGTAGCTACTGCACGGTACGTGATCTGAGTGAGAAATAGAATCAGTTTTACACCTTGCAAACACCCAAGAGGGCTGCTAAATTAGGATCTGGACTTTACTGTCTGCAGGAACCCATGGCTACCTGTTGCCTGCAGAAGGAGACTAAGGAAATCAGTCCTTAGCCAGCTGAAGTGTCCAATCCTTGGCATCACAAAACCCTCCCTTACAAGTCTCTGACTTCTAAATTTATTCAACCTTCAAACTCCCACTGAAGTGACGCAAATAATATTGTGCCATGTGCATACAAATGAGCTGTGAGCAGAGGTCCCCTCCAGTGGCCAGCTCTCCTTCAGTCAGCCAACACCTTGGCTTTCTGAAGGGATTAGACTAGAAAACAAAAAATAATCATAATTCTAATGTGCTTTTTTTCCCTCTCACATGACAATAAATGATTTGAATCTGATCCAAAGCCTGTGTTCAGCTCTAGGGCGTTCTATTGCCATCCCCACTTAGCAATATATTCAATTAACTGAAGTATTTCTGAGAACTCTTCAGGCCTGTGGGTTTGAACAAGAATGTAAATACATGTGTAAATATGGGATTGCGGTTCCTGAAATGTGGCTGCTTAGGGTTTCTTAATCAGATCAGAGATAACTAGTAAAACCAGACTTCCAAACCCTCATTCTCCCTGATGCCCTAGAGAACTAGTTAAGGTAGCTCCTTTTGGATAACATCAACTCCCCAGTGAAAAATCTCTGAGTGATTCAGGAGAAGTACAGGAGTTTAATGTTACCTCTTGTCCTTTTCCAGTGCAAGGGATGTGACTGGAGCAGTCCAACACTCTTCCAACCCAGCTGCAGGAGTTGTCCGTAGGCAATCAAGGGGAACTGGTGACATCTTGGTGGTTTTCTGATTAACAACCCAGGAGGAGTAACTTAGATCCAGGTGGCACCTGGCAAATGGTTGATTTAAGCCAACTTTTGCTTCTGCCTATGTTTGAGCTTCCTAACAGAAGCTCTCATGTCTCTGAGCCTTTGAGGCCCTAGTCTCTCGCTAAACATTGCAAGTAGTTGCAATTTCTGTTGTGAAAATATGGCTACATCCTATTTCTCTGCTGTTTTCATCAGTCAGATCTCTTGGCAGATATTAACAGAACAACCTACCAATCCTTAAAACAGACCTGCAGGATGAGCTGCATTTCATAATACACACAGCTGGGAAAACAGAGGCAGGGAGCCCAAGTGATTTACTTAAACAGTAAACAGAGAAAGACTGACTTACAAATATTCCCCAATTCCTAATCCTGCTCACTCCTTTAAATCCAGAATTTCCAAACCACATAAAGGACACTTTCCCAAAAGTGGCATTATATCAAAGAAAATAATCCTTTCCCTGTTTTATGGAAATAATTCTAGCTAAGACGTCCCATTTGTATCTTCCTTCCACCGTTTTGCATTAAAAGGCTGATTTTAAAGGCACATAGTTGTCCTTGAAGTTGCTGGTGGTCCATGGTCTGGAAAGTTAATAACTTGCAGCTCTAGGCTACGTCCTCCTCTGAGCTTTGAATCCTGATCTCTGCTGGAAACCTTTGGAGGTCATTAGTCACCGAAGTGATACATCATCTTGCTATGGATTGTGGTAAGCATCTGGCACGCTACTGATGTGGGTCCAGCTAAGAGCTGGGGAACTCGGCCTGGCTGCCACCTTCCAGCTGTCTCTAGCTCTAAAAAGGCTAGTTTATATGCTATAATCAAGCCATCAGAATTACATAAACATACTTTTCCTTCATCACTTCATAATTCAAATAAGAGTCATGATTATGAAGCATAGCGCAGCTTTATTTAGCTTACATTCCTGATTTCTTATTCCTGAGTTTACTCAAAAGATAGGTTAGCTCTCGTCAAATGGTCCATTGTAGCTTCACACTTCAAGCGTATTTTAGATATGTTTTCCTTGTTCCTCAAGTGCTCCATAAAGAAAAAATAACAACAATAAAAACCTCACTTTCCCCTGCCTCCCCCTGCCCCCTAAATCACAAAGACAACAGGAAAAAAAAGTCTGTAGTTGCCTAAGTTGTCTATATGAATAGAAGTCTAGGTGGAGAAAATATATATCCATCTCCATAAAATAGTGTAATTCTTTGCAGTTAACAATGGTGGTTACTCAATTGCTGTTTGAACAAATGAAGTCCTTTGTGTTTCAAAATAATATTAATTCATGCCTTTCAGTTATCCCATGGTCCCACCGAAACAGCTAGTTCACAAGACCTGCATATAGATGAAGCAGGAGCTAACTTAAATGAAGGGCAGTATAGGTTAATATTTTCATTAATTCATCACCTCTTGAAAAGATTCCAAAGTTGGAGAAAATCTTCCTGTGTGGTATTGCTCTATTTTCAGAGCTTGTAAAGACTGAAAGCCTTCTCTGTGAGAGGGCTTTCAATGCAGAAAAAAAGCAAAACAGGTTGGTCTGACTGTACAGCTCAGCTGGTTAGCACAGACTGAGAGCAAACAGCAGGAGATCAAATTAGGGAGAGATTTCATTGATCTCCACACAATGGTGACCCTCATCCTGTTTTTAGACTATGTTAACCTCCACACCAAGGAATGTGGGCATAACACATATCTTACAGGTCACTTGCTTTTTACTGGGAACAGGCAAAACCAAGCCAACCTGTTAAAACAGGGATCAAGAACATTTTCTCTCTAACACATTGTCTTCTCTTCACTCAATTAATTTAATTTCCAATAAAGAGATCAGTTACAGTAATCATAATATCTTAGTCTCATATAAAAGACTCAAGATTCATAAGGGACTTAAGTGTGAGAGAAAGGGAGACAGAGAGAAGGGGGGAGAGGCAGATACTTGTGGAAGGTATGATCCACAACCTATCTATATAATAGAGGAGGACTTTGGAAGAAGGCAACACTTATATATGGGAAGATACTTCACATGGCATACCCACAGCTGATTAAAAGGTTCCTGGAATCCCCATGGCGTGCTTGAACTGTGAAATCAATTCCCTTTCAATATCATGCCATATTGTTCTTCAGGTCTTTTGTGATAGGGGTGAAGTTTTATTTTACTTCTAGGATGGCTAGGCTTCAAAGCTTATTAAGATCCTACACCTCAGTAACTCACATACTGCCTCAAAGCCTTCAGTAACATACCTGAGTGTTTTAACATTGATCTTAATCCAGTTGCTTTTGGAATTTCTTGATATGTGGGTATTCTAATTTTTCTCTCTTTTGGCATCTGCATTTGCAAATTCTAAGTAATATTGCTGTATACATATAGAAAACAAGCATGCATATGCATGTTCACATAAACTGACTGAGTCACAAAGATTAATCACAGCATTTATTTCATCATGCAAGCTCTTTCTCTTTTTTAGCTTCCCAAACTCTTTTTAATGAACAGTTTCTCACATGAAACTTCAGTGTCTCTTTTCACAGGTAGCAGAAATATGCTGGATTTAAGAGTATCTGATAAATTTAGCTAAAAATGCAGTGATCCAGTTCTAGTTCACTAAATATCAGAAGACTGATGTGTCAAAAATAAATGAGGAGTAACTAAGTCCCATGATGCTGGAAAACTACTTAGGATCAAGAAATTAGAGAGAACTGAAAGATTCTTCTTATCCTGATATTTTCCTAAAGAAGTAATATTTTAAATCAACTCCTTTAATTCTTTCTCTCTCTCTCTCTCTCTCTTTTTTTTTTTTTTTTTTCCTTCTGTTTTTAAGGCACTAAGCTGCTTACAGAAGAAAAGCAAACAGTGATTATGGAAGATGAAGAAAAGGATGGAGACACAATCCCCAGTTAAGACTACAGTGATATTTCCAATAACGCAGTGTAAATAATTCTGGGTCATTCAAAGTGGCAGCACATAGTAAAAACAGTCCTTTCATTTTTACAAATAATAGTTTTCTCAAGCATGCACTTGAATTTAAATTCTCTTCAAGTGCTTATCCGCATCGCATAAAATCCTAGCAAGCATCATAGGAGATAATGACAGAAATTTCACTTACACATGGAGTTGGCTTACTAAAAGCAGCTTTCCAGGATCTTTGTCACTGAGGAATCCACCTCAGAGCAGATCTAGCTTGGTGCAGTGTGGTGAGAAGGGTTAACACAAAGGACACCGCCAATCCGCTGTACTTGGCACTAGATACCAGAGCGGTTGGTAGCACAAGGCCATAAAACACATCAACTGGTGATTCAAATTTCATTTTTCTCCTGACAGTCCACCTCATTCATCTGGCTGGAACAACACTGACCACGGTGCAAATTCCCATATGGGATAGACGGAGGGAGTGGGAGGGCAGGAATCAACTCTAGAGTGCCTGAAATGCAAAGCAAACACTTCCTCTGCCTTATCAGACTTGTATTTGGGAGGAGAAAAAAAGGTAGATTTACTGCAGTACAAAAACTTACAGCTAAGGGCTGTCAACACTGACACATCAAATAGGACAGAGGGCAGAGACACAGAGAAGAGACACATACGAGAAGGGAAGCGCCTGCCTGTTACACCAGGGTAGACTATGGGTTTGGTTTTTTTTTTCTTTCAAAAGTTTTATTCCTGGGTTGGTGAAAGATAAACTAGTTGGACAGCTGATCCTTTTACTCCATATTTTTTTTTTTTTGTCATCTGCTTTTTAAACAGAGTCCTAGGTGGTCAGTTAGGAGGGTCTGTAAAGATTAAAAATCACACGGGGAGAGTAAAAATTGAGTAAAAGAAACAGCATCACTCCGTGGCATACGCATACTGCAGGGTGGAACAGCACCATGCTTTTTTCTTTCTTTTTCAATAGTTTACCTCACTGATTCAGCCAAGAATTGTTTTCACAGCCAGCTACAGCCGTCAGCATTTGTACAAACAGAGACAGGTACCTGTAGAATATTATACAAAATAGGTAGACCTGGGTAGTTTTGTGCTTACCTGAATAGCTCTGTGCGCTACATGGAACAGCACTGCCGGCTGGACCCTTAGGACCTCAGCAGAGAGGTTAAAGATTATTTAGCCTGGCAGGCAGAATTTAGTTATCTTTTTAACTAAGACCCTTAGGCAGACAGCTGAAGAGCACACTAGTTTGGACTTCATTTGCCACAGTGACTGACCCAGCATCTTTCATGACAACGCAGTCGATTTGCAGATATTCAGCTTCAAGGTGTAATCAACAAGCTTATAATAAATAATCATGTATTAAAGTGTACAAGAGGCCAGCTATGTTATTAATGGGATGTCTGATGCCTAGGAGGTGTACTTTTCTTTAATCCTGTTAATCTATCAGTGAGATGAGATAATATTTAAAATGTAATCCATCAATAGTTCATATAACAACATTCACGTAAGGTGCACACTAAAGTATGTCACAGCAAGTACGTGACAAGAAATACGTGCGATTCGAGTTGAGCTTTACCAATGAAATTGGTGAATATTTTCAGTGCACAATACAGCAAGAGTGAGAGCGTGGAGTCCTGGAAAGATTCAAATGACCATCAGCAATGGGTTAGCTATGAAAATGCACATGTTTAGACATGAAGGCCCTTAAAAACACGAGGCAGGAGCACAAACAGGATGCAGCTGACTTCACTGCTCTGAAGAGGATTTGTTTCCAAGCCTGTGGAATGCTGACCCAGCTTAGTATGAGAAAAAAGAGCACCCTTTAAGCCTAGCACTATAAGTTCTTTGCCAAAGAGGAGTTACAGTCCCAGTGACATCTCTGACGGCACAGCAGCCTAATTTATCATCCCTGTATAGATCAACTTGAAGCCCAGCCATAAAAAATGCCACGACATCCATCATTTGCTGCAGTTCATTTAAAATTGCATATTCATGCGTGGTAATTCAGCATTTATTGTTTTTCCACCCAGGAGCAACATGAGCAACTAAAAAGTAATTTTTCACTTGGCCAATTAAGTAAGTAGGAGTTATTGCAATGTTCCTGGGAAGCACTGTGATGAATCGTTTCTCAAAACTTTCACCTGCCTCATTGCACTCAGTGAAAGTGTTAAATGTTACTTTATTTAGGAGTAAGATACAATTTGTTTCAGATCAGATAAATGCTGCCCCTTCCCCCAAAACAAAGCCTTTAGGTGTTGCGGAATTGTGTGTGAACTGTACAATGCCATGAATGTGGTTTATTGGGTCTATTTACTGTCAGTCTCTGAACTCTCCCTTTAAGACCAGAGAGTGCTAAAACTGCAGAGATTGCTCTCCAAGGCAAATGGCTGGAGTTGGTGTGTTCTGGGGCAGAAATGCTTTTGTACCCAGTGTCCCCCAAAGGTCACAAAATCACTGAATGATCACAGAATGGTAGGGGCTGGAAGGGACCTCTGGAGATCATCTAGTCAAACCCCCCTGCCAGAGCAGGGCCACCTTAGAGCAGGTTGCACAGGAACCCATCCAGGCGGGTTTTGAATGTCTCCAGAGACGGAGACTCCACCACCTCCCTGGGCAGCCTGTTCCAGTGCTCTGCCACCCTCAAGGTAAAGAAGTTCCTCCTCATGTTTAGGTGGATCTTCCTATACTCAAGTTTGTGCCCATTGCCTCTTGTCCTGTCACTGGGCACTACTGAAAAGAGCCTGGCCCCATCCCCCTGACACCCACCCTTTAAGTATTTATAAGTGTTGATAAGATCCCCCCTCGGTCGTCTTTTTTCCAAACTGAAAACACCCAAATCCCACAGCTTTTCTTCATGAGAAGTGTTCCAGTCCCCTAATCATCTTGCCCAAGGCCATTACAGCAAAAACTGAAGGAAAGGGAAAGCGCAGAAACAGGCTAAGCCTTTCCTTAGTATCACTTTTAGGACTGGGATGCTCCAGACTGAAGTCGCTTTCATTATCTGCACACAGGTATTGACGCTTTTAGGGCCGTAGGGACCAGGTTGCTCCTCAGATATTTAGCTGGAACGGCATCTCACCCCAGAGGTTCGCACTGGGCAGGACAACCAGTCCAAGTCCTTGGGGAGGACAAAGTGCTTCAGGCAGTGAGTAAAAGACTGACTGCAGTTGGCAGGTTGTTAGAGGCTAATATTTTTGGAGCAAATTCTCAATTGACCTCTACCTAGAAATGAAGAGACAGGTCTCCATTTAGAATAGAATTGGGACAAAGGGGTGGCCTTGCACTTTAGCAACATTCAGCTGATTCCAGAAAGGCCATCACCCATCTGAAGGAGATATATTGAGCATTTCTGTAGCGCTAAACATGAGATCCATAAGATTTGCTCAGCCAAAGTGAAGCAGAAACAAATCCAAAGCAACACTCATGATGCTATCACTAACTCATCCTATAGTCACAGATAAAGCAGCATTTGCATGCATTGATTTTAGCAATACCTACACTGAAATTTTGTCTGGTGGAAATTTTGTCTTACTGGTTAATAAATTGATAATTGTATAATGCTTTGACCACTTAAATTAATAGATGTGTTTAAATATCATAACAGATTATGTTACTGCATGTCCTATGCTATTCCTACCTTCTGAGGTTACGTTCTTGTATGCAGAGGGACATCATGCAGAGGGACTTGCATCTACAAGTGAAAATCAGAAGTGCACACCAGTGAAGCACACTAGAAATCTTTTCTTCTTACTTGTATTTAGATACGTTCATAAACACATATTATTCTGTTCCTTACATCCCCCCATAAACCATAAGCCTGTTAGACTGAGGTGGTGCAAACAGAAATACGAGTATTCCAGAAATGTAGTTCTACAAATAGAAAGAGTGAACCTTAAAAGCCAGTTTCTACTCCATGACAGTGGCTCCTGGTCCTGCAGGGGAACTCATGTCAGTCTGGTGGACCCAGGAGCTGTGAAGGGAAGCTTAATCCATCTTTATACCCAATATCCTATGAATCCTGAAAAGACAGAAGCTGGACAAATAAACAAGGAGCAGCAAAATTAGAAAGCACGTTCCAGAAATAAAATAACCACTTTTGATGGACCATTTGTGCTTATTCTTAGAGATGCGATGATCTTGTAAAATGCAAGCTGTTTAACACATTGCCACGCGGTTTGGATTTTTCCAAGATGTTAAGTCTTTTCCAAACTTCAAAGTAGGTTTTAGGCCCCCAGGGTGATCTTAGGGTCTGAGACAAAGTTATACGTATCCCAGGTTTGGTTTTCTGTATTCTGTTCTGTCTGGAGAAGAGAAAGCTTAAGGGATCTTATCAATGTATATAAATGTTTGATGGAAGGGAGTAAAGAAGAGGAACCCAGGCTCTTCCCAGGGGTACCCACTGACAGGACAAAAGACAGTGGGCTCAAACTGAAATACATGAAATGCCACTTATAAGTAAGAAAACATGTTTTTACTACTGACCACTGGCACAGATAGGCCAGAGAGGTTGTGGAGACTCCGTCCTTGGAGATTTTCAAAACCAGACTGGACACAGCCCTGAGTAACCTGCTCCATTGGACCCTATTTGGACTGGCCAACCCAGAGGTGCCATCCGGCCTCAGTGATTCTGTGGCTATATCCCAGGATCCATACCAAGGGAGCTGCTCAGTGATGCTTAGCAGGTCTGTGAGAGATCAGGAGAAGTTTGGGTTAAAGGGAGGAGTACATGCAAAAGGATAGTGATGGAATGGCCAGAAGGTATTGTGCTGGACACACACCTGAGCAACAGAAGCAAACAACAGACCTCAACAAGAGGAGAAAGGAGGTGGGGATGTGGCTAGTCAAGAACCAAATTTGCTTTACAAACCCAACTGCCTACATCATGACCTAAAGAATTGGAAAGGCCCATTTAAGCTGCTGAGCCACAACTTCTCCTCCCTCTTCCTCCTCTTCCATCTCTGCTCTGGCTGCCCTTGAGGACATTGGAGCCAATTTTCCCTTCCAGCCCCTGTTTATGTACATATAAAAATGCCCAAAATGTACGGAATGAATACTCAAAAGTCTCTCTATGCCTCACTCAATGTGGATTTTTAACATTCATATTTTTAAGTCAGACTTTAATCTTTTTTTTAAAAAGTAAACAAACTCCCTCTCAAAAAACAGAGCACCAAACTTTCTTGCTGTAGCAAAGCGATCCAGTGATTAGACCAAAGACTCAATTCACAAATGGACAAACAGAAAAAAGGCTACATTTGCAAGCATTGACAGTTGCAATGAGTAATTCATAACAAGTCTAAATGGCATCATAAGTCTAAGATCGTAAGAGTTTCCAAAAAGGACAGATTACTCAGGCTTATTTCTATGCTGGCAGCAAGTGGTTATCTTAGAAATCATCCTTGCAGAAAAAGGTTGAGAGCATTGCAAAGCCAGACCTCACACAGATTTCATATTTAAACTTCACACGTGGAAAATTTCCCTTTGGTGTACACTAGATGTCAGGGTTGGACTGAGAGGACGAGCTCATCCACTCCACCACACAGCTCCACGCATCATGCTGGATGCCATCAGCACAACTAGTTTTGCTTAGGAATTATTTTTGTGGAGCACCCGATATTTACAGGGAGCAGTCTGCACAAATATCCTCTCCCTGCCACTTGGCAGTATTTCATTTAGGCCAAAAGCCCCAGGCTTTGGAAGAGGGAAGAGACATCCCAAGGTATCTTTCCAATACCAATGAGTATCTGCTGGCATTCTTCACCTTCCCTAGCTCCAGGAAAAACAGAATCATAGAATGGTTCAGGTTAGAAGGGACCTTAAAGATCATCTAGTTCTAACCCCCCTGCCATGGGCAGGGATAACTCCCCTAGACCAGGCTGCTCAAATAAAACATAAAAACCCTCTAAAACACTTGGGTGAAAAGACCCTTTCTAGAAGGGACTCTAGTAGACAGCAACTTGGCACAGGATGGACTTGTCTGGAGAAAAGTGAGAGCAAAGACTAACCTGATCAGAACTACATTAAATTTGCAGGAGCCATATAAACTCCCCATGACACCTCAGGTAGGTCATTTCATTTCCTTATGCCTTGACCACACAGCAGTAAATTCAAGATGGCAATTTATCTCAGCTTCGTGGCATAGGAGAGAGTGTGGACCAAACAAGAACAAGAACAAAGACAGAAATCACTCCCTTTGTGATATGCTAGTGACACAAAAACAATAACCCAAACAAACTGCCAGTAATAACAAAAGGCAAAAATAAAAAGAGGTTCCCCTTTTAACTTCTGCAAGTGACCCAGTGCTGTTCACTTGTCCAGAGAGCAGTCAGGCAGGGCTCTGGTAGGTAAAGTCTTAACCAAAGGTGTCCTAAAAGGAAGGAAATGACACAGACAGAAAATGTGTTTGGAAGGATAGTATAATTTTGCATTTCTATACAGCCTATTTGTGTAAAATCTTTCAGGGCATTCTACAAGCAAAATACAGTTCTTGGGGAATTCCTAGAGCTAAATCACTTTTCATAAGCAGGAGGCTTTAAAGTGCATTCCTCTTTGCATTTGGTTTAGGCAGTGACCCAGCCTGGATGCTGGAGTCACAAGCTCTGCTGATGGTTAAGGTCAACACCACAAACATGAAGCACAGGGTAAAAGAGATGAAAATAACTGAAACAAGGTGACATCAGAGGACTCGGGCAGTGGAGATGTCAACCAAAGCACTGTGGAAAGGTGTCAGACCTCCGGGCGAGTGCACCCGCAATTGCTGTGATGCTCTACAAGGGAGCAAGGGGCAGCTGTAACACTGGAAAAACACACCCCCGTGTTTTCATGCAACAACCAGCCATGAGTTTTATGTGACTGTCACACAGCAGTGCCACCTACACCGGCTGGCGCAGTTTTGATGTTGGACATAGTTACAAAGCTGTAGTGTATAACAGAACGTGACTTCACAGTGAGTGAAGTTTTAGAAAATATAAATAAACAATAGAATAAGAGAGATGGGTCAGCCTAGTTGTTATAGACGTGATTTTGCCTCACAAACCTTTGAGACTTCCTTGGAGGAGGCAATAGTGGTTTGTAGTTCTCCTTTTTGACAAGGTCCTGCTGTCAAAGCTGAGGTGTCATGGATTGAAAGAAGTTTGTAACACGGTCTGAAGATGTGTAAATAACTGGTTAACAATGGAGGAAAAAAAAAAAAAAAAAAGAGTGGCATGAAACTGTCAGCTTTCATCGGAAAGGAGGATTGTGCGCTCTGCTAATCAACATGTGACTTCGAAAAGATGTAGATGGAAGAAGAAAATAAGCAGGAAACGGAAATGAAGAATGTAACATTAAAAGAAGAAGAAGAAGAAGAAGAAGAAGAAGAAGAAGATGAAGAAGGAGAAGGAGAAGAACAAGGAGAAGAAGAAGGAGGAGAATAAGAAGGAGAAGAAGGAGAAGAA
>VXBO01012259.1:84127-96224 GCA_013400135.1 Rhinoptilus africanus | reverse complement strand
TTGTGCACCTGTGCATGCCTGTCTGTTTTTTTCCATTAGGTGCATATTTTAATACTGAATGACATAATTTGACAGTGAGTCCTAGAGGCTGAATAAGCATGTAGGAAGCTATAGATGTTTATTTTTTATTTACGGGTCCCTGAAAGAATGATGCGTATTCTGCCTCCCTTTGAGGACTGGAAGAGAGCAGAGCTGGCATTTCTCAAAGGTTTTGAACTCCTGACTTCTCCCACTAGCAACTGCCCGCCTCTTCCTCAGGACCTGCAGCAGGACAGGCCATCGCTGATAAGCTCGCTCACTTGCTAATGCGGCCAGCAATGAGACAGATAAGGCTGACCTCTGTGTGTGGTACAAATGCGCGCTGCCAAGTGCAAGTTATCCGTGCTCAAGAAAAATGAGCTGTAACATCAGCTCGGTGGCTTTCTGCCTCACTCAGTAGCTTTTCCGGGTGGCAGCACGCAGGAGGGTCACAAGGGTGACCACCACAAGGGCGGGCAGAGGCATGGAGTGCCCGCTGTGTGTCAAATGGAGCGGGACACGGCCTGGGAGAGCAGCGGCTGCTGGGGGAGCACTGCGGAGGGTGGTTCTTCACTTCTTCCAGCACAAAATCATGAGCATTAAACGGGGTGACAGGCTGTGGCTTTGAAATGAAATGCTGAAGCAAGTCTGAAGCCTTCTCTTGCCAAAAGCGTGGAGGAGGAGGAGAAACAAACACAGAGGAGAACAGAGTGACGGGATGAGGAAAGGTTGAGGGCCAAAATGCAAACCCATGGACCTGGGAGGGGAAACGGTGGCTGCCAGCAGGGCAGGCTGTTGTGAGACCCACCTCCAGTGCTGCCAGCGTGGCGTCGACTTGCCTTCCCGCTCTTCGCCTAGAAGAGCAGAGGCTGTGGAGAGCCTGTGGCCACCCTGCCGTCACGGCAGAGGGATGCAGCGATGGTGCCGCACCACCAGCGCCGGGCTGTGGGGCTCAGCGGGCTCTGGCCAAGGCAGGCGCCCACCACCAGCCTCCTCCGCCGACACTGCCCAGAGAGCAGTGCAGCAGCGGGGCCACAGCTGTAGGAAGTACAGCCTGAAGATGATGGGCTGTAAGTGTGTGATGACTTGGGTCCTGAGGATGCAGGGAAATACTTACTGTACCAGAGAAACCCTTTGCAGTCGCAGAGTGAGGTGGGGAGCGTGACTTTCTGTGCGGAGAGGCAGAGGGCTCTTCTCTCTTCCTGCTGGGAAAACCTCACTGGATGCCTCCAGGTCCTGGCAGGGCTCAGGGTGCTGCTCTTCATCCCTCCTTTGCACACAATGAAGTCTGTGGTGGAGAAGTCAACAGACTCTTTACACCCTATCAGGGATTTCTAAGTGAAATTTTGCCATTACGCTGGTTTTAGGCCATAAAATATTCTTTGGCACTTCTCGTATTTTATAGGATGTTATAGCATACAAAGTTTGAGTCTGCCCTGAACCCCACAAAATGCATTAGGGGGGAATCCGCTAAGTCTCGTTATTCTCTAACTTTTTTCACCTTCTGCTAATCCACTGACATGGAAGAGAATGCGGCTTTCCCATTGTATCCTTTTCCTTGTTCTTGCCGTGAGAGTTCCTGGGTGCAGCTATGGGCTACAGGCCCTTGGTGATATTTGGCTCTAATTGCCCTCTGTGTCTCTCCACAGAAGTGTCTACGGCTGAATCCAGATGTTCCCGTGTGGGTTTCCAAGCAGCGCATCCTCTGCACTTTGAACCACAGCCTGAAGGATGTTCTGAACTACGGGCTCTTCCAGCCGGCGTTCAATGGCAGGGCTGGCAAGTTTCTGGATGAGGAGCGTCTGCTGAGGGAGTACCCCCTGAATCCAGACACTCCTGTCCCCTACTTGGAGGTAGACATCTTCTTGGGTTTGTTTAAATGCGTGTGTATCTATATACACCTATAAAGATATATACACACACATATATTTGTGAGTACATAAGTATGTAGGGCTTCTATGACCCCTTCCACTGTAGTCTCTGTAGGCAACACAGATATTAAGGCCCCCTGTCCCCCTTCCCTTTTCTTCCCTGTTTCCCTTCCAGGAGTGAAAGCACAGAAGTTTATGTAGGGTCATGCTTACTCAGAGAATTCATTGAGGGAAAGCTGAGGCCATGCCTCTGAGTTTTAGTTGCCCGTGACTCAGCTGCTTGAGAGCTCCATCACATCTGTCATAGCCCTGTGGAAGAGCTTCCCTGTTTTCTGACCCTGTTGATGAAAATCTCTTCTTTTCTAGTGGCGCAAAACTGTCATGGGAAATTGCAATAACAGAAGAAGGAGAGTCATTCTCGTAGGTACAGAGGGAAAATCGTAGGGAGATGTTTGAATATGAGGCTAAAGGACTTGAGTTTGATATTTTATTTAATTTACAGTTAACGTAGAGACTGGAACGCAGCTGTGTGCTTTGACAGCAAGTAACTGCCCCTGTATGGACCCCATTTGTGTGATGAGCATGGAGGATAACCTATACTATTTTCTGTTCCAGAAAATTAAGTAGAGCAGAAATTAACTGAATTAACTGTCTATTTACGTTCACTATATATTTTTTCCTTGGGCTGGGATTCAGGTGACTGCATGTAGGTGTTTATTCTAAGATGACCTGCAGCATTTTGTGGGCTCTGTTCACTGTCACTGTGGACATCCCCACTGGCTGTAATGTACCTGCAGGTGGACGTCTAAATTTAGGAATCTTGTGCTATATTTTGCCCACAAAGTCTATTTAGAAAGCATTACACACTTAAGCTGCAAGAGCTCTTATAAATGCAACCGTGAACGCTGTTATTATAACTAATCCTGACTAATTTGGAAAGAAAGTGCAGCACAATTTCTTAGCAAACTAACATTTAATATAGACAAAAACATTTGGAACAACATTAAGGATGCTTGCAAATAAACCCATGAGGTAGTAAATTCCTTAATGTTCCTTATACAGGCTTTAGTGCTTGGTTTTTAGCATAATGTCCACACTTCATGTCTTAGCACACACATCTAATGCAGACTTGACATGGATATTTGTTATGTGTCATTTTGATTCTTCATAACTTGATAAGAATGGCAGCAGAGCCCTGGAGAATCCTGTTGGAAAAACCAAAATCCTGAATATATTTACAAGACGTAAATCCTATGTTGATACCACTGAGGTTTCTTGAGTCCAAAAGATAAATTAGCCCTCAGGGCTGCATATGAGGGTAATCAAGTAGATGAGGGGTTTGTGTCTATTGACAGAAAAATTACATTAAAAAGCAGGTACAGCATAAATCATAGAATAGTTTGGGTTGGAAGGGGCCTTTAAAGGTCATGTAGCCGGCTCTGTTCAACGTCACGGAGAGCTGTAGGTACTCCACATTTCTTCACTGGAATAAAACAGCAGCTGCAGTGCAGCGTGTTGGTGATCAGGCAACGTGCGGTGGGGCCCATCTGCTGAGATCCAGTTACCCTCGCGTGTGTTTGGTGGTATTGATTGTATCCCATATTAACTTACTGGTTGTTATCTACTCTCAGAATCTTAGGCTGTCCTTCTTAATGAGGTAGTTATTTCATTTGCATACCAAACACACCATTGTGTTCTCACTATTATTAAACATAGAATCATAGAATGGTTTGGGAAGGGACCTTAACATCATCTAGTTTCACCCCCTGCCCTGGGCAGGGACACCTCCCACCAGCCCAGGCTGCTCCAAGCCCCGTCCAACCTGGCCTTGAACCCCTCGAGGGATGGGGCAGCCACAGCTTCTCTGGGCACCCTGGGCCAGGGGCTCCCCCCCCTCCCAGCACACAATTTCTGCCTCACATCTCACCTCAGTCTCCCCTCTGGCAGGGGCAAACCCTTCCCCCTCCTCCCACGGCTCCCCTCCCTGCTCCAGAGTCCCTCCCCAGCTTTCCTGGAGCCCCTGGAGGGCCTGGAAGGGGCTGGAAGGTCTCCGCGGAGCCTTCTCTTCTCCAGGCTGAACCCCCCCCGCTCTCCCAGCCTGTCCCCACAGCAGAGGGTGAGTCCCCTGAGCCGGTGGGTTCGGGCAGGAGGGTGAAAGACAGCGGGTCCGCGGGGCCGCGCTGCCCTGGCTCGGCTGGGGGCTGGGAGTGGAGCCCGTCTGCAGAGCCTCTGTCATGGTGCCGGGGGTGAAGAGGACCCACTGGAGGATGCTTGCATGGCTGCGTAGGGATGCACAGAGGAGCCCTGACACTGGCAGCATCCTCAAAGGACCAACATCTGTAAATCAGTGGGCAAGACAGTTTTCACTTTGGAATGATTTAAAAAAAAAAGTTGTGTGAGAAAACATCTGCCCAGCAGTACGAGTTCATGAATAGACTGAAAATGTGCTAATATTTTGCCAGTATTGAAAAGTGGGATGAGCTTAGTAACTGCAGTCCAAAGATAACTTGGTGTCAGTTCCAGCTGAAATAATGAAATGTTGATGGAGGATTAAGTTCATAGCAATTCAAAATCTCAGAATGCAATTAATGCATTGAAAAAAGATCTAGTCAAACAAATCCAATTTCATTCTTTAAGGAAACTGTAATTCTGCTTGATAAAGGTAACTACACAAAGGTAGCAGCCCCTTGGGGGTACTTGATGTTGTTCTATGTGATATTCAAGTTCAGGATTAGCACTGTAAAAAGTCAGTAGGACAAGTACCACTGGCTAACTAAGCGATGATAAAAGGCAGCAGTTGCTGTGGTGGTCACTGCATAGATGTGTTTCTGTATTCTGCACAGAGGTGGGTGCACAGGGTTTCCTGGGACCAATGTCAAGCTTGATGTGGTTGCCCCACAGATCTGAGTGTAAATGTAAAATCACTGCTGATAAAGTCTGATTCACACAAAGTTTGGCAGAGAATACAACAATGTCAACTGTGCCGTCTAGGTCATTTGGTAAGTGGGGTCCCATCAAAGTACGCTCTAAGGCAGCCGAAGGACAGGGACAAGGATTGCTTGCTAAGGAGGGACTCCCATGGGAAACAAAGCTTCTGAAGAAAATTTTTGAGTCTTTTCATCAAGAAAGCTAACAGCAGTTCTCAGTGTGATGCTGTGGCACAACGTGACCCTGTAATCCTTCAGTGTGCACCCTGACAAGTGGTGAGGTGGTTTCAGGAGTGGCTGGGGTGGAAGTGGCTGGTATTGGAGCAGCGTGTGGGCGACAGTCAGTGTAGGGCAGCAGAAATGATCTAAGAACAGCAGAGAAGATCCCTCAGGGAGAGATGCAGAGCTCAGACTGCTTAAAGGGAAGTCAGCTTGAGATCACCTGAGAACTGTCCTAGGGAAAACCATTCTGTTATTAGAAAGATCCCTAATTAATTGGGAAGAAGCAGAACAAAATCCAAACCTTGTAGAAGCTGTAGCCAGACAGATTCATATGAAAAACTGGTCAGAATTTCTTTAGTGAGGAAAGCAATTAACAGTTAGAGCAAGTTATGATGGAAAACAGTGCATTCTGTATTTGTTGTTTTTTTCAGATCTAGACTGAGTGTCTTCATGCAAGCTGATGTTTACTGGAGCGGCTCAAGAGCGGTTTGATGTTGTGTGGGTTTTGTTCGTCTCATATCTGACATTCTTCCCTCTTGCAGTTCCGGTACAAAAGGCGTGTGTACACCCAGGCTCTGCTGGATGACAAGCAGTTTGCCAAGCTCCATACAAAGGTAAGGCTGGAGTCTAGCTGGGCAAGCTCAAAGCCCTGGTAGCATGTTCAGCACTGGTGGTGGCCTATCACAGAGACAGTACCGAGTTTTGGGATGTTTCGGTCATCTGTGCTTGCCAGATTGCAAAGCACTCCCAAGGAATGGATGGTGTTTGCCAAAGCCTAATATGGTTTAGGTGGGGGTGCAAGCTGAAGAACTCCATGGAGAACCGAACCCTACCCCCATCGGTAGGGTGCCTGCCCAGGGATGGGCTTGCACTGCTTAGGCATGCTTGCAGGCAGGTGTGTGGTTGGACTGGGCTCTGCGGGAGAGCTCGAGGTCAGCTTTCTATGGGGTGGTGAGGCAGAGGAACACATCATGGGCTGGCTGAAGAGAAGCTTTATTCTTTAGCATGGAGGAGTCACTGAATGCCTGGTGAGCACAATGGTGCACATTGAGAAGCGCGCCTTCCCTTCCCCCAGCAAGAGGCTGTAGCACTCCTCCGCCTTGCGGGCAGGCTCACTGCCTTGTCTCTGGCTTTAACCCATGCCTTCGGGTCAGGATGTCGCTGATAGGATCCATGTGTGAAGTGGAAAGCACTCTTGGTCTACTGCAGCCCCCATGTGTCGCAGGCAGTGATCAAGGCATGTGCTAAGATTAATGGTGCATCAACTGAACGGGCTGTTCGGGTGTTTAGAGAAGGGGGAGTGTGGCAGGAGTGGTGCTTTTGCATGCATGGGTGTTTCCTGGGAGGAGAAATGCCCCACCAAAACAACCAGGCTCTGTGGACAGGGACACCCCAGCTGGCACAGCCAGAGGGCCAGGGGTGCTAATGGAGACCAGGCCTTGGGCACATTGGCTGGATGCCCTCTTCCATCGCTCTTCCCCTGGACAGTTGCAGTGGTCCCATGAAGTCACTTCTTGCCTAAGAAATTAAGTCCAATGATTGTGGAGAGGTCTGGGACCATCAGAATATTTGTGCTGCCACTAATAATTGTGCCTTGAGATGGCATGTGGTGTCATGGGGACTTTGATGGTCCCTAGGAGGCCGGGGCTGGCGGCACTGGGGAGCTGTGCGATGGGAGGAAGGAGGTGGGCTCCAGCAGCGTGGTGGCCATTGCACAGCTGGGTGGCTGCACGCATCGGGCAGCGTTTGAACTGCTGGGTGGCATGAGGACACCCTCATCCCCCACCAAACGAATTTTCTGGGAGAGTCCATGTGGAAGGACTGGGGCAGGGAGTGGTAGCGTGGAGAGACTCGTGGGGATGGCCCTTGTCTGGAGGGCACTGTGCTGGGGAAGGCCATGCAGAGAGGCGTTGGGGCTTCTTGTTTAGGAGGGACGTGGGATTGGATGGGACCTCAGGGCTCCCTGCTAGCTCCCTTGTTGCTGTGTGTCACAAACTCCCCTGGAAAACCCCTGTGCAGAGCAGCTGCATCCCACCGAGGGTTGGGCAGCTTCTTGGCTGTTTTCCTTTTGCCCCTGCCAGGGCGCACGCTGTTGTCTGCCTCCACCCTTCTCGGCCGCTCTTGCCTGACAGCGGCGGCTCCGAGACACGCGCAGGAGTTGCCCAGGGGCGGGCGACCACCCAGGTGTGGTGCCTCTTTCTCGGCCCCTGTCAGCCCGCATTCCTGCTGGGCACAGGTCGCCTGTGCATGGCTCCTGCCACGGGTCTGCAGGGTGGTGCTTTGCTTTTGGTCACATCTACTCTGCAAGAGGCAGGCAGGCAAGGGGTATAAATTTTCAGTGAAGAGGTACAACAGCAAGAGCTGAGCTAGGTGGAGCCACAGCTGTAAAGCAGAAGGGAAGAAAACCTTCTCCCAAAGGGCTTGACCCACCCTGAAGGGGAAAATCTTCTTGGAAAGAAGCAGATCCTCTGTCTTCTGTTTGCAGTGCTGCAGGAACAAGAAACAAAATACTGTTAAGGTTTGGGTTTGACTCACGAAGATTAAAGTCACGAGGCTTCTGTCTGGTGGCATAAGAATATCCAGGCACCAAATCTGGAAGGCTCTCAGCATCTTCCTGGCGCCAGGAAGCGTGAATCACGGTCCTCCTGAGCCTTGCCAGCGAGAGACCATGCTTGCTGGAGGGAGGGCTGGAGGCGCCTGCCACAGGGAGACCTGAGCGGCAGCATCGGAAGACTTCCCCTACGAGCACGTAGTACCCATAAATGCACTTCATTAAATATTCACTTAATCTCCATGCTTTAATTTCTACTTAAAAAACAAATCTCCTTCATGTTGTTTCATTTTTTTTAAATTATCCCTTGCTGCTAAAATATGGCATCTGAGTGAGATCCTGCAGCTCTGTTCCCTTTTGTCTCCATCAAGAGGATGCTGATGAACATTTCCTTTGGCTGGTGTTTTCCCAGAGCCCATGGGCACCGCGGGCTGTGACGCGTGTGGGGGTGGAAGAGGAGCCCTCATCCTGCCCCGGGGCAGGGGTGCGATGCGAGGGGGGCAGCAGAGGCAGCCAGAGGGGGTAGCGCTGGGATGGGTGCGAGCGGGAGACATGCTTGTGCCGGCCACTCGCTGGAGTGATGCTGGCGCTGAGAGCTGGCGTCATTGTGAGTTACGCGCCCGGCACAGATGGAGGCTGGTTTGCTGGGAGAGGGTGAGAGTGGAGCGTGTGTCTGCAGCCTCCCGGCAGCTGGCTTGAGGGTGAGAAGGGGAAGAAGAACGGCGGGACATGGGCTCCTCTCTGGGACCGTGGCTGGCTGAGCAGAGAGAAAACCAGCGAGCTGCTGGGGACCGCAGACCCCGGGCGAAGAGCACGGTACTGCCTGCTTCTGCCCCGTCTGCCGTGCCGCCTGCGCTGCGGCTGTTCCAGGCACCGCTGGGCGAGGGGCCACAGGAGGACGGTCCTCCTGCTGTGCCACTGACCCCCCAGAGGGATGCTGTGGGGGCTGCGTCAGGGCAGGACTGGGCATGGGGGTTCACGCCTCACGTTGTTCGTGCAGCGAGGAGATGTCTCTAGGCCAACGTGGGGAAGGGCTGGCTCCTCCACTGCTGCAGGCGTGTACAGGCGTGCGTGTCGGGTTGGCTGCTGTGGGGATTTCTGCTTCTGTCTGTGCATTTAGGGGTTGGTGTTTTCTTCTGGGAAAGCAGATGCACAGAGGAGATGTCTCTGTGGCGTGGTGCGGACTGTACGTATTGCTCAAGGCGTGATGCTTCCCTCTTATTTGTAGTGATGCCTAATCGCTCGGGCAGTGAAATGCCGTTTTTTTTTCTGAGATGCAGTAATTTAAATGAGTGTGAAGGATTAGCTTTACATCTAACAGGATGGTGGGACCGCTCCTGAGATTGTGGTATGTGTGACATCTTTAGACGTATGGCTAACAAGAGCGAAGTATCAAAATGCTCAGCGTTTAGTGTCTGACTTTTAGTGGCAGGATACACTACTTGAATCTTTTAATGACCTTGAAACGTGATTCTTAACTGCCATGAAGAAAGAAAAATAAGAAAAATAAAAATAACTCCTTTTTTTGAGTGCCAGTGGACTTGTTTTAAGAAGCGGGGAAATGGATTTCTTGTATTGCTAGCAATAACAAAGTGACTTGGTAAAATCAGTCAATCAGCCTCAGTCCCTTGTGCCTCTTGGGATCTGCAGGCAGTTACATTTCATAGAGATGTTTTTCCCCCTGAATTGCAGTACACCATTTAGAAATGGGAGTGCAAAAAATGCATGTTGGAAAAGGGCAATTGCATTGTGCTTGTAAACGAAAATCTGTGCAGAAAAAACTTGGCATTTACCAAAATGTCCACAAAGGACATTGTGCCAGCAGAAGTCTTGGGATATTACCACCTTGAAGGGGAAAGAGGCAACACACTTAAAGTAATTATTAGGAGCATGTATCATAGAATCACAGGGTTGGAAGGGACCTCGAAAGATCATCTAGTCCAACCCCCCTGCCAGAGCAGGGTCACCCAGAGCANGCTGGCTCATGGTCATCCTCCTGTCCACCAGGACCCCCACGAATGCCGTTACTGTTGTAGATGACTGACATTAGCGCAGAGCCAGAAGCGCTGGCCACAGACAGGGATCCTCTCGCGCTGCTAATGGTACAGTCAGAGAGGAACGGCAGCCCTGGCATGGGGCTGGGGTGGTGCAGGCGGGGGTTCAGGTAGCGCTGAGCACCACGAAGTCATGAGAAATGTCAGCGTGGTGGACAACAGCCATGGCAGGTCCACAGTGTGACCGTCACCGCCATTCCTGTTGGAGTTAGCACATGAAGGGTGGCTGATGGTGGCACTGCTCGGTGGAGCAGCAGGACACAGGGACGTCTTCGCTCGAGGTGCACCTGGATGAGGGCAGTAAACGCCATGGCCATGGCAATGCCAGGAGGAGGAGAGGAGCTGATGCAAGCTGTGAAGGACCTTGGGAAGAGATGGGCTGCTGGAGCTGGATGCGTGAGTGGCCACGGGTGCTGGTGCAGCATGTGGAGGCAGCGTGTGAGTGGGGGGCTGCACCCACCTTTGGGATGGAGGACTCTTGTGCGCATGGGCCAGAGGAGCGCTTTGCATTAACAGTAGCTGAAGGCAGTCAGGGCTGGAGCAAGGATTTCAGACCCGAGGATGGAGAACAGGGTGATGTCTTGCTGTTTGCTGGTTTGCGCTGCCGTCAGTGCCATCTGCATCCCGGGACCCGCTCTACAGCAAGGAATACATTGGACCCCATCAACTGCCATATCAAAGCTGGGCATGAGCGCGGCACATCCTGCCTCTGCTGCAGGGGGCCTCTCACTTCTCTCTGACTTCTCCTTCTGCCCAGGCAAACTAACGGGTGAAGGGCAGGACGTCAGGATCTAATAGCTGAGAGTGTGTGAAAGCTGCCCTGGGTGACTGCAGCCCTCCTGGCCCACCATCCCCCTCTGGTAACAGCAGACCCAGATTTTGGTGTCTTAGGAGAGAACTGGAAGGGTAAAAGTGAGAAAATTGGTGCGTTGAGATAAAGACAGTTAAACAGGTAAAGCAAAAGCTGCATGCGCAAGCAAAGCAAACTCGGGAATTCATCCACTGCTCCCCGTGGCAGGCAGGCGTTCAGCCACCCCCAGGAGAGCCAGGCTCCATCACGCATGGCGGTGACTTGGGAAGACAAACAGCATCCCTCCAAATGTCCCCCCGCCTCCTCCTTCCCCAGCTGAGCACGGCACACTGTGGTCTGGGCCATCCCTTGGTCGGTTGGGGTCAGCGCTCCCGGCTGCGTGGCCCTCCAGCCCCTTGCTGGCGGGGGTGAGGAGCAGAGCAACCCCTGGGGCTCGGCAGTGACTAACACCCCCCTGCGTTACTGGCGCTGTCTCCACCACAGATCCCAAACAGAGTCCCCTGCCAGCTGCTGTGAAGGAACATGTCTCTATCCCAGCCAAAGCTGGTATATCCCAACAGCATCCCACTGCAAGGGCTTGGCCGCCTCTGCATGGCCTCCATCCTGCAGGTGCTGGATGTGCTCCAGGCCGGTGTGGAGATGCACAGAGCCAGCCTCTGATACGGCCGTTAAACATTGTCACGGTGTGCCATGAAATGGATTATTTGACGTGTCTGTGGGAATCACTGCGGTGTCTATTTGCTGCTGCCTAATGGCGTGTGTGAGAGCTCGTCCAGTGGCCGGCACAAGGGAGGAGGTCGGTCTCTCCAGCTTCTTCCAGGGCTTGTGATCCCACGGCAGCCGCCACGCTCTGGAAGGCGGATGGTTTGTCTTAATTACAGCTGCTGTTTGGAGCAAACTGGACCCCAAGACAAGATTAGTCTTTCTTTGCTACTGAAATTGCTGGAAACTTCATCATGTGCTTGGGGTGAAGGGGATGTGCTGTCTCCTCTTGTGCCGAGCGCCCGGGCCCGGTGCCTGCGGCTGCTCCCCGCCCACGGTGAGCGGAGTGGCAGAATAATGTCTCTGCAAGAAGAATACCTCATTTATTTTCTTTCATTTTGATTCAAGAGAGAGCAGCTTGTTCCCTCACACCAGTTTCCCCTCAATGAGCATTTCTTTTCTGGAGGGTGTTGATTTTTCTTGTGGTTTGGTGCTGGCGGAGGATGATGGACTGCGGCAGGGCGGCTGCCAGCTGGGTGGCGGAGCTGCGCCCCATCCCTGGACGCTGCCTCAGTGTCCACATTCTTCTCAGCAAACAGAAGGCCCTCAAACCCAGGGAACTACAGGCCGGTCAGCCTCACCTCCATCCCTGGAAAGGTGATGGAACAGCTCGTTCTGGGCGTCATCTCAAGGCATATGGAGGAAAAGAAGGCCATCAGAAGTACTCAGCATGGATTCACCAAGGGGAAATCATGCCTGACTAATCTGATCGCCTTCTATGATGGTGTGACTGGATGGATGGATGAGGGGAGAGCGGTCGATGTGGTCTACCTTGACTTCAGCAAGGCGTTTGACACGGTCTCCCACAGCATCCTCCTAGGGAAGCTTAGGAAGAGTGGGTTAGATGAGTGGACAGTGAGGTGGAGAGAAAACTGGTTGAA
>VXBO01012259.1:72241-84023 GCA_013400135.1 Rhinoptilus africanus | reverse complement strand
CACCTCTCTGATGGAGAAAGGCTGAGGGAATTGGGTCTCTTTAGTCTGGAAAAGAGACGGCTGAGGGGGGGCCTTATTAATGCCTATAAATACTGACAGGGGGGGTGTCAGGAGGATGGGGCCAGGCTCTTTTCAGTGGTGCCCAGTGATAGGACAAGGGGTAACGGGCACAAACTTGACCATGGGAAGTTCCACCTAAACATGAGGAGGAACTTCTTTCCCTTGAGGGTGGCAGAGCCCTGGCCCAGGCTGCCCAGGGAGGTGGGGGAGTCTCCGTCTCTGGAGACATCCCAAACCCGCCTGGAGGCGTTCCTGTGCCCCCTGCTCTGGGTGACCCTGCTCTGGCAGGGGGTGGGATGGGATGGGCTCCAGAGGGCCCTGCCAACCCTGTGATTCTGTGATTCTATGAAACCTGCTCAGGAGTCACCTGCTGAGGCGGTGTCCGGGTGGCGAGATGTGAACAGAGCTGAAGCAGCAGCGGTGCCTCTTGGGCAGTCGCCCTGGTGGCTGCGGACCGAGGGGTGAGGGCAGAGCCAGGCTTTGGTTCCTGCCTCGCCTGACGGGATCCTTCTCCTCGGGGAACAGTGCAGCCTTACCCACAAGAAAGAAGGTCCCAAAGACAGGGATCGCTTCCCGGGGGTTTCCCGGCAGCAGGTGGGAGGTGGAGGTGCGAGCTCAGCTCTGCCAGTTTCCTTAATCACCTTGTTGGCCCCAGTGTGGGGCGAGAGGGGTCCCGCCTGCCCGCGGCCCCCGGCCCGGGCTCTGCCCCTGGGGCAAGGAGAGACTTTGAACACCCCTTAAAAGAGCCAGGGGGAGTCTTACTCGGGTCTTTGGTTTTGTTTGTGTGAGTTTTTGGGTCTTGGGGGTTTTTTTCCTCCCCAGAGAAAGCTTGCTTCGCTCCGGTTAGCATAGCCATTCAAACATATCAATTTGCAAATCACTATAATCTTCACACTAAATATGGTGCTTTCGCTCACGGGAAGATCCGTTATGAGTGTTTGTTTAAGCAGCCAGGTAGGTTTATATAAGTACATTTAGGTTTTAATTTTTGCATATAGGAAATGGGATGCGATGCCTTTACTGGCTGCTGATTATTTTTTTGTTCTGTTGATTTCTATCAAACTGCATTTGGATGAAAGTTGAAATTCAATTAAAATTAAAGCAAACAGTTAAACAGGTAAAGCAAAATATCACTTATATAAATGTTGCTTTGAATGTACTGGACAGAGAAGACGAAAAGTAAATTTATCAGTACATATCTTTCGTATTTAAAGCTGACTGATCTTTTAAACAAAGGGAGATTTGGTTTGCATGAGTGGTTCTCATCACAAATTCTCAAAGGTATTTAAGTGCCAGAAAGTAAGTAAGCATCTAGTGAGATTTCAAAATTGCTTAAGCGGTTTAGGCATCTGCTTAGCTCCTCTTCATTTCAGTGGGAGTCTGACATTTGCTCTCTCTTTTCATATCTAGTCACCTTAATACATTTGAAAACCTGGCCCCAAATCCCTCAAGTTCTTAGAATAATGAGATCTCATTCCTTTCCCACCAGGGTTTTATTCATAGATTGGGGGAGGAAAACAAGCTTCCTTACTTTCTCAGTTCTCAAATCTCCTTTCAGCTTTGAGTGAATCAGTCCAAATAATAAGGAAAATATTCTGTGTTTCTAGCTAAATTGAAATGGAAAACAATCAGATAGGAAGGCTTTTCTATGCAGCATAAGCTGAAAAACCGACACGGAAGAATGTAAATGCTGGCGTTTGCTTCGTTGTGAAAAGTGGATTTAATGTGCCCAGCAAGGGACGTGGCTGTCACACATTTGTAGTGTTTGAGTTATTTCAAAAGCTAAGTGTGTTTTGCTTCTGATGGTGAATGATTCAGAAAAAGCACGCTTGAATTCATGACTGTTGGCAGAAGGGCCCTTTAACCAATATATTTTTATAAATGCTTGTAAATGCAGACGTCCTCATCAGCTGTCATGCTGCAAGCTCGGGTTAACCCGGTGCGTTCTGAAGATGGGAGATACCTTTAGCGTAACTGAAATCTCATGTAAGTGAAAACGTCAAAGCCGGGATCGGGTTGTTGTTGGCTTGGCCCAGCCCTGTGTGCTGCAGCGCCGGGGGCTGCTGCGGTCACCGAGGTGGGGACCAGGTCCCCGAGAGCTGCCGTGTCCCTGCTGCGAGGAGGGGGCTGGTGAGGATGGCTGTGCCGTGGCAGGGGGGATGGCCGTGCCGCTTGGGCTGCACCGCACAGCGCTGCTCTGGTTTCAGTTAAGCTCTTTGGTCGGACCTGCGCCTTGCTTGGTGTTGGTTTGAACAGTGGGTTCCTCGGGTCTGGCTGCACCAGTCTCCTGTGGATGGGCTGCTTTGACCAAACCAGCTGAAACAGCAGATGGGCGACTGTCAAGGGGAGACAACGCACCACCTCTGTCGGCAGATGCCTTGGCAGAGCCGGGATTCCTCAAGGGAGGGTCCCCAGTCCTGCCGCGGCTTCTCCCAGTGACCCTGAAGGACACCCAGGAGGAGCAGGGAGCTTGGCAGGACGTTACAGTTCTCCATTTGTTGAGCTGCAAAGGCAAGGTACGTGAGAGGAAGAGGAAGAGAGTCTCCAAGGAAGAGAGTCCCTGCATCTTGATGGAATAGTTTCAAGCATATAGTGACCAAGATGTAAGAATTAACAATTTCCTGTTCTTTTACCCAATCCAAGTTCTCATTTCCCAAATCTGGCTATTGATGTAGCACCATAGAGGTATCTGGGAAGTAGAATCATAGAATCACAGAATCACAGAATCATAGGGTTGGAAGGGACCTCGAAAGATCATCTAGTCCAACCCCCTTCCAGAGCAGGGTCACCTAGAGCACATCACCCAGGAACGCCTCCAGGCGGGTTTTGAATGTCTCCAGTGAAGGAGACTCCACAACCTCTCTGGGCAGCCTGTTCCAGTGCTCTGTCACTCTTACAGTAAAAAAATTCCTCCTGATATCCCTCTTGAATCTCCTGTGCTCCAATTTACATCCATTACTCCTTGTCCTATCACTGGTTATCACTGAAAACAACTTCTCTCCATCTTCCTGACACTCCCCCTTTACGTATTTGAAGACATTGATGAGGTCACCCCTCAGTCTCCTTTTCTCCAGACTAAAGAGACCCAGCTCCCTCAGCCTTTCCTCATAAGGGAGATGTTCCACTCCCTTAATCATCTTTGTGGCTCTGCGCTGGACTCTCTCAAGCAGTTCCCTGTCCTTCTTGAACTGAGGGGCCCAGAACTGGACACAATACTCCAGATGTGGCCTCACCAATGCAGAATAGAGGGGGAGGAGAACCTCTCTTGACCGACTCCCCACACCCTTTCTAATGCAGCCCAGGATGCCATTGGCCTTCTTAGCCACAAGGGCACATTGCTGGCAAGTAGCAGGTTGCCTTCCCAGAATTTGTGTATGGAAACGGTGAAGTCTCTGGACTTTATCAGTAATTTTTGAAGCATTGCTGCGGATTTAGTCTGAGACCTTGGGTAGGTGAACCTTCTTTGATCTTCGTCTGGAAACGCAGGGTAGTAATTGATTTCCCTCAAAGGGAAATTCCATGCGTAGACCCGTTAATGCCTGCATGGTGCACGGGACCATGGTGACGCATCTACAGCAGGAGAATGCACATCCCAGTATCAGGGATACCTCTCTCTGCATCCTCCTTTTGCTCAGGTACTTTCTCTTCAGTTTCCTTTCTAAATTTAAAAAGTACCATTAAAAGTTGACATAGTACATTGACTTCTTACTGCCAAAATTTTTTTTAAATTCCTGAGCACCTAGAATAGTAGAGACATGCTGCCGCTGAGCGCTGATGGTCTGGGTTGGATGCATTTCTGGGGTTGTAAATGAGAGTCGCTGGCAGACTTTCAGGAGCAGAAGTGGGGGTTGATGCCTGGGCTGTGTCTGACAGCAGCACAGAAGTGAGACTGCCGCCAGCCGCCATGGCATGGCAGAGGTATGGTGTTTGCCTCCGCCAGGAGTGTGCCCAAGAGCCTCTCTGTCCCTGGAGGCCCCGTGAAGGCTGCTGGCGCAGGGACCTGTGTGGGCAGAGGCTGCCAGCATCGAGGGGATGAGACACATGGTGGGGATCCCTTCTTTGGTTCATGCCTCCACGTGTTCCCCAAACGCTGGCATGGTTCTTGATGGGACTGGCAGTGCCATTTTGGCTGTGGGTTCAGCGGGGCCACACGGAGCATCATCTGTTGGGTTAGGTTAGCATTGTCTGCTGGACGGCTGCTGGCAGGAGATGAAGCGTTTAGACAAATGGGAGTGGAAGGAACAGGGTTAAATCTGCGCAATTGGGTGATGTTTGGGAAGAAGCATTTTGGGATGGCATCCTGGAGGCGGTTGCTGGAGTTGTCAAGTCCCGTCTGTGCTATTGCTGGCAGGCAGCTGTGATTTCCTTCAGTGTTTCTGTACTTGTGCAGCAGCTGAAGGGATACTGAGCAAGAGGTGGATTTTGCTTTCAGTTACTCGTGAGGCGAGAGGGGATTTGGGGGAGAAGCAGCATCAGGCAGTGCTTGTGCCCTGCTGCAGCTGATGCCAGTTGCCCTTTCAAGAGCGTTGGTGCTGTGGGAATCTGCATGTAGATGTTTCCAGTACCTGCTGGTGCAGGCGACCCATCGCTATTTTACCCTCGGAGTGGTTTCTCCTTGCTCGTGCACACTCTCCTGTGGTTGCGTTGTGTCTGTCCCGGCAGCTCAGGCTCCTGCAGTCCTGAAGGATGTGACGGATCACCTGGGGGTGGGCAGGGTGTTCAGGACGGGGATCAGCTATGGCTTCAGCCATACTCCGTGAATCCCCGCTCTTCTTGGCTCTTGCCTTACTGCGCTCTTCTCCCTGGGGCACGAAGGAGAGTGAACCCTGTAGCTGAATTGCCTGTTTGTGGCTTTGTGCATTATCTTGTGCATTCCTGTGGCATCGGCATCACTGCACGCGCCTGCATATCGCTGCAGACAGACAGAGCAAGCAGGTCAAGTACTGGTTGGGGTGCCGTGGAGCTGTGTTACCGTAGGGTTTTGCCTGAGCTAATTAGCTCTGCTGGGATGGAGTAACATTGCAGGGGGTAGTGCACAAAGAAGGCTGTACGATTTTAAATACGTGACCTGGCTTGTCAGTGCTATGTGTTTTAGGCTGGGTTCTGCAGACTCACCACACAGAGACTGAATTTGTTTTAAATTGGGTTCACAGCCTAGCATCAATTTGTCTCATCCTTGGAAAGTTTAATTTTGCTGATATTTTCTGTCTGACTTCCTACCACAGTCTCCTCAGCATGTCAGAGAAATAGCATAGATGAACTTTGTGGGTCCCAAGTTCTGGGATTTGCAGGCTCCTGTATATAACTGGTTCTAAAAGTATTAAGTTTTCACCCTAGAAAATTACAATTTGACAAAATCAAAATATTATGCAAAATAATATGTGATGAAATTTTCTTTAGGAAGCCTTTGAAAAGAGTTGGACATGTTTCCACATCCTGTTTGGTATTTTTCAGAATATTTTTTTCTATTTTCCAAGTGGAAGTCTTCAAAATTAAATTTGAAATGAATCACTGGAATTCATGTTGCTTCATTAAAAAAAAAATACTTTTTCTATATCAATTTAGGGGAAAATGTTGAAAATTGAGGGTTTTTTCTGGGTTGAAAAATCTGCTTTGCTCAGACATGTTCAGCGAGCTGTGCAGAGGTTCCCAGGAGCAAGAACAGTTCCCTGACTGTTGGATGCAGCTTGACCAGTTGGTTAGGGCTTTTGCTAGAGACTTCCCTCAGCTAATTGCACAGTTTCTGCTGTGTCAAACACTTTCTAGAGTGCTTTCCCTGAAACTGGCTACGGCAAGGTTTGATTAAAATAAACTCGAAAAACCCCAGCCAACCTGCAATCAAAGTTCTGAAAATCTGGACTGGAAATGTGTGTGAGATGGGTGTTTTCAAACTGTCCAAGTGTTGCCTGCCTGCCTGGCAGAGTTGCAATTTCTAGAGTCTAGAAATTAATAAAATAATGTATTCATCAAGTATAGCTATCAAAAAGAGAAAAAAGTCCAAAACCAACCAGGCGGAGTTAAAGGAGAGTCTTGTGAGTGCTCAGTCCCCTCAGGAGAACAAGATTTGGCCATTGGCCAAAGACAGAAAATTACACCAAGAATAAAGCACAGTTTCGCAGCAGCGAGTGTGGCAGCCATACCCATTGCACCATACAATGATAGTCGGTGTTTGGGTCGCCTGATGGTTCCTCAGAAGTGTTTAAGTTCAGCTGGCAGGGGGGTGATATGCCCTTAAAATGAGTTTGCGACACAGCAGACGTGCACGCCGTTGCGGTGAGACATGGCTGACCCTCGGGCAGTACGGTTTACCGTGGCAGGGATGCTGCTCAGCACCGCCCGCGGCCAGGGCCATGCTGCGATGAGTGGGCGATGTTACATGTCTGTCGATGTGTCCGTGTCACAGGCACGTGCAAGGTGTGTGCAGGAACAGAAATTGCCTTAGCAGGGGATTTAGCAGTGACGGGACAGAGGGTGGTGGACCACAGCCCCCGACGGTTTCCATGGGATGATCCAGCAATCCCAGTCTTGAGGAGAGGGACGGAAGGACTATGTCCCATGTGGATTTGCGTCATATCTCTAACAGAGTCTGGGAAGGAACATGTGCCCTGGCTTCTAGTGGGTGCTGCCGCGTTATTCTTGCTGGTTGCCTTGGGTCTCCTGGATGGGGTTATTCCTCTGGTGGCTTCTTTCTTCATGTTGTAGTGTTAACACTGTGTATTATGTGTTTTCCTGGGGTGTCATGGCTGCAGGCAAATCTGAAGAAGTTCATGGAGTACGTGCAGATGCTAAATGCGGAGAAGGTCTGCAGACTGCTGGAGAAGGGACTGGACCCCAACTTTCACGATCCGGATACTGGAGGTGAGACTGTCTTCTCCAGAGAGGGGAGGGTGACGGAGCAGGGCTGGCAGAGAGGGTGTCCAAGGGACACAGTGGGAATTTGGGGGAGTGGTTGTTTTTGAGGAGATGTAGCAAATTATATTTTGTCTGAAATGTGAGGTTTGGAAGAGAGGGTTGTAAGCTGAATTTGTGAGTAGCATGTCTTCTTCTGACGCTTTGGGTCGTGGGAGCATGCAGTTGCAGAAGGCTCTTGGGAGAAGATGGTGTGTGTGTGGGAAAGATACAGAGTCTGGGAATACAGCATAAAATGAAAGAGCAGTGGGGCCGTGCACCTTGCAGTGGGGGATTTTGGGGAGGATGAGGCTGTCTCTGAGACTGGCAAGTTGGGCGAATGCAAATCACTGCCTGAGGATCCCTTCATGAAGCAGTGAGAACGTTTAAGTATTTTGGGGGTCAAGAAAACAAAATCTTGGCCTCTGGTTTCCTCGATTTTTTTTTTTTCTCTTCCTTCTTTATTTTTTTCCTGTCTATGTGAGCAAAATTCACCCTAGCGATGTCTGGTCGCTGGAGTGCTGGCTGGTGGGCTGTCCGGAGGCTCCTGGCTGTAAGAAGTGAGATCAGACTCCAGCATGTTTTCCTTACTGATGAGGCGGTGAGGGAGGACTTCTCCCCTTTTCCCCCACTGTGAAGTCTCACAGTCTTGTTCTGAGAGAGGAGTTACTGCTTTTGTTGTTCCTCTTTTAAAGTAATGCAACTTATTAGTATATATTATAGAGTTGGACTTTTGTGTGTGAATCCTGGGCACATTTACAACCCATAAGCAGACTCCAATCTGATGATGAATTTCCTGTGTTTCTGGTTCAGTTGGATGGTTTTCCAGGTTGTTTCTGAAACACTGGCTTCCCCTTTGGTGGGTCCAGACCATTTGGTGGGTCCAGATGATTTTTCAACACCAAGATCAGGTGGCAGATGTCGGTCACGCTATTGACCTCGCTTGTCCCCTCAGATAACGTGGCTGCATCCGACCTCCCTATGGGAATGGCCCCTGCCAGCTCCTGAACTGGGAAGGTGAAAGCTGGTGCAGCCAAACTCTGGCGAGAACCATTTGAGCAGCACCCGGGAATGTTTATACTGTTTGATTTGCTGGTGTAGCTGCTCTGTCTGAACCCGCCAGTGTCCTGATGGACGACTGCTCATATGAAAAACAGCTGATAGTATGCGAGCGCGGTCCCAGTCTGCCCTGGAGCATGTCCAAACAGCTCAGCTCCACGTGGTTTTCATTTGTGCCCAAGACCTTACAAGCATTTTGAGGGATCTTTCCTTATAAAGTCCTCTTATAAAGAAAGCCTGATTCAGCTTTCCAGAGTGTGTTGTATTGCAGAGCTGCTTGAAAAGATGCTGTGAGAGTTTTGGATCTGATACGGGTTGAACCCAGATGTTATTTCACAGAAGGGTAGAGACCTATAGGAGCAGGCTCTTGAGTACTGAAAAGACTCTTAAATGTAGAGGGGGAAGAAGGAAAAACACCTGACCCAAATAGTTGTTTGGATCTGGTTCAGAACTGAGGGCAAAACGAGAGCGGATGCTGTGAGATGCGAAAATAGACTATTAGAGCAGAGAGTGTCTTGGACACCTCACTGTGGAGTCCTAATTCTTGTGCGAAACCAGGTGATTACTGCTTGCTTTACAATCTGTTTCGTGAACTTGAAAGAATGGCATAAAACTGCTGTTTAGTATTCATGGGTTCCTGGAATTTAAGACCAGATGGAGCTGTTGTACTGTCCGACCTGACCTCCTGTATCTTGCAGGATGTTCTTCACCCTCTGTGTGTGTGTTCAATAAGCAAAGCTTAAACATGTTTTCCAGAAAGTCATCAATCTTGTTTCAGGGAACAGAAGATCCCTGCCTTTCCTTCGTTATTTGGTTAATCACCCTTATGGTTTAAAATTCGTCTCTCATTTAAATTTGTATGCTTCAGCTTCCAGCTGTCGTTATACTTTATCTTCTAGATTAAAGAGCACTTTAGTACCTGGTATGCTTTCACACGAAGGTATTTATACATGGTAATCAAGTCAACATTCAATCTTCCTTTCCTTAATTAAAGAGAGGACACACTCCTCCGGTCTTTCATTTGAAGGTATTTTCTCGTTTTCCTGTCATTTTTGTGACTTACATGTCACTACTCCATTTTTAGGAGGGTTTTAAGAATGTGGGTACCAGACAGTGTGCTGCCTGCCAGTGCCACCCATCCCGGGCAGGCGCAGCTCTTTCTGCAGGTCCCCGCTCACCGGCCTCCCCGGACAACACTTGGGAGGATGAGGGCGACCGCACGTCTCTGGGATGGGACCCCATGTTACGTCCTGATAGATGGAGAGACCGGGCGGAATTCCCTTCCCATTCCTCCTCCTGTCTTGTGTCATGCCCCTACCGTAACGGGGGTTACTGGGCTGAACGAAGTGGAACCACTAAGCGGTCTGTTGCTTGGGAGGGTTGTTTTGGGGCGGTTGTTTTCCTTCCTGTTGACTTCCCAAGCAGCCCAGGCTTTCAAAGGCATCCTACTGCAGAGCCTCCATGCTCACAGTTCTGGGTCCTGGGGTTGCCCAGCCCCGATTGCTCCTAGCACTCTTCCAAGCCGTGTGATATCTACAAATCTGATGAGAGATTTGTGTTTACTTCAGGATAATTGTTGAGGATCTGGAATAGAGTCAAGTTCCAACACCCTGAAGAGTGTCTTCAGCGCCCACGTGGTCGGCTGTGTTCCCCAGTCACCGCTCCAGCTCCTGCTCTTCGGCTGGATTTTTGTTCGTTTGGAACATGCGTGGCTGACATTTTACAGCACTCATTTTTAATGTCATGTAGGACTCGGCCAAGCATGAGTCTTGCATCAGTGCAGTTCTCTGCATCAATCAGGCTTGTAATTTACCAAGAAAAGGAGTTACTTTTGAGGAGGAAGCCCTATTTACTGTGAAGTTTCATTGGGCGATGTTAATAATACAGGTATTCTTTAATGCTGTGTCAATTAAATTCCAAATCACTTTTCCGATCATTTTCCCAGGATCAGTGTTATTTCTCTGACTTGTAGTTTCATGGATCATTTTGCTTGCCTCTTTCTGAACATTAGCCTGACACTGCTTTTCTTCTGGTCTTTTTGAATGTCCCAATATTTCAAAATATTTTAAAATTTAACTTTTTTTTTGGAATAGGAAGATCTTCAGGGAGAAGATAAGGAGGATAATACACAACATTCCCTACATGTAAACAATTTATTCAGTATTAGGTAGCTCATGCCAAAAATACTTATTTGGTAATGGAAGGAAAACAATTTTATTTCCACAGCAAGAAAAGAAAAAATAAATGATCGGTCATTTTGCTATCTGTATTTATTAGCAGTTCTGTGCTGTCTGCCTAGTGACTGACCGGCATGCACAGGGGCTGGGAAGTCTTTTCCGTATTACCAAATTTAAACAGCAGCAGCAAAACCTCTCTCTGAGCATCCTTTGCCAGGTCAAATGTGGGTTTCTTTACTCCGATGTCATTTGTTCTTGTTATTATCCTTTGTTCTCTAATTTTCAGTTCATATTGACCACTATCTCTTTCATGATGTCCTGTTGTGTGAGTTATCTCTGTTCCCTGCTGACCTGGAGGGGGCACGTGGCAGTGGTTCTCCTCTTTGATTTCTGGAGTTGTAGAATCATTGAATCGGTGAGGTTGGAAGGGACCTTTAAGATCATCAAGTCCAACCATTGACCCCCCCTGACAAAAACCCCTTCTAAACCCTGTCCCTCAGCACCTCATCGACCCTTTTCTGAAACCCCTCCAGGGATGGGGAATCCACCCCCTCCCTGGGCAGCCTCTTCCAATGGTTAATAACCCTTTCCGGGAAAAAATGTTTCCTGATATCCAATCTAAACCTGCCCTGACATAACTTGAACCCGTTTCCTCTTGTCCTATCCCTTGTCCCCAGGGAGAAGAGCTCAGCCCCCATCTCTCTCCACCCTCCTTTCAGGGAGTTGTAGAGGGGGATGAGGGCTCCCCTCAGCCTCCTCTTCTCCAGGCTGAACAACCCCAGCTCCCTCAGTCATTCCTCCTAAGGTTTGTAATCCAAAGGGAAGTGGTGAGGGACCTGCTTCAGCACCTGGAGGTGCACAAATCTATGGGGCCAGATGGGATCCACCCAAGGGCACTGAAGGAGCCGGCGGAAGTGCTCACCAGGGCACTTTGCATCATTNGTTGGTGGGCAGGGGGCTGGATATGAGCCAGCAGTGTGCCCAGGGGGGCAAGGAGGCCACCAGCATCCTGGCCTGGATCAGGAATAGTGTGGTGAGCCGGGCTAGGGAAGGGATCATCCCCCTGGACTGGGCACTGGTGAGGCCCCCCCTCGAGTGCTGCCTTCAGTTTTGGGCCCCTCACTCCAAGAAGGACATTGAGGTGTTGGAGCGTGTCCAGAGGAGGGGTAGCACAAGGGGTCACACAGAAGTTGTTCTTTAAGACTTCCCAATCTCAAAGTCACCTTTTCCCAGTGATCTTTTACTTTCTCTTTTTAATTTTAAACTTCCCACATTTCCTATGATCGATTACCTAATCTAATTCACCTTGGTTTATTCCCTTAGGAATCATCAAATATTCACCTGGCTAGTTGGGATTTTCTCCTTTCCATGTCATCCCTAGTAGACTAGGCAGCAGTCATGTATTTTCCAGATTTTTATTTATGATATTGAGACCCAAGGTAGCATTCCCTTATGTTGGAGTGAAACAGTGTCTATAGTCACTCCAGTCTTCAAAAAGGGCAAGAAGGAGGACCCGGGGAACTACAGGCCGGTCAGCCTCACCTCCATCCCTGGAAAGATGATGGAACAGCTCGTTCTGGGCGTCATCTCAAAGCATA
>VXBO01012259.1:0-71662 GCA_013400135.1 Rhinoptilus africanus | reverse complement strand
GGCTCTTTTCAGTGGTGCCCAGGGACAGGACAAGAGGGAACGGGCACAAACTTGAGCACAGGAAGTTCCACCTAAACCTGAGGAGGAACTTCTTTCCCTTGAGGGTGGCAGAGCCCTGGCCCAGGCTGCCCAGGGAGGTGGGGGAGTCTCCGTCTCTGGAGACATCCCAAACCCACCTGGAGGCGTTCCTGTGCCCCCTGCTCTGGGTGACCCTGCTCTGGCAGGGGGTTGGGCTCGATGATCTCCAGAGGGCCCTTCCAACCCTATGATTCTGTGATTCAATAGAAAAGTGACCAGTTTTCTATTTTTTAGAAAATGACATGATATTTTATTGCTCGCTGGCTGGGACACCCAGCATTTTCCTTCACGGTGAAGTTGCCCTGATAGTGCAAATGACAACTTATACAACTTGGAGATAAACACTTAGATGTTAATGCATTTTTTCTTTAGTGGTCTGTAACAAATCTTATGAAGGACCTTTTAACTTATTACTTCAGACACTAATCCACGTGCATTCGAAGTCTTACTCCAAATAATCAGTGGCAATAGGATAGATGATGGGATTCTAGTGTAAGCTTTCTCTGGTCCTCCTTGTCCACTCAGTACTTTCTCATTCTTGTAACAATCAGGCATCCTTAATATTCTAAAATGCTGTAATTGTCTGGAGATTTCAGAACTGACAATTATATCACAATACTTACTACCAGTGAAAGCAGTCCACGATCTTTTTCCTGTTTTCCAGCCTCTTAGACTTTGCAATGAGCAAAGAGGAAGAAAAAAATCTTCCTCACGCTCTTTGTCAAACAGCTTTGATTACTTCTGTTACGGTGCATTTGTGCTGTGCTTCCCTCTTTGGAATCATTTTGCTTGTGTTCTTAGTTAAAAGTCCTCCTAATTGCGCTGCCTATTTCTCAGACAAGATCATCATCTCACCTCTGGGTTGGTGAAGTGCCGGTCAGGTCATTCACTGAGAATCCTCCAGAATGGGCCAGAACATCCCGCATTTGCTCCCATCCTCTGGCTGGCGAGTCACTTCCAGCGGTTTTTTTCTGGATGCCTTGTGCTTGTAGGGCTGAAGGGATCTCTGGGATAAGCACATGGACTTTTATGTCCTTCAGCTTTCCTTCCATGTCCTCATGCCCCATTACTAGCAAATTTCTGCCCTTTCATTTCACAAGCTCATCCAGCACTAAAGGAAAATTGTGGGCTGTCCTTAGCTTCCGTGTAAATGCAAGTGCCACTGTGTGGTTCCCGTTCCCTTGGCAAGATTTCCAGATTGCGGTGAAGGGCACCCAGGCACATTTCAGTGTCCGGCCCTGAGGCTGGAGTTGGTCGCCTGGACTGGGGAGTGCGAGACGTCTGCGTGGCGCTGGCAGCCTCGGAGCGGGGCTGGCAGGGGAGCTGTGGGATTGGGTGGGATCGGCATCTGCGGTGCCAGACGGGTCCTTGCTGGGGCGGCCGAGTCCCACCTGCCAGCTGCTGCAGGAGAGCTCCGCCGCGCTCCACTGGGTTGTCACCACATCTCCATTAACTGTGGTGGGGGCTTATGTACCCACACTTACATGTGGGGCTGGACCCCGTCCCTCTGGGTTCAGCTTGAGCAAGACAGTCCGCCGTTTTCGTCTCGTGCTTAGAACGGTCTTTCTCGGTGATGCTTTTCAGGACCTGAGCATCTCATAAATACCCCTGTATAAATTATGAGAAGTACGGTCTTGCTGAATGCAAATAGAAATCACAGAAAATAAAATACTTTTTTTTTTTTTTTTTTACTATTTAACTCCTGGCCATAATAGTAATAAATACAGAGTTAGACTAGGAAAGAAAAAACATCTCAAACTCCCTCCTCCATCCCTCTGACATATCCATTTTGCCTTGTTTTGGACATGGGTGTTTCTGTAGTAACTGCTTTCTCCTCCCGGCTGAGTTCCTCCCAGCGGCGCTGGTCGTGGCTGGTGCTCCTGTTCTGCTACCCGACTTGATGCTCTGCTTTCCTGCTTTCTGTGTCTCCCCAGTTCCCTCCCTGCAGATCTTCTCCTTGGGCTGCCTCTGGGGCTGGCTGCTCCCATAAGCGTTCGTACCGCCCATGGTGCACTGTGCGCTTCTGACCTGTATCTTTCATTTGTCACTAGATCACACTTCATATGCAGGACTGATTCTTTCCCTCTGTAGAGAAGAGAGCGTAGAGCATCCAGCATGGCATAGCCTTTCCATTTGTGCAGCTGGGACAGATCCATGCCCAAAAAGAAGAAACCATATTCCCTATGAAACTCCGCTTTGGCAGTCCTATCTTCAATGGACTTGTTTGCTAAACTAGAAGTTCCTGAATTGCTGGATGAGAGATGAAGAGGAGGCAGGGGCCCTGTGTGGCAGAGCGTGAGAGCAGCGTCATGGACAGCCTGGTCTCACGGCAGTGTCAGCGGTCAGTCACGCTGGCACGGTGTGGTGCAGGGTGGTGATACTGCCGGACTGTCAGTGCATTGCCCACCCCCGAGTGACACGCCAGCAGCTCTCTTCCCTGCAGTCTCTTTGTGGGTCTGCAGCTTGGTGGGTGTCACTGTTGTTTCTTGCTACTTTTGCATCACATGGGGGGGAAAATCATGGAAAAGTGGCCTTTCTGACTGTGGTAGGGCCTCAGACTCCTTAAAGAAGGACTCTTCCAGATAGACTCATCAAAGCATAGGGGCCCTGCTGTAATCTGGTCATCTCTAGCTCTGTTTGTTGTTTCATCACCTGTAGGGCTTCTCTGAATATATAGCTGAGACACTGAATTTGGAGGCATTGTGTGTGGTTGTACTGCCTTTCTGATGAGGTGGAGCTCAAGCAGAGAAGGCACATAGCAATTCCCATCATGAAAAGGTTTCTGGAATTTATCATGGACTTCTGGTTCCAATCTGCCTGCCTTCTGTTCCCCTGCAAGAAGTTAAATTACTTATCTCAAGTACCTAATCATTCGATTAAACAAAGTTCTGGAAAAAAAAGTGGCTCATTTTTACTGAGAAATGATAGGTGAGACTCCTGGAAAAAGCTGAGCTAGCACACCGGGATGGAGGCCCTCCGAGTGCAGGGGAGTGAACGAACAGCGGAGGAAGGCTGGGGGACGGCAGCCTCTTCAGCCAGCACAACTGCAGTTGGAAGAGGATATTTTAACAAGCTTTCAGAGCGTTCCCATGTAAAATTGCACTGATGTAATTTATGGTGTATTTTAAAGGCTGCACAAAGCATCAAAATAGTTATTTTAATATGAATTCCTTAAAGTTGGTTTGGAAGAGACTTAACAAATAGCTCTTTTATAAAAATAAATATATTTGGGCTATTTTTCTTTAGTCTAGCAATTTTTTTCTTTTTTTCAAAGTCAACATCTGTACCACGGCGGTGTGTATGGATGGCACCTTCTTAGCTTAGAGTTCTATGTGCAAACCCACGTGGAAAAGCAAGCGGAGAAAGGACACTTGCCTCTTCACCTCCTGGGAAAGCTCTTAGTGCTATCAGTGATGCCTGTTTTGTGATGTGGATCATTACAAGACCTCAGCAGTGGTACCGCGGTGTGAAACCCCCCATGGCAGTACCTGGTGTACAAGTACTGCATCTTTGTGGTGTCTGACTCCTTTGACCGGAGGCCTCTCCCCGTTTCCTATCTGTGCTTTTTTGCTGTTGTTAAGAGCCCAGAGCATTTTTATCTGAAACTGGGCATTGGGCAGAGAGAACGTGAATTATTTTTCTCAGATTGTTTGCTTTCTGGTACAAGTTTTCATGCTGCCCCTCGTGGGAGCGTGCTAAGCAGCATGATTGATGCATGTCAGTTTTGTGATCCTTTTTTTGTACCATCTTGTCCTGGCAGAAAATAAATACACATACGTGCAGGGTAGCGTTTTATTTTGGTGAATGGTAAAGTAAAAATGTAATTGTTCTGTGTCCTTCCTGCTCTGTCTTTATGTTAGCTGGATGGAGGAGATGGATGGAAGAATATTTTGCCTTGTAGTTTTATATTCAAGGGGCTTAACGAAATCTCAGTCTGCAACACAGGAGGTCTGCTGAAATCAGCATGTGCAGTCCCGGAGGTTAATCAGAGGAGGAGGCCATGGGCTTACCCAAACTGGGACTTGCCAGACACAGGAAACCTGGGAAAGGAGAGAGACACTGAGGATGAAGCCAGTGAAATCTTGTTGCAAGATATCATCTCCTTGCCAGTCCCTGTGGGAGCACAGAAAGGCTGTAGAGAGAAGGGAGAATATTGATTTAATACTTAATATCCACTTCCAGAATGGGGCATTGGTGATTTGGATAATGCCAAGGCTGGGGTAGTTCAAAAACTGGCTTCTCTGCCTGCAGTTCTGGACAGAGCCTGACTAGGTTTGTAGGAGCTGCGTTCTTCATTATGTTTGCTCTTAAAGCTTACTTGCAGGCTGCAGGGAAGCCTTCCTGTTGAAGCACAGAAGCCTTCAGTACCGTTACTGCATCCAAACCCATCAAGAATATACAGGTGCCTGGGAATTATCCCCTGGGATTGCACGTTCCCTCCAGCTGGCCAGGGAGATCTGCAGATGTGGCCAAGCTTCCCATGGCAAAGCCACGTGGCGTGGGCCAGTGGTGTTGCCACCTGGTCTCTGAGATGAGGAGCGTGGGCTTTCCCTCCCGTGGGGAGCGGGGAGGTGTTGCAGACCAGGCTGCTGAGCAGTGCCTGCATGCAGGGGACAGCCCCGGGAGCCAGCGGGATGCCGGACAGGCACCATGCAACGGGGGTAAGAATCACTGCCTGCCATGCCTGCCTCCTGGCCAGACAGCAATTCTACAAACCATCTTTTTCCCACAGAATTCGGCAGAAGCGTGCCAGGAGCCATTTAAGGGTGAAGGTGCAGGCTGTGCCACTGGGCAGGCAGGGGCAGAAGAGCTCACAACACGTCCCTGTGGGGCCGGCAGGGCTTGGCAGAACGCAGGGAGGCAGTTTGGCCCTCGAGGCTGTGGGGTGGGGAGGTTTTCCATCTTTCTGAATGCCAGGTAAGACGATGATGTGGCCAGTGTTAAATACTGAACTAACAGTCCCGTTGCTCCATCCCTTCAGCACATAGCAATATTTGACTGTAACAGCCAACGCAGAGCCAGTTACCAGTAATGAATCCTCCTCTGATTCTTCACTTTCTGAAGACAGTGATGCCACAAACTTCCCTAAGTGTTCTCTTTTAAGGAGCCATCCCTCATTGCACCATCTCCAGGAACCCAAAATCTTTTGGGTCTTGTGGTTTTGTTTTTTGGCTTTGGCTTTCTTCGGCGTCTCAGGGGTGATTTGAATGTCCTTGTTCCAGGTCCTTCAGAAACAGTGCTCCTCTCCATCTTTGCCAGGAGGTGCTCACCTGGCCCATCAGCCAGGAGTCTCAAATGTGGGAATCTGGTAAAACCTAAAACTAGAGAGGATACAAACACAGTGAGGAAACACTCTCTTCCAAAAGGTCTTAGAGTTTTCTTGTCTACTGCTCTGCATCTCCTTTAAGGACCTGCAGGGATACTGTGTGTGGAGAGAGAAAAGGCAGCTTTGCTGCCAAGTCATGCCTCCTCTCTCCTAGATAATTTGAAAACCTTAGTCTTTCCTTGGTTGGGAATACTTCTATACTGAATTTTTAACCCGAAGCTTTCAGGTTTATCACTAAAGTGATGGGACCATGGGCAGACGTCCAACTAAGATTTCAAGAGAAGGAATAAATAAATGATGGTATTTCCAGTGCTTAGTATTTAGCAAAGGTAGAAAAAGCTGCGGTGCATAAGTGCTAGTCTTAATTTCTCAGCCATCCGTTACAAAATCACTGTAGTAAATCTCCTCTCCTTTTCGGCAGAGCAGCACTGCTATTAGCAATGCTCTTTTATTCGCTGTGTCTCTAGGGATGAGTCTACCAGGGATATTGCAAATAAGCTCTGACACCAAATGCTCCTTTCTGTGTGGCCTAGTCTTCAGCAGCTTGGATAATTACAAACACCATTTATTCTCCTTCCTTGTACAAAAGTGGAGGGGGGAACGCAAACCCTTGAGGCTTTAGAAATTCAGCCCTTCAGCAGCTAAAGCTTTCTTCTTCAGCCACTCCTATGCAACACAAATGTTCCCTTCATCCCCGTCCAAAGGCAATTTGTGACTGCTCTGCTGATTTTTGAGGCAGCAAATGCGGTATTAGTGTCTCAAAGACTGCAGTATAGACCCCTAATAAAAATGATTCAGCCTCTTCTCAGTTTCTGTAACTTTTCCTCTTCCCTTCTTGACCTGGGGGAAAAAATGTTCCTGCAAAAATTATTTGTTGGTCATTATCCATGATGCTATTCAACACAGGGAAATTAATAGTCTTACCTGCAGCCTGATGGTTTTCCAGAAAGCAGAGCTCTCCCCTTGCTCATGAACTATTTCTTTTGAAGCGAGAAGTCCTATAACCCTGCCCGAAGTGTAGATTCTTGCTGTTCAGAAGGGGATGTATCTGTCTTGTCGATGGGAAGGATGATGCAGGGTTGAACAGTTCATCTGGGTCACTAAAATACCCGCGCTTACTCTTGGTTTCTCTTTCTAGCAGCCAGAGTCCGGTACTTGTCACCCAAGTTGTCTCCATTAGGAAGGAAATGTTTCCCTTCTTCTACTGATAGCACAGCTCTTTACATTTCTAACACCAGTGCTATGTTTGCTGGAGACACGGGGGTTCACCTCAGGCCTCGTCCGTGTGGATGCTGCACACTTTTCCTGTGCTGTGCTCTTCTGAACAGAGCGGCTCCTTCGTGCACCGGTGAGCTGGACAGCCCTGCTTGGGGCCGCGGTCTTCTGCAGAGGTAAAGCCAGTTAATGGACTTCAAATAACACCAGCTGCACCGTAAAATACCTTCTGCTTTGTGGTGTCATCCCCACAGCAGAGCCAACAGGGAGATACAGCGGCATCTCAGCCTCCTCAGTGCCAAGCCTGGGATCTTCATTTAAGCTGCTTTTGGGAGTGGGTTTAAGCTGCGGTGGGGCAGCAGCAGTGCAGCACACTGTCCCCTTCCCCTGCCTCTGCCGGGCTGAGAGGGCAGAGAAGAGACGTGTCTTAAGCCCTCGCAGCCCAGTTTGCCATTTTTCACGTTCCAGTGCTGCAGGATTGCTGGGAAGATATTCTAGGAAAGATTAACGATCTTTGAAAGAGATTAAAAGAAAAATTTCACAATTGCTTCCTGTAGGTACATTTTAAGGGTGCAAAAAAAAACCACCAAACCTTGAGAAGTTACCGTTATTCTAAAATTAGACCCAAGCCTGAGTGATAGCTTAGCATGTAGAAAAGAGAAAGTCAATCCTCAATATTTAACATAGGACGGCAGCTGGGGAACAGCAGTAGAACGAGAGGAAATCATTGCATTTACAAAGAAGCATTCCTGACTGTGTACAGCAAGACGGACTGCGGTCCCAATGCGATGTGAGGACAAATAGCAGCAGGAGTAAGTAATTCGGGAGGAATGCTTTTTGTGTGTGACAGCACTTTCCCAGCCTTCTGCTTACTGTTAGGAAAACACCCTCTGTCCGAGGCGCGGGGAGCTTGCTCCGCTGCTGCCTTGGCTGCGCTGCATCCAGGCTGGCTGCTGGCTGCGGCATCAGGCATTCCAGGTACACATGCGCAATTACTTGATTCACTGCCTGAATAACTCACCTTCATAGGTGATGTATTTTCCATTGCTTTCAATTTTCGTAGCTAAAATTTTTGCAATTTTTGCTGCACTTTGGTTCAGCAGGCAGTTGTGGTTAGATGGGGGAAACACTGATTGAAACTCCAACGGCTTGTGGTTTGTAAAGTTGTCATCCTTCTCAGTTTAAAATCTCTTAGTTTAGTGTCTTTAAACCTTTTTTTTTTTTTTTAAGCAAACTGGTGGTATCTCTTTGAATTGAATGTACAACTGGAGATTAATGAAAAATTATGTGTTTGCGTTCAACTGAAATTGGAGATGAAATGTCATCTTGTAATGTTTTCACCTACAGCTGAAAAATAGTACCATGACGTTCCACGTACGGGTGGTGTTTGTCATAGGCGGATATCTTCTGTTACTGAGTGCTGTAGGTCTGTACAGGAGCACTGCGTGGACCGTAATCCTCCTCTCCAGTAGTTTGCATAAAACTTGCATATCAAGCCTCATCTCAGTATGAACAGAGAGATTCCCTTTTCCTAAATGACAGGAGTCATGGAGTAACACGGATTTAAAAAATTTTTTTTTGTTAAATTTAAACTCCGGTACCAGAGTGCAGAAGTTATTTCTGCTCGTATTGGAGCACTCTCTGGGGTTTCTGACTTTCCCTCACTACGTGAATTCCAGTTCTCGTGACACCCCCTAAATGCGAGGAGCCTCCGCATTCCAGGTAGTAGAGGAGCATCCCCATCCTGTGACACGGTGGCTGTCCTCTCCTCTCCAGTTGTGTCTTTGCTGCCGGCTATCTGGGGGGTGTGTGGATAACACCTGATGCAGAGACGGCTGTGGCTTTCGGGAGCCGGGGATCTCGGCCCGGTTCTGGGTACGGGAGCTCAGGTTTTTATTCCACAGCACAGCCTTGTTTGGATTCACTGCTTTCACGGAAGTGACCGACTTGAGGATTGCCAGAAGACTTTCTTTGTAATTAAAACATAAGCGATGCTTTCAGCCTAAGCTTCTTTTAGTAGATGAAAGAAAAAACATAGTTACAAGACAAAAACGTAGAGAAAACACTCCTTTTAAGTGGAGTACAAATGAATTAGAATCATAGAATAGTTTGGGTTGGAAGGGAACTTTAAAGCTCATCTAATCCCATGAGCAGGGACATCTTCAGCTGGATCAGGTTGCTCAAAGCCCTGTCCAACCTGACCTGGAATGTTTCCAGGGATGGGGCATCCACCACCTCTCTGGGCAGCCTGGGCCAGTGTCTCACCACTCTCAGCGTAAAATGTTTCTTCCTTAGATCTAGTCTAAATCTTCCCCCTTTTACTGTAAAGCCATTTCCCCTGGTCCTCTCGCGACAGGCCTTGCTAAAAAGTGTGTCCCCATCTTTCTTATAAGCCCCCGTCAGACTCGGGCTGCGGAGCTCAGCTCCCTGGCAGCCCCCAGGCAGAGTCCAACCTGCGGCTCCTCCTCATGCCCATTCGTCGGGTTCCTGCACTGGGCGACATGCGATGCTTTCTCCTGCTGGTTCTTGTTTTCTGCTACGGGTCTTGTGCACTTACTAGTTAATCACCTTAAGCGTATGTTTGGATATGCACGTTTCCAAAAATTAACAGAGTGTAATCACTAAAATCCTAGATTAGATAGTGATTAGATTAGATTTAGTGAACAAATTGCTAGCTGCAGTTCATTTAGTGCATCTTGAACTGCTCTATTTGGACCTTTCTCAGTCCCCAAGATTCAAGATAACCTGATAGATTTTTCATTTTAATTTGGCATATTAATAACTGAGACTAAAGGAAGATTCGAAGCCTTGTTTTCGGTGGCTTTTGCCTCTTGGAAAAGTTTGTCTCATTTAAACTGAGATACTGAAAAAAGACTGGTGATGAACTGCACATGGAACTGGAAGTAGGTGCCTGGAGCAGGGAGTGGTGAGGGTGCTTCAGTTCGTATGCACAGCCTGAAGTTTGTAGCAGTCTCAGTTCTTACCACTCTGCAAGGGCCAAATATGTGCTCTCAAAATCATTAAAAATGACTGTAAATAAGAAAGAGATTTTGTAGAAATTATGGTTAAAAAACTAGTACCTGAAAGTCAGTGATAACAACAGAAATTAAAGCAATGGTGTTTGGCCATTTGAAGACCATACCTTCACTAGACTCTTCTCTCTAGCTTCCCTCTGCCTTCGACTGGAGGTGGCCCTAAAGAGCTGGGCCATGAGAGCTGGAGAGCTGCACAGCAGCTTGTTTTGGCGTTGGTGGAGAGGTGGAGAAAGTCTCTCCTGCCCCAGGAGCTCACCCACGGGCTCCTGCTCTTCATCTCCCTTGGTGTGCAGTGGGTCTGTGAATCAGAACCCCATCTTGCTTCGATGAGAGTCACCGTCCCCATGCTGCTCTGGGGGAAGAGCAGACTGTGCCTCCACCGTGGCCGCCCAGCTCTTCTGAACCACAGCGATGCCCTCTGCCAACTCCACCGCGCTCTGCCAGGAATCTCCCCCAGCACCACCTCAGCAGTGCGTCCACCCAACTGTGAATTGTGACAAATGGTGTCATTTTCCACCATTTCTTGGCACTGCCCTCTCCCAGTGGCTGCACCCTCTGTGAGATGTGTTGTAGACCATTACCAGTAACCCTCCACCAAGCCCTTATCTTCACAGCTCTTGCTGAGCTATGGAAAGACTGCCACTGCGTTTTCTTGGTTGCTAGTCGTGTGGACACCGTTACATTCCCATGTAATACATGTGTTGTTACAATGGTAATTACCTTCATGCTTAAAATAATATACCCCTTATTTTCTAGATAGAAAGCATTGCACCTGTCCTCTGCTAAAGCTTGATATTGGACAATGAATGCATGAAGCCATTTTATTCATTGTGCCATTGACTTTGCCATATATGACAATGATGTGTGTTTGTGTGAAGTTTCTTAGCGATTACTTCCTATTTTTTCCCAGATAATTGTTAAAAATGATTGACAGGTTTGAGCGGAGGACAGGTCCTCAGAAGACCCAGCCTTACCATTCTCATTTACTGGTAATTCCTCTTATTGGTGAACCCATCTTTAATCCTCTTGACAACAGTCTTCAGTAATCTTCATTTTTTTAAATTGTTGTCTTGTAGCACAAAACCCAGAGAGTTTTAGCAAAGCCACAGGACCTTGTCTGGCCTCGACCTATCTATCTCATTTAAAAATCTGGCTAATAACAATGTTCTGAAATTAATATTTGTAATCTTTTTTAGTTGTATCTCAAACCATTTTATTATTCTCATTTAAATAGTTATTTCTACTAAATCAAGAGATTTTAATTTATGTGCAAATTAGGTACCTTTCTAAAATATATACAACTGTATTTCTAGCTGATGGCGTCTTATTTTACGTAGTGTCTACATTGCTCTCTTTGTGGCATGGGGGATTTTGATGGAAAGATGTAGGGATTTGTTTGAGTAAGAAGGCGTACTTTTTTTTCTGGTAATATTGCACTCTGAAGAAAACAACTTTATTTAATAATCAAAACGTTCAGAAAAAAAGTTTGTCTCTTAAGGAGATTTTACTCATTTTATATCAGAGGATGTTTTTCTTCCTTCTTAGTGCTCTCAAATCAGAAGATGTAGGGATTTGCATGGTCCTTTTGCAGCTTAGGTCTCCCTGCCACCGTCAGGGTGGGACAGAGCCTCCCACTCTGTGTCTGCTGCGTGGCCCCTGCCCAGGGAGGGGTCCTTCCTTCCCGCGTGTCCGCCTTCAGACACTGCGGGGGAAGTTCTCCTTCTGGAAAGCTGAGATGGATGCTGAAATTGGGTCCTTGAGAGAAGGCTGCAGAGGTTGGAAGAGGCTTTGCCCATCCGCCTTGAGCATTTCAAAGCTGCAGAGAGCAGCAGATGGGCATCAGGGCTCTGCTCCCACCCAAAAAACCAAAGCAGAGGGTGGCTGGGGCCGGTGAGGGTGCACTTGGAGAGGGGAGACTATTGAAGGAGATTTCTGTAGTTCTTCTGTTGCCTACTGAAATTATATCCCTAAATGGAGCAAGTCCTGCACACCGGGCAGTCCTGGGAGTCGGGACTGATCCCAGTGGGAGCGGGGACTGCACCAGCTGTGGTGTTTGTACGGGGATGAGCCAGGCTCCCCAGAGGTGATGGGAGTCGCACAGATTTAGGGGATGGGTGTTTCATGTTTGGAGCTTGCTGCTGGCGAGGTGAGGACTGTCTGCAGGAGAGCTGAGCACAGGGGGGCTCGGGACAGCTCTGTGAATGTTGGGGTGCATAGCTATGCCTCTCACCCGAAACAGCAGCCCCTTCTCCATGACTTTCTGCAAGGAGAAACTGGATGTAGATACCGATTTTCACCTCCCCTTTGTATAAATGGTGTGTCCAAATGTATGCTTTCCTGCAGCACAGGAGCCAGCAACAGCGGTTATGCCATTTGTTAACTTGCCAGTGCTTTCATAGAATCACAGACTGGTTTGGGTTGAAGGGACCTTAAAGTCCACCCAGTNGCATGTTGCCAGCTCATGTTGACCTTCTCATCCACCAACATCCCCAGGTCCTTCTCCTCAGAACTGCTCTCCATCCGTTTCCTCCCCGCTGTCCTCCATGGGCCTCTCACCCGCACCCAGGAGAACCCGATGGGCAGCTGCCAGCCCACTCATGCCCGCACGGTGTCTGGGGAAGCCACCGGAGTCGGAGCGGGGCTGAGAGCGGATGTGGGGTTCAGTGCAGCTCCCTTGAGGTGAGGGGTTGGGAGTGCCCTGGAGGCTGGGCAGGAGCCATGGCTGAGCGAGAGGTCAGTGGAGTCTGTCAGTGGGGGGGTGTCCCCGCGGCTCTCACCCGTCTCTCTCCCGGGGTCTGCAGAGTGTCCTCTGACGGCGGCCGCCCAGCTGGAGCTCAGCGCTGAGATGATCAAGGCGCTGCGCAACGGGGGAGCGCACCTGGATTTCCGGACGCGGGAGGGAATGACAGCTCTTCACAAGGCCGTCCGGTGCCGCAACCACACGGCGCTGCTGGTGAGTCGGGAGGGGGGCTCTCCCTGCCCTCTGCCCCACGCCCCAACACCGTCTCCCTCCCGCCCTGTCCAGGCTGCCAGCAGGGCTCTGTCCTCCCTGGACAAAGCTTCCCTCGCATTGCTGTCGGGAGCACAGCCCATTACAAAAGCATGGCACGAGGGGAAAGATGAGGTGAGCACTGCCTGTTGCTGTGGACGGAGCATCCCCAGACCCTCTGCGGGGCAGGTTTTCCTACTGCGCAGCCACCAAAAGCTGCAGAGTGAGGCAGGCACTTCTCTTGCAGACGCTGCTGGACCTGGGTGCCTCCCCGGACTACAAGGACAGCCGGGGGCTGACGCCCCTGTACCACAGTGCCATGGTGGGGGGGGATCCCTACTGCTGTGAGCTCCTGCTGCATGACTACGCCCGGCTCGGCTGCGTGGATGAGAACGGCTGGCAGGAGATCCACCAGGTGGGATGGATGGCTGTGGTTGGGGTGACTGCTGTCCTGCTGCTGGCGGAGGGGCTGGTCCTGTCCCCTCATGTGCCACAGGCGGTGGAGGCACTGCTTGGCGGGGGTGGCCAGCACAGGGGGCCAGGCTCCGGTGTGGAGCACTTGCACGTGGTGTGCCAGCTCTGGCTCCATCCCAGGCCAACGCTCAGGCTGTTCTGTTCTGGCCCCGGTCAGTGGTGCCTGGGATCCTCCCCAGACTGTGACTGGCTCATAGGATAGTGCTTTGGGATCTCAGTCGAATGCCTCAGGCATCCTGGTTCCAAACCACAATTGTATCTGTTCCCATTTCACACATCGACAAGCGGATTTGGCATAGGGAAGACATGGGCTAGGGGTTAGGGGACGTGAGCCGGCTTTGTACTTCAAGACTGGGAAAGTTTGGGAGAAGCGAGGATGTGCTGGCTGTGCCTGGAGTTCCCTTGTGTTGTACCGTCAGGAGGGCAGCTTGTCTTGGGGCCTGTGGCCTCCTGCAGCACACAGCTCTCGGCACCCTGCAAGGCGGAGGAGTACTGGCACAGCAAAGGGTGAATGGGCGAGAGTGAAAATAGAAGAGATGAGTGTTTGTGATCTCAATTTACTGGATATGACTGTCCTTCCTGCCTCCGTCCTACCTTGCCTTGGTAGATCTTTGAGAATGGCTGGTCCCAGGATGGACCAAACGCAGAGGAAAATACCGCTTCAGGGCTTCTTTGTGGCAAATAATTATACTGAGACAGAAAACAGGCTGGAGGAGGCCCTGGTACCAGTATGATGCTGATCTCAAACTTGCAATTGATGTAGAGGTAATTTGTCCAATAAGTATTCAGTTGTGTATTGCTCTAAGGAGCAGCAGTGTGTGTGCATGCATGTTAATTGGGCTTTTCAGGTTACAGGTCCAGCCTAATTCAACTGTTCTAGCATGGATGAATCCAGCAGAGGATGTTGTGGGATTTATCATCTTCCTGCTGCTTCTTGATTTTCTATTTCTTTTTTCCATTTTGGGTTTCGAGCAGGCATGTCGCTATGGCCACGTTCAGCACCTGGAGCATCTTCTCTTCTATGGAGCGGATATGACTGCACAGAACGCCTCAGGAAACACTGCTCTTCATATTTGTGCTCTCTATAACCAGGTACATCTGTGTGGTTTGAGACATGAGAAAAAGAAAGTGTAGATGGGGCACCAACTTGCCTGAGACAGAAGGAGCACAACACTGGGCTGGGGCACCTTCTCATCAGCATCAGCCTGATTTTGGATTTCCCAAGAGGCAGGTGGCCAGAGAAGAGTCCATGGTTTAATCTATTCCCATTCCCAAGATGGTTTTGCTGATTTACTGCCTAACATGTGCTGTAATTTTTCCTCTGGTTCCTATTCCTACTTCACAGCAAGCTCCCATTGCTGGTTGGGGAGGAGCAGTTTGCCCGGCTGGAGAGTGCTAATTTGGCCCAGGTGCTCACATTTAATTTCAGGTGGGCATGTGGCCCAGGTGGGGCTCGTTGGGCATGTTCTGTGGCTTTCACCCTGCTCTGGGGTTGGGTCCTTCTCCCATATGGCCCTGAAATCTTACTACTAATCTCTGAATTTTGAAGAAGACTGTCCAGCCAGATAGGGTACCATTCCTGTTTTGTCATCTGTGTGGTCACTAGCCACAGTTCAGGAGAAGTTGAGGGTGGTGGAAGAGCCCTCTCTGATCTTGAACACCCGCTGTTCTCTTTCTGAGATGCTCAGGTCAGTATCTAAGGGTTGCTCCTGTAGGCTTTGTTCCTTCCTAGAGATTTTTATACATTGTGTGATGTGGGTTTTGATTATAAAGGGAATTTTCAGTTTCTGAGGTGCCCATACTTTAAAACCCTGTTAGGTTTTGCTGTAGACAGTGGTACATGGAGGCTGATTTGTGTTCTGCACATCCAGGACTCTTGTACCCAGATGCCCGCCCTCTGGGGTGGGTGGGTAGAGCAGCATTAAAAAGTATAGGGACTCATAAACATGTTGAATTAACATCATTTAGAAGCACAGAGCATTCCAAACAAAACCAATAAGGGCTTTAGGAAATAGCAATACCTGGGAACGTGTGATGGCTGCTGTGCCCACAGCTGTGCTCGTGGGCTGATTCTGGGGCACGGCCACGGTGCCAGTGCCCCAGAGCCACATGCAGGTGGGTGGACTTGGTCAGCTTGGGGTTGGGGGTGGCCAGTTCATAGGGGCTGAGCATCCTTCCTTGCTTATGCCAAAGGAGGCTTTCTGAGCACAATAAACCCCCCTGCTTTGCTTCTTCCTTGTCACTAGTCTGCAGTGCTAATTGGTCTCTTCCCCTTTCCCCCTTGCTTGCTTCCACAGGAGAGCTGCGCCCGGGTTCTCCTCTTCCGTGGTGCGAGCAAAGACATTCGCAACTACAACAGCCAGACAGCATTCCAGGTGAGGCAGCAAGCTCCAGGCCCCGTCCCTCCCGCAGGGCTCCTTGTGGCCCCTGACCAGGGCAGCCTCTGCACACGTCGGGTGAAGCTCACTGGAAAAAAACATCGGTTCAGGATGTCTGTTCAGACACCAGGTGTTGTCATACGGTGGGAGACTTTCTGAAAGAGCTGGGCTCAGCTGGTCATGTGTAACGGAGGTGGAAAGGAGAATTTATTGCTGTCTGTAGAAATGTTGCAGCAGATGTTAGAAAAGGAGCAGATTCCTTAGAAATAAAGGACAGTGATGCCACAGTAATGAATGCACCTAAACTCATGAATAAGCTTAAACTGGAAATTAGAAGACCTCTAGCTAGAAGAGGAGTGAAGCTCTGAAATAGCTGTCCAGTAAATGTGCTTGGTAACACAGGTAGAAAAGGGAAGCTCGCTCACTTTGCAGTGTGACTCCTTCCATAAGTTTGCAAACTGTGGGAAGTGACTGCCTGCAGGATGTGGTTTGCGATGCAGGAGGTCTCTTCCCACCCAGTGTCTGCTTTGCCTTCTTCTTTTTAAAGTTTTTGAACTTGGAATAGCCGTTCTGTCTGTGCTCTTACTGAAGCACAGTCATTTGCCTGAAGACCTTTCATAAATGCTGTGACTCAATGTCCAGCTCATACTACTCTTCAGGTGTCCCCTGGGAGCAGAGAGTGTCTGTCTGCGTCTTACTCATATACCAGCTCGGGTGGCTGCAGATGAGCTCAGTATTATTAGCCCTTTAGAAATGCCTTTTCTCACTTTTCCTCAACGTTGTTTATAGCAACTTTAGGCTACAGAGTCTCAAGTGTGACCACGATGATGTCTTGCAGTCCCTGCGAACATCACACTTGGCCCGCATGAGAGAGAAGCTTTATTACAGATGCGGTCGCTCCCGTTGCACGTGTGCGGCCACTGATGAAGCAACAGCACGTCCTGGGGTATACGGGCAGGGAATCACTGGGTGGATGCTCGGCAGGTGCTGGAAATCAGCCACATTGGCCGTGCTGTGCCAGTGTGGCCTCACGTGCGGAAGTAGTGACCCTCTTGTGTCCCAGGGGACCAACTTCACTGAAAATGCACCACATCCCTGTGCAGCGTGTGCCAGGAGCACATGGGGGAAGCTGGAGCATGTCTGGCCTGACCTGGCTGCTCACTGGCAGCCACGGAGAACCGGCCCTGATCTCCCTGAACCCCCTGCCGCAACGATGCTGTTCTGCGTGAGGATATTTCATTCAAATTTTAAGTATGTTTTAACTCAAATTAAGCATTCTGTCCTAAAAGGAGCGCACAGAACTTGTGTGTGTACTTCCCATGACTGTGTATAGGAATGAGGCAGCCATGCAGAGATACTCGCTTATGAATCACCTGTGTGTACAGTGTGAGGAACAAAAAGTGCTCAGGTAGTTTCAGGAAATGAATACGTAGCTTACAGTCTTGTTTAAAAGTAGTTTCTTTATTAAGACTGAGACAGCGTTGCTTTCAAGCTGTGCTTTGTGTTGGCTTGGATGCTGAGAGGAAAAAAAGTGTTGAAGGTCAAATTGGGCATCATTGTAGGCAGTCTGGGATTTTTCACGTGCAGGAACTTGACATTCAGCTGATTCTCCTGTTATGTGATAGTTGTCTGGTCATAGCTGGGTGTCATTGGCGTGATGAAGCGTGGGTGCCTGCCTGCAGAGGCAGGGGGAGCTTTGTCCTCCCCTCTGTTGTGACCCCGGGGAGCGTGGGGGGACTGGCTCCGGCGGGGTGCTCACGAGCACGAGTGCCACCCCAGCTATGCTCGGCGTGGCTGGCGTGACCTTGCTGACCACAGCGAATGCTGGAGGACGCCTGAGCTCAGCCTTTGGCGGGTAGCCCTGTTCTCTGTGAACCCACCTTAGCTCACACCCTCCTCTCCCTGCCCCTTATGATCTCCTGCCTCGGGAGGCGGGTCCCGAAAGGGCTTGATGTGGCCAGGTCTGTCCTGCTCGGGGACTGCTGCTCTCCAGGGAGCTTTGCTCTGGGGATCGAGGGTAGTCCCATCTGACTGCTCTCTGATTTAATGTAAGAATATTTATTTCCAGGTAAGGACTGCTTGCAGGAAACTGCTGCCTCTTTTTGATTTTTTTTCAAAAAGCTGGACTTTTGGAATCAAGAGATGGAGAAAGGGCAATCTTTTTGCTTTGGGATTTGCCGGGTGGTGTAGCAGGTGGTGGAGGGAGGCAAATGGCTCCTGCTCTGATTTTGCTCGTGTCCTGCAGAGCTCTAGTGGGTCTTAATGAGGGAAAAACAGGGTTTGTCTTTCCCTTTTTGAAGTAGTGCAACTAATTGGAAGTTTCTGTTCCAGAGAATGAAAACTGTGGTTGGTAATCCAATCAGTTTGTTTATTGGTAAATCCAAACCAGAATTTGACATTAGTGTGATGTGCTCCCTTCAGTTCCCAGCTTTCAAAGAGAAACTCTCTGACTCCCAGCTTGCATCACTTGCTCGAGACTTCAGCATGTCATTAAGTCCCTGTCCACTGCAAAGTCTGGTGCTTTCTCCGGTGTTGTCTCTGCGTGGCCATAGTAGTGGAGCGGTGCCTTTCCGCGACTGAGTTCCAGCACAGCAGAGGAGAGCTGAGCCGCTGCGAGGGAGTGCGCCCAGCCCAGCAGTTCAGTGGCTGCTGGGAGCTCGCGTGAATACCTCTGCTGCTGCATGGTTAGTCAGTCAGTTTACTGCACATACCTCCTGTTAATTCAATTGCTGCTGTTAATCAGATAGCTTGGTGTCAGTGGCCTGAGATGACTCAAGATAGCAGTGAGTAATTTAGAGGGTTTAGAAGTTGTAATCTACTTGGTTATCTTCCCTGAGGCAGATCGGCATGCTCATTGCCCAGTGTGGCGTGCCACCTCCTGATGCGTTGAGTTCCTCCTGCTGCAAAGGGCCCTGTCCCCGACTCGTGGGGCGCAGTGCGTGGTCAGTGTGGTGGGGCAGGAGTGCAAGAGCAGGGTGGGTTTAGGGTTAGAGTTTTCCCAGAGTATCTTCCCTGCTTTTGGATATCTCTGTCTCTCTTCCTGAGTCAGGTTTGTACCTACATCTGTCTTCAATTGCTCTTAGCTGGCTTTTCATCCATAAACTGTCTAAGAGAGTCCCCTATGCAGATGCAGTCCTTCCCAAAGCTCCCCAGCCTCATCCAAATACATTTTTCTCGTAGAATGATGCAGACATCATTTTTCATGTGGGATATTGCATACTCAAAATGTACTGGATGAAAAGGAAGTTGGAGGTTTTATAGGTTTTGTTTTAGTTGGTTTTTCCCCCCTTCTAGCTACTTTAGCAGTATCATTGATCAGAAACAAAGTGCTGCCAAAGCACTAGTTGTCTCTCAAAACTGGACTTGGGGTCTTGGCTGCTGGAGCATGCCATGGGTTGGAAGCCTGTAATGGGAAGGACAGGCACTCAAGCCAGGAATGTGCAAACTGGTAGTTGCTGCTGTTGATGTGGTGAACCCACCATCCTCTTTCAGCAACAGGAAGGTACCCAGCAGAGGACTGGAATGTGTGGACGGGCGCATGGGTAGGCAGTTGTGCAAACACCGTGGAGTGGTGGCTGAGTCAGTCAGTGGTATCCTCCCTCCCACCCGGGATCCCAGGGAGCTGAAATCCTGTATTCGTAAGTTTAAGTTCAGGATGGCAATGTTCTGTCCCTTAGGAGGGTGAAGACTATAAGTGTCTATAAGTGTTGTTCTTTAAGAGGTGCTTTTTCATATTGTGATAATGTTACCCACCCTCAATACTTCAGTCTTTTTCTTGCATGGGACTATTGATAGCTCAGAGTCCCCCAGGTCAGCTTCTCTACACTTTCTTGTGGCTTTTACAGAAGTATTAAGTGCTAGCTGCTGTTCAACTGCAGTATTTTGGGTTTCTCTTTTCCCTGTCCTTAATGTCAGGTTGATAGAGTTATTGCAAAAGAGAAGACCTTTCAAATTCTGTGAATGACCGTGTCCCTCTCTGAGCATGCAAATAACCCAATTTGACTTGGAAATGAAATCATGTACCTTTGCAAGCTGAACTTCATCAGAATGATGATCCACACCTGGTGTTGTAGACAGACCATGGGAAACAGCCTCCCTGTGTCACACTGGGGTTTGATATCCAGCTGATAAGAAATTATTTGATGGGGTCTTCCTTAGCACGTGTGCGAAAGGAAAGGAGATACCCTCTACTCTTGCCAAAGTCATTGTCCCCATGGCTCTAATCCAGCTTGCTATCTACCAAGACCTCCAGGGCCTTTTCTGATGAACTGCTCCCTGGTTTGTGTCATTGCCAAAGCTGCTTCTTTCCCAGACACAGGACTTTGCATTTTTGCTTTTTCAATTTCATGGGGATCCTGCTGGCCTGTCCCTCTGGATAGCAGCCCTGCCCTTGTGGATATTGACCATTCCCCCCAGTTTGGTGTTATCTGCAAACCTGACCTCTGTGGTGTTCCCCCTGTCACTGGCCCTTGGGTAGAGAATGACCCATTAACAACCACTCTGAGCCAAACGGCCCAAACAGTTTTTTCTCATCTAGGTGTCCACCCATCCATACTGTAATGGCCTAATTTCTATACAGAGAAAGATGAGACATGGAAGGCTCCATCTGTCTTGCTTCCCTGTGTCCTCTGAGATAACTGCTGGTTTTCCCACCTCCCTGTCAAAGAGGTTGGGCCGTCTGTGCCACTCCTGTCTCTCAGCAGTCTGCCTTGTCTGGGGCTGGAGATTTGCTGCCGCTGCAGGAACCCTGCTCTCCTCCACATAGAGATTTCCCTGTAAACAGCAGGAGACTCCTCAGCGGCTGCTGCTTAGTAGCTATACCACGCGGTTTGTTTCTGCTCCCTGTGCATCTGCTTCCCCATCAGCCCCAGTTGCTCCGTGTGCTTGGTGCGAGCCGGGGGTAAGACCCTGCCTTAGCCAGGTTAAGTCCTCTTGTTTTTATCCTCTGGCTGGTCTCTGTCAGTGCATCAGGGCTCACTTTCCTTTTCCTCCCTGTTTTTCAGATGTCTTAAGGACTCACTTAAGTGTTTGCTTTCTCAGGCGCCCAGTACTCCGATGGGATTAACCAGGTGTCACATGCTGGCAACACTGCACTTTGAACCTCCGAGTCATTTTTTCACCTTTTGTTTAGTAAAAGTAGCTTTTCCAGTTGCCCTTATCCCTGCGTAAAAAGTAGGAAAAGTCCAGGTCCTTATGGTCGGGTTGTCACTTACCTTGCACTGTGTTTTTCAGCAGTCTGTTAGAAGTGCCAGCAGTTTCCGTCTAAGAAGCATCCAAGTTTTATCTTGTTCACAATGAGAATTTCCCAGTTTTCTCTGCCAAACCTCACACCTCTAACATGGAGCCTGGAATTTGTATTCTCAACGTCAAGATGGATCTTCCTTGTATGGAAGGTTTTGGGGGTTCCTTACGCTGCCCCTCTGTGTTCCTGGAAGGTCTGTGGGTCAACCGTGGTGGCCCTATGACAGACCTCGCTGTAAGTGGCTGTAGGGAAGGCTCCAGCCCAAATCAGTGCTTTCAGTGCCCAAGTGACTTCAGAGTCACTTGGTGAATATCTCCAGCCTTGATACTTCTGGTGTGGACACCTGGATCTTGGCCCCTGCCTTCACCACGTAGTTTACTCCAGGGTCTCGGAGCTGGCGTGGCGGTGGTGGGGTGGTTTGCACTGGTGCATTTTTCAAAAACTTCAGGATCCCTCTGCAGCAAGGGTGCAGCCACCGCCAGGCCATTTGCAGTGCAGATGTACAGAGAGGCTGGGTGAGAGGCTGCAGCTTCTCCAGGACCCTGCCGAGGCTCTGACGTCTCCCTCTGAGGTGGAGGAGGATCTGAAACGACAGTGATCATGCCGTACCTTTTGTGTTCAGTCTTGGACAGAGAGGGGCGATGGTGACAAGCTTGAGATCCTGTGGTAGTTCAAAGGGAAACAAATGGGGTATCGGGGTATTTCTAGTTCACGTCTGTGTTTACACAGCCATAGTTATGATAAGTCATCTTTCCTTCTGCACGTATTTCTACAATCCTCCTTTCTCAGTGGTAAAGGAAGATGCCTCACTGCACCTTTGACGTGCCTTTTCTGGATGGAGGCTTCTCATCTGTGTCTTCCACAAATCGCATTGCTTGGCCAAAGTCAAAGGCTTTTCCCTTGTCTCCTCAGTGCAGGCTGTAGCCATCAGGGCTGATGGTGGCCGGGTGCTGATTATAATACTAAAATCATGCCATATAAGAAAGACTAACACAGCTGGGTTGTATTGGAAGCCATTTGGCTCTATTTGATTTCCACTCTGCTTTGGACCATTTACTTACCCAAGGTATACGCTGGAAAATGATTATAGTGTGTGAGCTTTTTATAAATGTAGCTTTTACAGGCAGTAAAGATGGCTATGAGGACCTATCAAAATGTGAACTCAGCACTGGAAGCTTTAATTATCGAGGTAGTAATCCTGTGTTATTTACTTGAAAAAGAAATCATCATTTTCTAAAGGTTTGCTTGTGTATGTGAGCAGGTGACTGGTATCAAGCTAAAACTAAACAAAGATCGTGATTTCTTTCCTGTCGAACTTGTACGCCAATGGAACTATGGGATTGCTTGTGTTAGCTCATCCCAAACCTGACTGATGTAGAAGTGCAGACAAGTTTCTTAATGATCAGTAAATGTCAATTTTGTACAAATTTCTTTGTCCTCATTATACTCATGGCTGAACTTTTCCTTTTATACACATACAGAATTATCATATGCAGAATATAAAAATAGTATGCAAATACTTGTTTCCAGTTTCTTATAATTTCACTGAACTTGAACAATCAGAGCTGCTGTTTTTCTGTCAAGAAGTTGTTTGTCCTTTTGATTGCTGCATTTTTGTGTGTGTTTGGTTTTTTTATCCTTCTCTATCCCCAGGTTAAATTCTTCTAAACACATTTTTGGGGTGATGGGTTTTTCTGGTGGTTTATGGGGTTTTTTTGGTACATAATCATGGTATAAGTAAACAGAGTTTCTTGTTATGACTAGTACAGGTTTTGCAGATGTAGAGCTGCTCTGGCTGTGGCGCACTCAGTCACGCGTGCTGGCATCTCTAGCGGGCAAGACTGACCTTGGTCATGAAACTCAAGCATGTGCCTGAGGTTTTAGTCAGAGAATCACAGAATGGTTTGGGTTGAAGGGACCTTTAAAAGCCATCTAGTCCAACCCCCTGCCATGAGCAGGGACATCTTCAACGAGACCAGGTTGCCCCGTCTAACCTGGCCTTGAACCCCTCCAGGGATGGGGCAGCCACAGCTTCTCTGGGCACCCTGGGCCAGGGGCTCACCACCTTCAGTGTAAAACACTTCTTCCTTATATCTAGTCTAAATCTACCCTCTTTTACTTTAGTAAGCCTTTAAGTTGTCTATGAGCACTTCAGACAAACGTTTAGCTTGACGTAAGGAAATCATTGCCTGAATTGGGGGTACCTGTAGGGAGCTTTGCCTCCCTGCAGAGCCGAGGGGGTGCGTGGGGTCAGTGCTGGCTGGCTGCTGATGGATGCAGGGCAGGGGATGTGCTGGCTGATGCTGGGTCTGAGAGGCCCTGGGACGCCCCAGGCCTTTTCAGGGAAGCCGATCGCCCCATCCTGCCTCGCCGCACGGGGCTGCTGCAGCCCACGGGCAGAGCCCGGCCCTGGTCCCAGCTGAGAACCACCAGTCCCCACTGGCCTATTTCTCCAGCCTGGGGAGATCCCATGGACGAGCAGCCCTGTCCTCCTGCCCGTCAGCTGCTCCCAAGGCTGGTGACAGGGAGCTTCCTCCCGTCTCCCGGTGGTCAATGGAGACACCAAACAGTACCGGCACCTGCGTCCATCATTGAGGAGTGGGCTCATAACCAGCCACCAGCTGGACTCCCCGCTGGAGACGGCAGTCCAAAGCTAGGACTGCAAAGGAACCGAAGATGTTGGTTTTGGGCTCTTCTCCCCTCCACCTCAGGATCAGCTCCGTCTGACGGTTTTATGACCGGCGTTTGTGAAAGCTGCTCGTGACACCCCTGTGGTGGCCGCAGCCTCCCGGGGCGGCTGCTCCTGCCCTCAGAGCTCTCTGTGCTCTCAGCTTTTTCTGACACCAAACCTGAATCTTTATTGTTGAATTTTAAGCCCGTTACTTTTCCATGGTTATTGAGCACAGATTATTTTTGTCCTCGCTGCAGCTGCCTTCTTTCTGTTTTTACAGTCACATTACCCCTTCCCCACCCGATCTTCTGTTCTCTGGGCTGAATATCCCAGAGCACACAGGCTCCCCTGCAGAGACCTTGAAAGCACAACCCGATCATTACTATTGATTTACTCTGGATTCTCCCCATATCTTTTATTTAACTCTGTTCCTAAAAGTAGCCTTCTCCAGCTGAAACCCAACCTGTTCTGCACCAAGCAGGGGGTTTACATCACACGTGTTAGAGGTGAGGCTGCTAATTGTAAATCCTGGTATGTTTTCCCTTTTCTGCCACAGTGTGACTTTGTTGACTCATTTTCAGCTTGTGATCCTGCAGTCCTCAGATCTTCTTCAGCAGGGCTGCTGCCTCTGAGCCCGCGTCTCTGCCTGGTGTTGCAGGCTCTGAGCCGTCCCAGGGACGATCTCTCTCCTCCACCCTCCTGCTCCGGCAGAACGGTCCCGCACTGCTGAGGGTGCTGAGGTCCTTCCCAGCCGGGCTTGGCAAGACCCCGCACATGGAACGCTCCCACCCTGGGCTCCTTCCCATCCTCAGCCCGTCCCGTTTGCGTTGCGCCCAGACAAAACCTCCCTGTCGCACCTTGAGCCTGTAGGCTCTTGCTCTGTGCACACCTCGCAGAAGAGNTTGTAATCCTCTAATGACTTTGCAGCTCCTTCCAGCTTGGTCTCGTCTAGGAATTTAGCATTCTGCACTCCATCACCCAGGTTGCTAATGAAAAAACTGAATACTACTGAACGTGGGGTAGGGTCCTGTGAAATCCATTTAGCATACATTTTTAGCCTGACAGTTAGTCATGAATTAGTTTTCTGATCAGTTTTTCATCACTTGGCAGGAGTTTCAGCTAGATTTAATTTCTGTTGTTTCTGAGAATGTCACGTAAGGCTGTCAAAATTTTTGCAGAAGACAGCTATATGGTATCTTCAGTTTCTTTGCTCTTCACAAAGCCTGGCCTGCTACCCGCTCCTGGAAGTAACTCAGATCCCTGAAATTTGGTTTGCTCTTTACAAATTGCTGTTGTTGGTCATATTTGTTTACAAACTTACCTGCTTTGCCCAGTGCTTTTCCAGATGATAAAATTAAGATGCCTGGTCTACAGGGCAATGTCCCTCTCCTTGCCCGGCACGATTAAAGCTGATTGTAACTTCTCTTCATTTCCAGGCATCTGAGAACTGTCGCAGACGATCACGGTTCACCACAAACGCCTGCAATTGCTCCTAGCAGGCTTTTGGCAGCGTGACTCAGCTCGTGGTCTGCAGAGCTCTGGCACTTTGTCGAAAAGTTAAGGCAGTTCATAAATTGGGTGCAGAACCAGGCACACAACGCCCCAAATCCTGCGTGTCAGTTTTATGAGGCCCAGCCAATCTGGTGATATTTGCTGCGTGATTGCAGCCAAGTGTGGAGTAAAAAGCTCAAGTGAAAAGCCAGCGAGCGCTCCGGCGGCGGCGGTACCGCCGTGCTCCTGCTGCACTGGCGCGTCCGCTGGCTCCTGCCGCACCGGGCTCGCCACGCCTGGCTGCTTGGGCACGGCTTTGTACCTTGGCCTCTCACAACCTCTTTTGCATCTGTCACACGCGTAGTTGGGCCTTAGAACGCTTTGAGTGGCTCTCCTTAAATCCTTAAAGATTTTCACTGTGATGTTATCGTAACATCCCGTTTGTATCAGCTTTTTGGTGCAATACAAACAGGTTGTTAGATGTGTTTTCTTCAAAGATTTGTATCTTGTTGCTTTAAAATAGACATCATGGTCTGAACTCTCCAATTTGCAGTCATGTTGCCCAGGCAACAGAATATTCTCAAATGGAGTGATTTTGTTAAAGAATGTCTTCAGTTAACTGTGATTTTTCTAATTTAACTGAAATGTTATCTGGCAGTGTTTGGATTTCAAACTTATTAATAGCATCATATGTTGTGATGCCATAGAAATTAATAATTTTAATTCTATTTATGTAGGTTATTAGTGCTCAGCTTTAAGAATACTTGGAAGGAAACAGTGAAGGTAGTAGATATTTTACAGTTTAGTTGGCTTTGCTGTAAACTCTTGCTAGCTAGCTGCCATTGTTCCTCAACATGTGTAAAACGCAGAAACAACATCTGCTGTTTGACGTCTTTTTTTAAGACTCAGTCCTAGCTAACGCCAAAAATTTTAGCTGATGTGAGGGTGTCTGTAGCATTATTTTTATTAATAAGCTCCATATTTTTCTTGTCATCACTACAACAGTAACCTTCTCCTCCTCCATCTGTTCTCTCTTGTCAAACACTTGGATAGTAAGGGTTGTGGGGTTTTGTAAGTGTGTACAGAGCCTACTGATTTTGCTCTCTAGATCTACTGTAGTAGAAATTAAAATAATTTATGGAGGTGTGGAGTTCCTGTTGGCACTTGGAGTGGTTATTCAACCTGTTATATATTTAAAAATGCAACAAATCTTCCTCAAACTTACTTCATTTGCTATCTGAGTGGAAAAACATTTTTTTTTTTCTTTTAGCATTTAAAAGCACGTTTGTTAACTTTTAACATACAATTAATTAAGATTTGGGACTTCTGAGAAATCTATTATCTCTGCTTAGGCTCTNGCCTACTGATTTTGCTCTCTAGATCTACTGTAGTAGAAATTAAAATAATTTATGGAGGTGTGGAGTTCCTGTTGGCACTTGGAGTGGTTATTCAACCTGTTATATATTTAAAAATGCAACAAATCTTCCTCAAACTTACTTCATTTGCTATCTGAGTGGAAAAACATTTTTTTTTTTCTTTTAGCATTTAAAAGCACGTTTGTTAACTTTTAACATACAATTAATTAAGGTTTGGGACTTCTGAGAAATCTGTTATCTCTGTTTAGGCTCTTTGTTGTCTTTAATGATCAGGTAACATAGTAACCCAGCTTCTTCTAATAGTTCTTATAATTGAGATTAATTAAAACTTGCTTGTAATCCAGAATTTAAAAGCCTAATTTCCAACGAAAATAAGCTATTAGTGGCTGCAACGCCTATTTGCTCCTTTTAGAGTGTCGATGTTTTCCACGGGTGAGATTGGCCTCTCTGGGTCTGACACTGGAACCGAGCTGGGCTGAGCCCCCAGGGGTGCCCAGTGAGTGTCCCCAGCAGCAGGCAGAGCAGGCGCTGCCTCTGCAGCGCTCGGCTTCTCTGATGTGCTGAGTACCAACAAGCCTCGCTTGTGTATCGGTGACTTCTCTCATTTTTCCATCGTCGTGTCTCCTTAGGCCTACTGGGACCTGTAGGTAAAGCAACCTCCTCCTCTTCCTCCTGAAAGTCAAAACTCATTAACTCTCTGGAGCACCAACTGGGTCTTGATCCAGGGCTGGAAATGGGTTTCAGGGGTACCAATGGGGGGTGCAGGCAAACCTGTCCCCCGCACCCTGGGGGTGGGCTGGGTACAGGGCTCCGGGGCTGCCAAGTCCGCATTCCTCGCACACGCGCAGTGGAGTCTGACACCTCTCTTTGTAAGCTGTTTAATCACTTTCACTGCTAGAAGTCATCTTTTACCTCAGTGTCGCTCTGCCTGATTTAATCATCCTGTTAGTAGCTCTCATGTGTGTTGCAGTAGTTGGAAAGCCTTGCAGTGGGACTTCTTCCCCATACCTTAGCACCTGCACACAGTGATCACCTCATCCCCACTGGGAATAGCTTCATCTCCTTTAACTTTCCCATTTTAAAGGCTTTTACAGCTACTGGATCGCCCAGCAGCACCCTGTTCCCCCCCAGACCGTGCACCTTTGGTGTTACCTGCAGCATCGGTGCCTTGGGCTGGGGGGTCGTTCCTAGCCCGTAGTAGCTTTGGACCAAGTAGCGTCCTGCTTGATGATCCCTCTATGTTAACGAATACAGTTTAAGCAAGATAAATTGTATATAACAAATTATAGACACACACACACATAAATGTTTTCATATATATATCTCCTGGACCCAATCTAGATATACTTTCACAGAAAAAGGTAAATGTGTAATGTTATACGTTTCTGGGCACAAATGTCTTGTATGGAGGTCAAGATACCACTTTTTCTAGCTACTCTGAGTGAACAATCAGCCCTGGAAATATTTGTCAAATCTGCTTCAAAATTATCTGCTAAGGAAACCCAATGTTCACTCAAAGTAGATTTTCCTCAGTCCTCCTCTGTGCTGAGAAAATCAGAAATTTGTTCTTAAGTTTAAATCAATTTTTCTTGCCAAGTAAGCATATTTGTTCTTCCAGTGGTGGACTGGTGGGATAATTGATCACCAACCTTTTTGTGATACTCTTAAAAGATTTAAGGTGAGCAAACCCACTTCTGTCAGTCTTTCCTTGGTGGTCAAGATTTCCAAGTGCCTTTTCCAGCTTACTGCTTTCAGTTTGTTTACCTCCTCCTTAAAGAGCCGTGTCCCAAAACTGGACGTACAAATCTAGATGGATCTTCACCATCTTGTTAATACCTCCTAGGATTAAGTTTGTCTCTATGCAATGTCACCATTTTCTTGACTTTAGTTTGGGGTCACCGCCATTCTTACACATTGGCAAGGCACCGTAAAGCAGAAAACCATTATTCTCCACCTCCTATTTATGCACTTGATTTCTCCACTCCAAGTGTAACAGTTTGTACTAGACCTTCCTGGATTTCATCTTTCTGATTTCGGATATCGTTGCTTCTGTCAACCAGACTCATAAACTTGTCAATTAAACTTTATGTATTATGCTTTTTTCTTTTAACAAGATTTGCTTTCCCAAAACTATGAAAATTATCAGTAAAACAAGAATAAAATCTAATTAGTGTCTATGGTGTCAAAACTGGCATGAGGTATGCAGGAGAAAATAATTCAGGAAAGCATTCTAAATGATAAATATGTATCAGTATTCTTAATGTCCCATACCTGACCTCTGTGAAGAGTTTATAAAACAAACTAGGTATTATGAGTATAGGTCATGCGGGGACTGATGCCAGGCAGCTCAGCAGTGGTTTCTGAGGTCAGTGCTTTTGATAATTTAAAGTGTTTAAAAGTATTGATAGTCCTCCTGTTCTCTGGAATTTCTCTAATTTTCTAGGACCCGATATTTTAGTGGGCCATTTTTTCCACTCATTTTTTCAAGACTTTCTGTAGCTTACCAGGACTTGCTTATTTGAATATTAATCGCACTTAGCAGATGCTGCCTGCCATCTTGCTTTGTTACAGCTGGAGATTTCTGCTCCGTACGCCCCGCCGTTTGGAAGGATGCATCCCCCATCCCTGCCAGCACCTGCCTTCTTGCTTCTTCTGCATTGCTGCCTGCGATTGTATCGTCTGTGACGGACCAAGGACAGACCACTGTCACTTCGTGACAGATCTAAAAAGTTTTCTCCTGGTAGATTACTGGTTTATTTAGCTTCTCTTATCAATCTTAATATAGTTGAACTCTGGGCTTCCCATTGCTGGAGTAAAAGATTGCAGACCCTGAGAAGACTGTCTGGCCATGAATGATTTTCTGTCACTGTGTAAGGGGCTGGCAGTTGTTTTTTCTGAGAGGCTGAGCGTGGGCAGGCTCACAGAGGGAGTGCATGTGCCGAATGAGAAGTACCCCAGCCTTGCTGCCCTGCACGGGATACGCGTCTCCCACCTCCCGCCTCTGTGCGCAGCCGCGGTTAGATGTCCGTGCTGCTCCAGGCACGGGGTGCTCTGCTTGCCAAGCGGCGGTTTTCATTTGCCTGATGAATTATATTTGCATTTCTTTTTTAATTTACCCACTCTCTCAAGGCTTTCTTGTTATCCTCATTTTATTTGATTTGGTTTCTCTCTCTTTTCATTTGAAGTTTGTCTTTTAAAAATTGATCAGGTTTCTGGCCTCCTGGCTCCCTCCCACTCCTCCTCCAGTATTCAGTGTGAGACTGATCTAATTCTGAGTCAGATGCCATCTCAACTTCGATTCTCCAGATGATGTTGCTGACTTGAGATCTTCCCTGACCTGCAGCAGTTGCCCTCCAGTTACTGATGCTGCACAAAAGTCTCTGCTTTGCACAGGAGGCCCTGCATTTCCCCATCCTTCAGGCTGTGTCTGGTAGCTGTAGGAAGGTCTGTCAGACCCATCTCTAATTCTGGCGGTAAGGACCGTTCTGGACACAGATCCACACGCTGTCCAGTCCCTTGAGAGCATCCTTCAGTGCTGGCTGGACCAGAGACCGGACTGACCAGCTCTTCCCCGAGAGGACCAGCCTGTCCTCTCTATCCTGTTCTGCCTGCTCTAGATGACACCATCCATCATGACTCCATCTGAACAAGGCGGCCAAGAAATATCCTCATTGATACGTCTCCCCTCTCTCCCATGTCTGAGGTACTCTCTTCCCAGGCAATGACTTTGCATTCAGCTCCCTGTAACAAGTAACCATGACTTGTTTGGGTTTTTTTTAAGGCATGCTTTGTGGCACAGCAAGGTTTTCGTGCAGATGCCATCATGGCTCTGTCCAAATCTGTCATTCCTGCCTTGCAGAATCTTTCTCTGGACTTTCGGGAGATGCCACCAACCCACCTTTGGTCTGTGCAGGAAGCTGAAGCTCATTTCCAGAGCCTTTCTGCAGTACAACATATTTGTGGAAATTGTGACTTCCAGGACATGGCACGTGTCAGCCTGCACAGCTGCCTAGCACACCGCTGCCACGGCCCGCAAGAGTCCTCGCAGGGTGTAGGGGAGGTGACACCCCCGTGCCAAGGCTGCTGGTGGTGCTTGTAGCAGTACTTCTTGGATAACGCACCGCTGTTCTCCTTATAGCCTGTACTGATGGTTGTCAGCCCTGCTGGAAATGTCAGTCCTGATAGAGGTGAGATTCACTCCTCTCAGCTGGAGGTCACGTTTCTCCTCCTCCTGCTCAAAGGCTTCCTGAGCACAATGGCTCCAAGGTGCCTTCATGAGGGTTGTTCCTGCTTCCCAGAAGCATTCAGAGTTCAGAACACCCTGCTCCCCTTGATGGAGGCGATCACAGCATCGTCTGCCTCTCTGTAGGGTAGTTTTGTGATGCATCTCCCTGAGAGAATCATCTTGTTTTCCCAGTAGCTCTGTGTGCCTCATCTGAAAACACTGAGAAAGTTCTCTGTCTCTCTTATCCTAGAGCTGAATGGTTGCAGCTTTGGACGTTTTTTGTTTCTCATCTATGTTTACGTGTACCCACTGTTTGATGCAGATCATTCACAGATACTCCTTGAGGCTTAATGGCAGAATGTTAGTCTAGCTGCCTGGCTAAACCAAAGGCTCAGTGTGTGGTCCACAGGGAGAAATAAATCCTCATTTGCTGTATAGACCATGGACTGCAAGTTGGGTGTTTCCAGGAGGAGCTGGATCTCCTGCATACACGTTGCACGGCTGGTTTGCAGGCACAGAGGGCATTTGGGATGCATTTGTCCCAGATCAGCTGCGTGGCTCATGCGCAGGAGGTCTGTCTCTTGCTTCTAGGAGGTGTTGGGTCTACAGCATCATCATACAGTGACTGACCCCGGTGACACTCCCGGGAAGCATCAGACTGGCTGCATCTGTGCAATGTAATGGCAGCACACATTGCTGTGAGCGTATCTAGAGTTTCTGCTCATATGGCAGCCCAGATGGAGCTGCCATATGTGAGCAGTGGGATTGACCTAGTGGGACTGCCAGATTTCTGGAAATCTAGAACAAATATAGAACATGCCTGAAGTCTGCCTGGCCAGGCAAAGGTAGACGACTTTGAAAAACGTCCAGACATAGAGCAGTGCTACGTGATTAAATAAAGTGTGATGATTAAAAAGATTCATTCTGCTCTCTGTTATCTGGGATAATGGAGAGGTAGAACATCATCAACAATGGAAAGCCTCAATAATTGGAGAGGTTTTGGGTAAAGTGATACAAAAATAGTTGACAACAGAGTCTGGCATGTTGACAGATGCTTCTTGGGGTCTGAGGAGAGCTGAGTAGCTTGAATGTGTTATGACACTAAATTGTCTGCGTGCACCCTACCTAATAGGCCCTTTTACGTTCCTCTTCTACAGAAGGTCTGCTCCATTTTTGCCCAGCAGCATCGCTGATGAATGTTTCTTTCTTGCCCTGTCATCTCCTAGAGCCACTGCTGCTGCATCTCATCTGCCTCCTTCCTGGCTCTGCATTTGCGCCCCTTGTCTGTCACTGCTCCTGATGTCTTTTGTGCAGGAAGGATGGTAACAGTGAAGTTCTGGACTTCTCAAATTGTTGCAGTCTGCAGCTGGGAAATACCTCCGCAAGCAGGGTGTGCTTTAGTACAGAGCCAACAACATGGAGGTTGGTTTGATTCAGAGTCTTTCCCTCCTGAAGCTGGAGGTTGCCACGGGTGGGGGTTATGAACTTTTTCAGGTATGAAAATACATGAACATACCAGCGTTTTCGGAGCCACTTTGGCGCCTACTCAGTGTTCTTCTGACCTTCATCCAGGTAACTCCCTTTTGAAGATATCATCAAAAACACAAACTCCTGCCACTGAACTTGATCTTGTTGCCTCCTTCTCTTCTTTGTTCTTCCCACTTTGTGAAGATCCTTACCAGCTTTTATGTCAACTGGATGCTTCCCTCAGCTCGGATGTGTATGGCTAGGAGTCTCTGACTCATGGCTAGTTGATACGCTTTGCTACTCTTCTGTCTTCCAGTTCCCCACTCTGCTTCTCTTTGAGACCTTTACAAGGTGGTATCTCCAGTGGTGGCAGCCTGTCTGTGAGCTTTGCATGCCATAGGACCCGGCCCTGCCTTGTCACAGGGAAATGGTGCTTTACCACGGATAACTTTAGGGACCAACAAGCAGATGATGGTGGAGATCCACCTTGGACCTAGCAGTGTCCATACTTGTGAGGACAAGTTCAAGGTGGTTGTACCTGCTGCGGAGGGCTGCCCGCCTGGGGGTGCAGGAGCCGTGGTCTCTCGTGGAGGTTGACCCTCTGCAGATCCATACCTGCAGCCTCTGTGGAGGACACGGGGTGATCACAGCAGGCGCAGAGGGGCTGCGGGTCTTGGTCTACAGGGCTCCTTTCCCGTCCGCCAGGAGCCGGGAGGTGCTGCCTCTGTGCTCCTGCTCTCAGTGGATCCGTTCTTCATGTGACGGAAGCTTGTCCTCTTCCTTGCCTGAGCACCCTACCGCTTTGAGATACCTTTTGGAGCTGGAAAACACGGTACCTTTCCATAGCTCAATACATGTATCAAAGATCCATCTTTGCTCTCCATCATATGTCACAATTCAGTGCAAGGAGATAACAGATCCTTTAATAGGAAGACACAGTGACAATTCAGAACAAGAAAAATTAAATACTGCTATAAAAGCAGGCCCAGGATGAAAACCCAGTTAAGTGCCGTGGTTCAAAGTTGTTTAACCAGTCTCTGCGCACATTCAATTTACGTTTGTTGGCAAACCGCGGATTGCACACCTCTGAGAAACCTCCGCTGGGTAGAGCGAGGAGGCAGCAGCCCCGGCCAGCTGTGCCCGTGGCCTGGACCACGTGGAGATGAGCCCCTTTGGCTTCTCTTCTGTAGAGACTGGACTCCTGTGTGATCTGAGGGTTAGCGGTTGGCTGGTGCGTTACTGCTGCTGCTGCCATGGAGCACAGCAGCGCTTTGCAGGTGTCCCCTCTGTGCCGTTGCTGTGTTCGTGGTGAATCCTCAGCAGTCGTTATCCGAGCTCTGTGCCAGCCTGTCTCACCGAGGGACCTTCTCATGGTCTAGTGGGGTTTTTTCTTATTGATTTATTTTTTAGGTATTTTTCACAGTACTGTTATCCACAGAACCTGGGCTAGATCTCAGAGCTATGGCTCTTACCAGGCGTGTTTAAATGATCTTTCTGTTTTCTGCTGTTAACTTAATAAGACCTTATAAGCACACTGCCATTACATGCTGCACAGCCTGTTCAGATGTCCCTCCTTCTTCTTTCTTACAGAAATTACTGAGTTTGCCTAAAAAGATAAAAATAGGCAAATTGCTGTTAGATTAAAAAGCATTGTCACCTTCATATCATGCTATGGAATGACTCAAGGTGTTACAGCATTTCAGAAGATAACCCTGGGCCAGAGCCATAGTCTGGTCGTGTGTCTTGTGCAGCCTGAATGTGGATTTTCGTTGTTGAGTCGGTGGTGCGCGGTAGGACAGAGTCTACATTTGTAGCATCAGGGCAAGACCCGAGGAGAGATGCCCTGTGCACGGTCTGCTATCTCCGTGACATCACTGGGATAAGTAGCTTGGCTGTGACGTTAAGATGTCATTCCTATGTGGGACATCTGGTTTATTGCTTGAAATTAAATCTTTTATCTTCTGTGAGTAAGTCAGGCTGTTTTTTCTTGTAGTTACCAATTTCTTCCACTTTGGTGTACAAGCACTAAAATTGCTAGCTATGAAATATTAAAAAAAAAAAAAGGTAAATAAACCCCTGTTTTCTGGATTCTCCTTCCTTGAGACTTCCTTTTCTTGTTTACCTCTCCCCAGAAAGCTATTGCTTTTAACTTACAGGAGTTCACTGACGTGGTCTGTTGTGGTCTCTCAGACGGCTCCTCGGCGTGACTGCTTGCAGCAACGAGGCAGGAGCGGGCAGGCGGGCGCAGGGACGCCGTGGTGTTTCGTAGCTAGGGAAGCACTGGCTGAGGTGACAATGCAGTACGTGAAACCGTTTCGTCTCCTTTGCTTTTTCCAAGTTGGATTGAAAAATGCAACCAGCAGGACTCTTCTCCCTTCACAGGGATTTATGTGAGATTATATTCTCAACAGGCTTCTCCAGCACGCTGCTTCTCACCTTTCCAGGAAGTTGTAACACTTCAAGGCAGGCGGGAGGCAGGGAGGGATGGAGCGTCTGTTGCCTGCGGTGCCGGGGCTGAGACCTCAGGGGGTGGGAGAGGCTCCCCCCTCAGTGGCCAGACCGGGAGGGATGCCTGGGGGACGCGCAGTGGCAGAAGCTGCTCCTGGTGCAGCGCGTGCATTCACCGTACATTTCCCATACGTTTTAGGAATTATTCCCAAGATGAGACTCAGAATTTGTACTTTGAATTTAGATTTTTTCACAATTTTTAGATTTTTGGACCATACATTAATTGTTCATTGAAGGAACTTTGAAGTTCAAATGCTTTTTATAAATTCTCCTTCCCAATCTTTTGTCAGTTTGGTTATTTTTGCTTTCGAATTTCCCTAGATTCAGGTCATTTGCCCTTCTGTACAAAAGCCTACTCAAAGAATGTGATCTTTGGGAGAGCAGACTGTATAAATGTGTGTGTTTGTATAAGGAGAGACAGAAAGATTGCATTTTGAAGAAACTTGGAGGAAAATGGAGATTCTTACTCGATTTTCTCTGCTCCTGTGGCCTAATTTCCCAAACACAGGAGGAAAATTTCCTTTCTTCCAACTATCACTGATCGCTTCCAGCTCCAGCTGGAAAGCACAAATCCAGCTGGTGGAGCACAAATTCTAGGCCTCAGAAAACTAAAAAAAAAATTCACATAAACATTGTTGAGCTGAGGATAGTAAGACTATTTCTGCTGATAAAGGATGATAGTAGGGAGGTGTGCATGCTGTACTGAGTCACCGGTTAAATATATCCCTTCGTCACAAGTTAGTGGCAAAATGCAAATTAACCTCGTATTTCTAAAAGCTGTTCTTGTGGGAGGGCAGGGAAGCGTTTAACAGCTGGAGCTGCCGGTGCTGCTCTTGATGGTGTCGGTGTCTGGGAGGGTTTGATTTCTGCTGCCTGCCTGAGCGCATACGTTCGTCTCCAGTACCGACCCATCGCGTATGCTCCTCTCAAATGCCAGCCCTCAGTTAAAAAGAAAAGGGGGTGGGGGGTGGTGGTCCCAGCACAGACAGGCAAAACCAGCAGCTGTATCTAAGCCTGTTCCTACACATGTTTTCATGCTCTCGGCAGCAGCGCTTTGTTTCACCCAGAATCAACTTGATCCAGCTGCTTCTCGGTCCCGAGACGGCTGTGGGTGCTGCTGAGTGAGGGCACCGTCCCAAGAGTCCCAGCAGTGGCTGGGGGGACTGGGTGTGCTGGGGGGGTGGGAAGGGCAGAGGTGGCTCTGGTTCACGAGGGCAGGAGCGCAGGACTTGACCCGCTCAGTCCAGAGCACTTCTTCCCATTTAATTTCCTGGGGACCAATGGTGGATTTCATGTTCTCCTGCCCATCTTCTTTCACGCATTAAAAGAATACTTTTGGACCTTGTTCTGAAAATACTGGATTGTTCTGCCTTACTGGCTGTGGTGCGGTGCTGTTTTGGGGCTTTTTCCCAAATATGTAAGAAATCACCAAAGAGTTCAAGTGATATTGCTGGACTATTGGCTGAAGTCTTGCTTTAGGAAAGTAGTACTTCAGTCTCCCTCCTCTTACGCGTGTTAAGCTACCTTCGTGTACGCTGCTGCTGATCTGCAGTTCCCCAGGAGGTGAGCCTCTCTAGAGGCAGTTCCTGGGGTAAGACAGACTAGTTTTGCCTGTGTGTTTTGCCGACAGACCCACATTCAGCTTCCCTGCTTTCCTCGTTCTTTTGAGTTCTCTACAGTTCTTCCTGTGGAGAGAAACGACGGGATGGATGGTGGGCAAAGCAATATTTAACGTTGGTCTAAAATGCCATGGCTTTCCTGGGGTGAGGTGCTGCTGCATCTTTGCGAGTGGCAGAGGTGCCTCGGCCAGCGCAGCCCGTAGCAAGATGAGTTAGTGCCGCGGAGGGTTCAGGGAGCTCAGTTGCTGATGAGTTGCCTTCTGTCAGCTAACTAGGATTCACCGGAAAGCTCCAGGCTGGAGAACATCCTGTCAGTACCTGCAAGACTTAAGATTAGTTCCTCGCTGGCGTTAGGCATATCACCACCAGGCTGTGAGGAGAGGGCAACGGTTGTCTCTGAGCAATTCGCCACCCTCTCATTGCACAAGCCATGGACATACGCTCTCCCTGCGGTGCTGAGAGCGGATTTCCACCGTGGGGGTACTGGCTGGGTGAGCTGAGGCAGAACAATCGTTGGCTCTGCATCCCCCATGGAAGGCAGCTGTTATTAGTCCATATGGCGTAATCCGTGTGAGCGAGCGCAGGATCGGTGCTGCTCAGAGCCGCTCAACTCTCTTCCCTCCCTCTCTTTTCAGGTGGCCATCATTGCAGGAAATTTTGAATTGGCTGAAATCATCAAAACCCACAAAGAGTCCGATGTTGGTGAGTTTGATCTTTCTTCTTCCCCTTTTTCTCCCTTTTAAATCTTGCTGTAGAGTCCAGGGCTGTTGGCGTGGGTCTGCTAATTGGTGGTTTCATGCCAGAGATCCTCTCCTGCTAAGGCTATTAACGGGGCTCTCTGCAAGGAGGAGACAGCCTCTGTCTTAGGGATAATGGTTATGGAGGTGCCCCACGCTGAAGCTCCTAGAGGTGAAGTAGCAGCCATTCTGCTTGTACTTGCTTCTTTACGGAGAAATATTTTTGGATTTTCTGGTCATCCCTTTTCCTTCTGGCATTTCTTCTGTCCTTCTGCGAGGTAGATATTATCATGCCATATATTATATGCTATGCAAAACTGAGGTTTAGGTCAGATATAAAATCGACGCTTACTGCGTTTTCTTGAATTATTCTGAGAAGTTTATTGGTCCAGAGCGCTCTAAAGCAATGGAGGAACCAAGTGAGGAGTTAATTCTCAGCGTGTGTGCCTCCACAGAAGGGGCAGAGTCATCGGGTCAGCAGCTGAAAAAAGACTTGTGGACTTTGAAACAGCCTGCAAGTATTGGGCTTGGTTCTTGGAAGTGTTTGTGAATCTAGAAAGCTGGGCCCCAAGGCATCCTTTATCACTGCTTTTCTCAGCAAGGTGTTGCTGATAGTTACAAACAGCTGCTGGGAATGTGTAGGAAGATATAAGAGTCAGAACGGACGTGGGGAAAAGCCTGAGAATTCCTTATGGCTATGTCAGTGAACAGTGTTGGCAAGAAAGCCACCCTATTAATTCAAGAAGATAATGACTGACTGTGCTGTGAGAGGGATTTTGGACTAGATGACCTCCAAAGGTCCCTTCCAGCTTAAATTCTTCTATGATTGAATCTGAATCTGTGATTGACTGGCTCAATTATTTTTATTGAAAAAGTGTAAGAAAAAGGGGCATGAAAACATGTCAGGTAGAATGAATTCTTCATGGTTTTGATATGGCTGTTTATATAAAATAGGTCAGGTAACAGTTGCAAACTAATCACACGCAAACCAGCAGGTCCAGATGGCATCCACCTGGGGTCAAGGGAACTGGCAGTGAACTTCCCAAGCAAGGAGGAATTGTTTTCTGAAGTTCATTAAGAGCCGAGAGGTGCGAGTGTCTGACCAGAGGAGAGCAGAGTGGCGTTACAGGGGACGAGGAAGGGGCAGTGCTTGGTCTTTTCTCTGCTAGTTCTGTCAGAACAGTTGAAGAAACACTGAAACTGAGAGTCTGGTAGGAAAGGGCAGCATAAGGCAGCATCGTAAGTGATAGCTCCTGGAGAAGTCGTCTTCTCGAGTTCCCAATATTAGGTGAGACAAGAATTGGTGGCCTGCAGCATCAGAAATATTCAGAGAGGACCTGCTGTGTCAAGGCTGTGGGAGGAAGAATGGTTAGCAGCAGCTTTGCTCCGTTCTGCAGGACAGCCCTTAGCACGTAGCTACGCTTCCAGGCTCTTCAGGCATTCACCAATGTATCCGTCTGGATCCGGAGAGCTCTGCGGAGGTGGAGCTGGCTGCCCGTGCTTGTCGTGCTTTGTCTTACGATGTAGAGCGAGCCCGCAGGGTGTGAACTGAGTTTCTTTCAGGTGAAAATAACCCAGAAACTGGGTTTGAGAAAAACACCTGATGTGCTCAATCTGCTGACAGGCATTCAGCCCATGGGCCCAGTCAAGGTGAGCGCAGTTGGCAGTAAGATGCCCAGTGTAGATGCCAGATGGTCAGTGACAGCTGTGGAGAGCCCATTGGGCTGCAGAACTTCTCGTGCAGGCTTCGCTGTGGTTCCCTGCGCGTAGGTCTCCGTCCCTTCAGTCAGTGCAGAGACCGAGAGCTGCTTATTTCATCACAGCCACCAGCACTGGGCTCCAAGAAGGTCAGAGTGGACCCTGCAAATCTGTGGAGAGAGAACAGGTTCTTACAAGTAGAAGCTTTTGTAGAGACACTGGCTGTTCCTTCATTTCTGTTTTTTTCCTTAGTCTCATGTTTTATGGATCTGCAGACAGAGAATGCCATGAACGGCAACTGCTGCGCTTTATTTTCTTGGTTGGCCCTGAGCGATTGGATCGTGTCAACACCACCACAGACCCTCTGTGTCAGATCCCGGTGCTTGTTGGTCAGCACAGCCCCTGCTGTAGCCTGCGTGGGAATGGGTTCTGTGGAGCGAAAAGGGCAGCCCTAACCCTCTTCCTAAGCAGCTGGAGGGTCTCCTAGGGTACGTCTGCAGAGGCTTCTCTCCGACCGCTCCAGGCAGGTGTGGAGATGTTTTCAGTTAAGCACATTTATTGGTAATGCCTTGGGGAAGTACCTGAGCCACCTACTCCAGCAGCATTGAGTAGGTTTGCAGGGGCTGTATATGAAGGAGGGCTTCCTGCATGGTGGTCCTGAGCCGAGTGTCTCGTTCCCAGTGCAGCCCCTGGAGATGGCCATGGAAAAGGGCTGTGTGTTGAGCAGGAACACCAGGAGCTGGTCAGTGGGAAACAACACAAGCAGGATGGTGCCTGAACCTCAGGGCCTCTCCCGAGTGCCGCTGCCAGCCTCCTGCCATGTCCCGTTGGCATTTGAGTCTTAAATCCACATTGACATCTATCAGTCAAATGTGCAGTTCCACTCAGTACGATCAGATGTGCACCACCGTACCTGTTTTTCATTAAAACATTTGCAATGGTGTTAATTGCACTTTTTTTTTTATTTATCAGTTGGATCCTGTGCCAGGTGCTCAATAATTTTCATGATCCATCTTTTGGGGAAGATTTCTTAGCCTGCAAATTTTAAAGTATTTGTTTCAGCTACTTTGTAGCCACCTCTGCTTTGTCATCATGAGGACACAAATGCCTTTTCCTGCTTCTTTCAGAATATATTTCTACACCTGCAAAACAGCCCAAAAGCTTTTTTTGTAGTTTTCTCCATGCTAAAACCACTTGGTTTTCTTTAATGTTTTTAGCTTCCCTTATTTATTTTGAGTGTATTGTAACTGCATATTGATTTCAATTATTTTCCATAATTACGGAATAAATATATTCTGCAGTAGCAATTCATGTCTTCGTTTTGCTACTCTTCTCCAAATAGGCATTTAACCATAGTCACGTTATTTCATAATTGTGGTTTTATAACTTTTCTTTGTTTGCTAATTTTTTAGAAACTCCTGATTTTCATTCATATTTTCTCTCCCTGCACGAAAGTCGGTCTGGAGGAATGACATAACATGACTTTAATACTGAGAAATTATCCTTAAGCATGACATGTACATAAGACTGGTTGGGGCTGTCTTCCCTTTTCTTACGCTGAATATAATCAGGTCATGATTCACGGTCACTAAGCAACCACCAACTTCAAGTCAGAGGAATTAATTCATTATCAGTCATAACGAGCCCCAACACAGTTACCCCACATTATGTGGAATACCTTTTTGTGGGAGAATGGTGATCTGCAGCTCTTTCTGTCACCAGCATTTCTTTGCCCAACTGAAGTGCACCGTAACAACACTTGTTTTCCTCCCGTGTTCAGGCAGGGCTGGGGAGAACCCATCCCTCCGCGGCCCCGCAGTGGTCCCTGCTTTTGGGGTGGGTTGGTCTCTTGGCCCATGTCTGCTCGAGATCCTACAAGCCCTGGTGCACCATTAACTCTGTATGGGCAGCGTTGCTGGCAGAGCCTTCCTCTCTCCTGCGACTTTGGAGTGGGGTTTTTTTCAAGGCATTTGGGCATATGAAGACACAGATTAGACACAACAAAGGTCAGAAAATGACCTGGTCACCAAACTCCTCATTAGGTGTACATCCCAGGTGGAAAGCAGTGTGTATCCAGTTGCACATGGCCCTGTTCCCTAGTCCCTTCTCTGTGTGAGCTGACACCAGGGTATTAATTTAGAGCATGGCATATTAGGAAGACTATGTGAGATTTTGGGCATTGACTTGTCAGTTGTTGCTGAGAAGTCTCAGCTTTATGATGTTTTATAGCTCAAACCAAAGAATAAGTTATTTCTCATTAATGAGTATGTCATGTCAAGATCAGTATCTCCCTGTCCTCCCTTGCTTATCTGAAGCCCGTCCCAGGTATGTCCATATTCTGCGAAGCTATCTGTCAGAAACTAACTGAGCTCAGTCTGGGGTTACCCAGCCTGTGAACAATCTAACATCTTCTAGTGCTACTGATTCTTCAAGTTCTCCCTGTGAAGAGGAGAACAAGTTCAAGTTGGACCAAGATGATCTTTAAGGTCCCTTCCAACCCAAACCATTCTATGAGTCTATGAAATCGTCCCCAAAGGATTTAAAATACAGCATTTTGCTTCCTTAGGACACTATGACTTCATATCACTTGTTGCTAAGACCCAATAGCTTGTTAGTAATATTCACCGTCTGTGAAACATTTTTTGTTTTATAAGGGAAACATAATGCCATTTCAGATCTTTGGCCATCCACGTTGCCCTGGACTGAACCTCTTCTGGCTTACTATGCCTTTTTTGAGATGTGGGATTTCTACAGTGGCATAAGGATGTCTGCTTTTCTTTCTGTATTTTTGTAATGGTATCCCGTGTTTGAATAGTGTTTCTAGCCGCTACCAAGCTCAGAGAGGACTTTTTCTTGGAGCTGTGCTGTAGAACGGCACAGAGCATCTCAGATAGATGTGTATGACACGCAGAAGTAGAGGTTGTGACATTTCTTCTTCCTTTCTAACCTTTCCCCTTGCTCCCTTCTTAGAGGAATTTTTAGAAAGTGCTAAATGAGGTAGATCTTGACAAATTTTGTATAGAAGCCATAAATGAGTTCTTGTACAATGGAAAGTTTTATTTCTTTTTGTCTGTGTGTCACATTTCCTGCAATGTGTAAAAAAAGTGGATGTTCTTGTTGAACTTATTCTATTTATAAGGGTAGTTGGAAGTCTGTGAGCTGGCGGTGGTGAAGAGATAAGATGGAGAACGATAGCTTTCTATGTGCCCTTCTTTCTTATGTGCCTTCTACAAAGACTTTTTTGCTCACTATTGTCAGACAGAATATGAAGCTATGTGAGGCCTTCATTCCTAGCAGCCAATCCAGCAGTTCCTAAGAAAGGGTATGGTTCTCTGCCAAAAATGCAGTAAGAAGTGGTGGGACAACTGGAACAGCTCTTGGGTCCTGCCAGAAGTTGGACTGCAATTACAGCAGGGTAGAGCAAGGTTTCATCCTCTTCTTGGCACATAGAAAACTGAGCTGAGTAGCAGTTTGGTGGCAGTACTTGTTAGGAAACGGAGTTAAAATTGGGGCTGGCTAAACTTGACTCTTAGAGTTTATTTGTATAGTGGGAATGAGAACAGCAGCTCCTCGTGCTGTGCTTTCCCCTCTCTGAAGAGAAGGGGCTTGGTGGTGCTCAGACATCTGCACCTACTGGGGGGTTTCTTTCTCCATGGGGAAATGCTGGCAAGTGTTGACCCTTCATGTTCACCCAAGGCTGGCTACAGGACCTGTGTGGGATGCTGTGAGCCTCCTGCCAGGATGCTCCTCCTGTCCCCCTCTCTCTGAAGGCTCTTTGCCACCCCTTCCGCAGGGATGCGGTCAGTCCACTAGTGACCATAGGCCTGTGCATGGGTGACCTCACAAGAGAAATTTATTTTTTTCATTGTGAATTTGAAAAATCCTCAAAAAGCTACTGATGGAACAATACATTTTTAAGACCGGAGTGACCAGTGTTCTCACCTTGTGATGAAAACAGTAATGCTTGCACAAGTCTATGCAAACTTTTGCGTAAGAACTCTGTACCAGTATGCAAATATGACTGTGACTCTGACTGTCACCCTGGCAAAACATGAATAGCTGCTGTTTCTTCATTTTCTTAATATAGAGCAGGTTGACCAGCTTCCGAACCGTTGCATGGCTTTATTTTGAACACTTCCTGGTTTTTAAGATAATTTTTAGAAATGTGGGCTCAATTCAGATGCATTTTTCCATAATAACCTTATGGATGAACAAAGGATGATATATTCCTTCGTTATGTTAGCTCTTCGGCTCACTGCATTGGTCTTGGGGCCTGACCTCAGCTGGTTTGTGTCAGGACTCATGGGTTTGTTTCAGTTTCGCTGCTTTTCGAGGAACTGTCCTATGTTGCACAACCTCTATTCATGTTCCCAAATGCTTCATCTTGCATCAGGCTGTGATGAAGTGTGTTGAGGTGATCCTGTCTTAACAAATGTCCAAGATTTCATGGTGTTGATGCTCTTTCTTGTATGTTATAGAATCACAGAGTGGCTTGGGTTGGAAGGGACCTTTGAAGATCGTCTAGTCGACCTACCCTGCCCTGGGCAGGGACACCCCCCACCAGCCCAGGTTGCTCCAAGCCCCGTCCAACCTGGCCTTGAACCCCTCCAGGGATGGGGCAGCCACAGCTTCTCTGGGCACCCTGGGACAGGGCCTCACCCACTTCATGATAAAAAATTTCTTAGTTATGCCCGATCTAAATCTACCCACTTTCACCAATGGCATTTGACCAAAGGCATTGCACCAGTCGTTGCATCACCTGTACTTCTATTGCCAATGACCTATTTTTGCTAAGTCATTGATAAAGACAAAAATATAAATACTACTGTACCAGGAACTGACTTCCTGGATAATATTGGAAATATTCCCAACCGTTGTTCTCCATTAACATTCATTATTGTATGTTAAAATGTACTCTGGTAACTTGTCCAGTGGTAGCACGTCATCAGAATATCACAGGGTCAACTGTTTCACCCAAAGCTTATGATGTCAGCAGTTATTTTTGTCAGTGGGATTTGAGCTCTTAAAGCCATCCTGGCTGATACAAATTAAATTCTCATGCCTTTTTATTAATTGATAAGTGTCCTGTTTCAGTTTTTCCAAGCTTTTCCTAGAAATTATGTGAAGTTAAGCTCCGTACGATTGTTGGAATCATCCCCCTGACCCTTTGAAATCTACCTCCCCATTGCTGGAGCTTTTGAAGGAGTATTATAAATATAGGCCAGCGATTCAGTGAGCTGTTTTGATAGTTCTTTTGAACTTTGCTGCAGAAGCTTTCAACCTGCTAATTTGGATGTACATAACTGAACAAGCGTTGGTTACTGCCATCCTTGGCATGGTGGAGGAAATCTTAAATGCTCCATTTAGGTCTTGGGAGCATTTTTTTCCCTAGTAAACGGTTATGTATGGGAATTATTTTCAAAGACAGATCAGAAATACTGGTTAGACTTTTCTGGTATTCTGTTATCCTCATTGTTAATTCAGTTGCGTGCTGCCTGTAACAGGTCTGAGCAGTTGTTAGCATTTCCTTGGGTGGCAGCGGTTAGGAATGGGCTGATAGCCGAAGCAGGACCCTTGATGTGCTGAATGTAACAAGGCAAAACAGAGGAATGAAAAATGCACCAAACTCTTGCAAGCAAAAATTTCTAGTGTTGAGGTGCACCAGGCTGGTGGGTTTTATCTGAAGAGAAAGGCTGAAAATCTCATACCAGAGTACCCCTCACGGGTGAATTGCCAGCACCTTTGAGAATCGCTTGTAGGGGAAAACTAGCAAGTTTAATTAACATGTATTTTTAGCAGTTTCAATTTAAGTTTTACAGATACAGAGTAAAATCTGTTTCCAGCTGTGAAGGGCTGGCACTGAGCAGGATGAGGTGAGACCTGCCTTCAGGTGAAGGAGTGAGGAGTGGGTGGCTCTGGGGGACAGCAGTGTCCGGGGGTGGCTCTGGGGGATGGTGTCCGGGGGTGCAGCATCAGGTGTGAAGGTCGGTAGCTGAGAGGCAAATGGAGACGGCTGGAGAATTGGTTGGAGGAAGGCTTTATTTTTTTTTTTTTTTTAATTAAAAAAACATAATGAGGCTGTAATTCCCCTCAGCGGACTACTGCTCGGTACCGAGGTAAATTACCACCTCCCTCTTTGGAGCTGAGAGGTTCTGGTCTGCCTCATCATCTCGTCCTTTTCCTTTAGCTTTCATTCCTAGAAAAAAAAATACCTGGAAAGTCTCTGGGAGTAGCCTCTCTCTCCTGATGGGAGAGGAGCCTGGGCATAATCTGCCTCATGCGGCAGGGTGCTGTGCGCCCTCTCAGTTTGCTTTGTAATTTTCCACTATTAAAATGTAAATGTGGCCTCTCAGCTTGGAACTGTGGAGACATTTGCACTCCCTGTGCTTTTGCTCTTTTACATGAATATTTAACATTGAGCCAGCTTATTCTAAATAACCTCTGAGTGTTGATTACACTCGAGTTCGTTAGGCTGCAGCTTGGGTTGTCGGAGCGTGGTCCCGGTGCTGCCCAGGTGCCCCGGCAGCATCGTGGGACTGGGAACTCCTCTGGGAGTCTGGGCCACATCCTACTCCCACCGCACCGGAGCAGCGAGAGGCGTTTTCCAGGCGAGCTGCGCGTTTCCCTTCTGGAGGGCAGGAAGCAAAGGCGGGAGCGTCAGATGAACCAGGCTGGCTGGTTGTGCTGCTTGGAGCGGTGCTGTCATGGTAACTGAAGTGATTCATTTTGCTGTGAGAAGCCCAGTAAACATACTTTGATTAAACTCTTGAGAAGGTATAGAAAAGAATCTTCAAAGCTGGTTGTATGAACTGCACAAAGTTGGTTTTTTATATTTTATTGCTTTTGCTTCCCTCCCTTCCCCGTTAAGGACAGTGGATCTGTGGGATGGGAAGAGGAAACCTTGGTCAGCCTTGGCGATGTGGCAGCAGCCTGGAACTCTCCCATTTCTGGCACTGGTGGCTGGAGTCTGGGCTCAGCAGTTTATGTTATTACCAGCTTCAGGCAGGTTGAGGCGCAGGGAGAAGCTGGCCGTGCCTTGGGATGCCTGTGGTGGTTCGGTGCATCACAGCACACCAGCGCACCTCTGAGCCTCCTGGCAGGGGGTTCACCTGCCAACCGAGGCAGATCGGCTCCTCCCTGTGTAAACTGGGGTTATGAGTAAACTGCCTGTACAAAACCTGAGTCTCTGTGCCGAGGTTTGGCACATCAGACTTCACATCACATCACGCTTCTGGCCTCGGGAAGCTGTTGGATGAGACAGGTCTCATGTCCTGCAGCAGATCCCCAGCCTGCCGGCAGCTCTCTCCAGCCATCCCTTTCGGCTGCCTTCTCTCTGGCGAGGAGCGTGATTTCAGTCCTTCGTACTGTGGTGACAGTGGCTGGCAGGGGATGGGGCAGGGTCCCATCTTAGTGACAAGCTGGGGCTTGCACAGAGGGTGCAACAGGGAGAGCAGCATGAGGAAAACCTTGCTCAACGTCCCTCTGAACGAAAGAAGACTATAAGCTCTCTGTAAGGCTGAGGGTGACCTGATTTTTGGCTGAATGAAGCCACTCTGCTGTGCTGGAGAGGGCTGGCACTCGGAGTTAGAGCCAGGGTGGCAGGTGGGACTGCAGCATCCTCGCTGAGAGCGGGCCATCCCGCCGGAGAGCACGGAAGAAGGAGGCTCCTCCTGCATTCTTGAGATGTTAAATGGGCCTGGGATTGCTGCACGTTCTGAAGACCTGGATGTCACTGCACAAATGTAATTGGGCTGTTGAGAGCGCGTGGCTGGTCTGTGCGTTGCTCTCTGTTAGGGAGCCAGGGGCTCTGAAGCATGCTGCTCGAAACAAAGCTACAGTTAATTCGGTGCTTCCAACCCTGGTAGGACGTTCTCATCTTTCACCCCTCTCCCTCCGAACAGCAGAAGGTTTCCCCAAGACTCTTGCTTTTGAACACATGATGCTCCCCCAGGGAGAGCAGTAAGCGGCAAACCACACATTAGGGCTGTTGGTCCCTTGCTTACCTCTCCTTGGAAGGGCCAGTTTAAAAACAGAATGAGAGGATGCCTAGAGGGCTGCAGCGCCGAGCCAGGCTCTGCTGGCGGCACAGACTGAGGTTGTCCTTTGCCCGCATCACTGCCCCATGTACGAGGTGGCCTCGATTTTCTGTCTGCTGAAGCCTCGATGTGTTCCTAGTGCCTTTGCTGCTCTTGTGACTGTGCCAAATGCTGCTCTCCTGCTGGACTTTCTCATGCAAATAAGCGCACCCTTAGCACCATTATCATACTGCTTCCACCGGTTCCTCTTATACTTCAAGATCTACTTTACGGACTTGCCCCAGCCCACATCCCACGCAATGTGGGTATCTCTCCTGTCCTTTTTGCCATCTGGCTGTGGCACAGACAGTCTTCTGCATTTCTGCTGCATGCAACAGATTTTGTCTCCCTTGCTGTCTCCACCTCGTTGCGTAACACGGCCAAGAACATGGTTGAATCTCTCTGAATATATCTAATTTCTGTCCAGAAAGACCCGGGCTTCTGCCATATCTGCAGAGCTTCCAGACTGGCTGGACACAAGTCTGTGCTTAGATGAGGGCTTTGGAAAAGCTCTGGAGCATCTGGGGAGAGAAGTCCTACATTGCTCACAGGAGGTAGCTGCATTCCTCTTACTGCCCTCCTCCTGTGAAGCTGCCTGGATGTGTGCTCATCGGCAGTCCCAGTGAAAGCTAGGCTTTCCCAGGAACGCAACTCTCATTTCTGACTCTCTAACTTCTGTGCAGAAACATCTCATCTCAGTCCAGTTGCCTTCTCGGCTGCACAGGAGTCCTGGAATGGGCCCCGAGGCACTGAGTTGGGGCAGGTGGGGTTTCCATCACCTCTACCTCTGCTGTGAGGCTCCTGAGGGCTCTGCTGAGTCCCCCTGTGCTCTCCTCTCCGTGCCAACTGCAGCCCCGGGTCCCTGCCTGCAGCTGCGGGAGCCATCGGAGCATGCTTGGACACCAGAGAGCCATGGGAACTCTGCAATCTAAACATAAATCAGCTGAAAGTCCATCCTCCTGTGACAGTGCTGGAAAGCAGCCTTTGCCACTCAGTTCTGGGACTCATGTGACTCCCTTACCCGTAAATCCCACTTCGGCAAATGAAACACGCTGTCTGAATCCCATCTCACGTGCAGTTACTGTGCGCTGGGGCCACATTAAAATGACAAAGGTAGTGCAGGTACGTCCTGTCTTTCAAGAGACTGCCTTTGCAGCTGTAACAGTGTCCTCCTAGTATGCTTCTGGAATTAAATACTCGGGAAACTTTGGGTTTACAACCTGTTATGGGACCTGGATACCTTCTTGTTTACTCTTGTAAATGCTATGGTATGTTGTGCTTCAAGGAGTCTTATAACTGATGTTACGATAAATGGATTCAGGAGTAGCAGAGTGGTCCTGTTCTACTTTCTCCAGCCCCTCTGCTCTTCCTTCTGATGTGAATCTGAGACAGAGGTTATCTTTTTCTTTGTTTTTAAAACTGTATGCTATAATTTTGGTGTTGGGACAGAGCACTGCTCTTGCGTAGAGTGGGGAAATGGGTGACCAGGTGATTTATTTGACAGGATAAATTAAAGCACTTGCCCTGACCTATGTCAAGAATTATAAAGTACTTTCGCTTTTACCAGTGAGTCCTTGAGCAACCTGTTTGTGTCTCATTGCCCAGTAATTGGTGCTTGCTGTGGATGTCCTGCCACGGACCATGCTGATCTTCCCCCTCCTGACCCCAGCCCCTTTGACATCTCCCTGGTGTGAAGTCTGTGCCAGTTGCAGTGGGGAGAGCAGGGACTGGGACAGGCTTTCTACTTTCCAGTTAAGCTCAGACAACCAGGAGTAGAGGAGATCTAGCACAGACCAACAGGACCTCCTGCCTGGCGTGCTTCTTTCTTCCCTTGCGAGATAAATATCTGCTTTTCTCTTTTTCTTCTTTTGTTTTTTCCTCTTCTCTTGCCACCTTGGTAAAAGCAGCTTGCCAATAGGATTATTTTAGGGTAAGCTTGCCTATCATCAGGTCAGCATACAGTTAGGATTTTTCTCCTAAGCAATTAATATCAAGAAACTAATAATTAATTTATAAAACACACTAAAGCAAGCCCAGGCCAGCTCCTGCTGTCTGAAGTTTTCATCGTTGCCCTCTTTTTTTTCCTATTTCTTTCTTTCTTGGTTTGGTGTCAAGACCAATGATACTGATCCCAGTCACGCATGGAAGAGCGATGAACTGGACCGATACCTCAGCACGGGTCTGGCCGTAGCTCTGGTGCTTTGAGTGGCCCTTTTTTGCCTCCTCCTAGTCATGGATGTGCATGGCGGTGGCACAGCCTGAGCAGCTGGTGCAGAGCACGAGTGGCACCAGTCATCTGCAAAGGGCTGGCTGCTGCTTCTGCTTTCTCCCAGGACAGGGGGAGCCATGGTCCAGGCAGATTTTTCCAGATCTTGATTTTTTCCTTGCTGAATATTTCCTGTTTACCGAAATTCTCATAGGGTGTGGATCCAAACTTGACATTTCTGCAGCTGTGACATTGCCTGCTGATGGAGCACCACTGAGACCACCTCTCCGGGACTCACTGCTCCTCAGCCTAGACCGAACAAGCTCAGGTGGGCTCTGCTCTGGTAGACCAGCACTGAGCTTATGTTCGGTTGGTGCTGCGAGCTCATGGCCTTTCTCAGGTGCCAATCCTGTCATCTCTTGGTTTCACCTATGGTGTTGGGTCCCTGGAAGCACACCATGGATGTGTACTCATTTGACCGGCATGTGCCTTGGCCTTCAGTTTGGGAAGGTCTTCAAGCCACTGACTGATGTGTTCATCACTAGGCAGCATTCAGCACTTTCCCTAGAAGTAATTCTGCACTTTTTTCTAAGAACCATGCGTAAAGTTACTGACTTGGCTTGATTTGAGAACAGTTTTTTCAGATTAGCAAGAAACTTCCTTGTGTTTCCAGTCACTATTTCCAATTTCTAATAATTTTTACATCTGCCAGTTACCTTGACATGCATCCATTTAATATTTGCTTCTCTGATTTTTTTAAAGTGGTTTTCTGTGAGTAGTGATGTAGTACAAAATTAAATGTCTCCTGGAGACCTATCATCCATCTGGATGACACATGAACTTGAGTCAGCAGCCAAGCCTGTCCAGCATTGCCTGTGAAATGGTTGTAGTTAGCCTTTACTGTGGCTTCTTCTCCGTTGTGTTGTGTTGGAAGGACAGGCTGTACATCAGTGTCCTGTCTGCCACGGTCCTGCACTGAATCCACAGCACGTTTTACCCCAGGGGCTGCATCACATCCACGGCCCAGACTTTGCTTCTCTCCGTCCGACATCCCTCCTTGCCTGTGGCCTCTGGGTGACTGTTTTGACCGTGTTTTCCTGTCAGGGTGGCCAGGACATAGTGGGGCTGGCAGTGCCGAGGCTGTGGGGAGCACGGATGCTGCCAGCAGAAATTTCCCCACCGCGTGGTTAAAACTCATCGGAGAGCAAAGGCATCGTGTTGCTATGACAGCAGGAAGATTTACAGCAGCCTGAAATTCTTGTACTTTGAACCTAAAATATTCCTTGGAAAAATAGCCCAAGTGTGGCTGTGCGCAGTGTTGGGTCGGGGATGACACGGGTCTGCAGCCTTGCTCAATGTCAGAGGGTCCTGCCCAGACCCCCGGCCGCCCCCATCCTCTGCAGCCCCTTCGCGGTGGCCATCGGAGTGCGTTCAGGGCTCTCACACCTTTGTGCCTCTGGGTTCCCCGCTGAATGTTGCCACACACGTCAGACAAATTTAAAGCATGTTAAGCTACAGGATGGAAATGGATTCGTTAAAGAAAATTTAGGAAAATATGTCTTTCCTGACCTGTGGTCTGCAGTGCTGTGGCTCCGCAGCAGAGCCCTCTTCCCCTGCGGCCACATCAGCTTCCCCATTTCCATTCCTCCTTCCTCTGCAGAGCTGCAGGCAAAGGCAGGAGTCTGCTCCTTCGGGTGGCTCCATGAGGTCTGTTTCTCTGCAGACTCCTGAGGGTTGGGTGGGGGTCAGATTAGGGTAGGGAGTAGCTGGTATTTTATTCTGTGCCTTGCCTTTTCTAGGCTTGCAGTTGGCACATGCCTGAAGCTCTAGAGTTAGACCTTCCCTGCCTCCCAAACAGAAGGGTAAGCAGTGGCCAGGGTTACGGCCAGTGTCCATCTCCTCCTCTGAGCTGAGGAGGCAGCTGGCGATGGGCTGGCAGGGGTCCCACTGGTGGCCTCACACACCTCCCCGGTGCCCTTGCTGGCACTGCTTCCCCCTCAGGCAGCGCTCCTCAATGCTTCCCTGGATGCCACCTCCGAGTCTTCCCCTTGCTAGAGTGCCGCGGTCAGGCTCGCCTGCCCCGCGTGCTCTGGGGCGGTTTCCCCGGGATGGTGCAAGGAGTGGAGCTGGAAGCAGGTGGAGCTGCTGCCTCCTCTGCCCTGGCTGGCTCTGCCCTCCCGGCCCAGCTCCGTGTGCTTTCCTGGCCCTCCGGCTTTGCCACCATCTTCCTGCCTGAGCATGGCTGCCCAGCGCTGGCTTTGTGCCCTGTGCCCAGCAGCTGACGCCACTTTCCCCTGCTCTTTTGCAGTGCCTTTCAGAGAAACGCCAAGCTACACGAAGCGGAGACGGATCCTGGGCACGGGTGGCCTCTCGTCCCCGCGCATGCTGCAGCGCTCGGCCAGTGACAACAACCTGAAGGCGGAGAGCCGGGCCTCCTACTCGCCGGTGCCCTCGCTTCGCAGTCTGCCCCCGCAGCTGCTGGCGCAGATGCAGGAGGCGGCGGCGGGGGCCGGGGCGGGGGATGGCAGCCTGGCCAGCTCTGGCAGCGCCCGCAGCGCCCACAGCCGCTCCCCATCCCTGCAGCGGGTGCAGGAGGAGAAGGAGGCCGACCTGCCCACGCTCCGGAGGAGCAGCCACGGCAAGGCCAGGTGAGGGGACCTTGGGAGGCGGGTGGGGAGCGGGACAGACAGTGGAGCGCAGTGCGGCTGTGTGTCTCCATGTCTGGGGCCCAGAGCAAGCGCCAAGGGGTTTTGGCCTCTATCTTCTCCCACTTGGTCTAATCTTGTGTCCCCTTCAGCCCTCGGTCTAATCTTGCAACTCAGAAAAATGGTAAGTACATCAATGCCGCGTTGCACTTGTCGTTGCTATGACAATGAATGCCTCTTGAACACTAATGCTGCGAGGTGGTACATTGCAGATAAGCCAACACCCAATGTGTCCCGACCGACCTGCGGTGATGAGGGTTACCCGCACTCTGCCTACGGGCCCGGGCAGCGGCGTGGCTCTGCCCTGGGCTGGGGAGCGGACGCCCTTGCCCAACCCGCTGAGCGGCGCGAGGAGCTCTTCCTCGTGCATTGGGTGGCCCGCAGGCGTGGGAGCGACGTGGCTCTCCTGTTCTCCCACTGCTCCCCGCCACTCGCTGGCCACGTGCAACGGGAACGCGGTCGCTGACGCTGCTTGCCACAGCCGGTGCTTGCCTTCGGCTGGAAGCCAGGCACGGGCACCTGCTTTGATACGGGAGGATGCGACTGCTCCCTTCAGACAGCAGAGATGCTGCTGGGGAGCGTGGCCGAGGGTCCCTTGGGTGACCCCTGGGGTCAGGCCTTGCTTTTGGAAGCCCTCTGTTAGGGGAGAGGCGAGAGCAGCCGTTGCCACGGCTGATGTAAAGCAGCGCTCTAAAGCGGCTGGTGTAAAGCTGCATCCACTCAGAAAGGGCTGACGAGAAACACTGATACCGTGAGGCCAGAGCAGGAGTTTGAGGAGTGGGTTCCAGGTCTGGGAGTCCTGGGGGACAACAGGATGGGCATGAGCCAGCGATGGGCCCTGGTGGCCAAGAAGGCCAATGGCATCCTGGGGGGCATCAAGCAGAGTGTGGCCAGCGGGTGGGGGGAGGTCATCCTCCCCCTCTGCTCTGCCCTGGGGAGGCCCCCCCTGGAGTGCTGTGTCCAGTGCTGGGCTCCCCGGGTCAAGAAGGACAAGGAATTGCTGGAGAGGGGACAGCAAAGGGCTACTGAGATGCTGAGGGGACTGGAACACCTCTCTGATGGAGAAAGGCTGAGGGAATTGGGTCTCTTTAGTCTGGAAAAGAGGCGTCTGAGGGGGGACCTAATCAACACTTATAAATACTTGAAGGGTGGGTGTCAGGAGGATGGGGCCAGGCTCTTTTCAGTGGTGCCCAGGGACAGGACAAGGGGTAACGGGCACAAACTTGAGCATAGGAAGTTCCACCTAAACCTGAGGAGGAACTTCTTTCCCTTGAGGGTGGCAGAGCCCTGGCCCAGGCTGCCCAGGGAGGTGGTGGAGTCTCTGTCTCTGGAGACATCCCAAACCCGCCTGGAGGCGTTCCTGTGCCCCCTGCTCTGGGTGACCCTGCTCTGGCAGGGGGTTGGACTAGATGATCTCCAGAGGGCCCTTCCAACCCTGTGATTCTGTGATTCTATAGCTGTGCTCAGTAATGACTGAGCATTGAAGAACCAGTCTGCAGATGGTATTTACATTAACTCCATATCAGAAACTTCATGAGGCCCTTTGAGGCAATATAAAGAATCTGGGGAAAAGGAAACATGTCAGTGAATAAAAAATAATGAAAATAAATGTAAAATAGCTATTAGAGGGGAAAAAAACTGCATCACTCACGTGTCTACTGGGATTCTTAATTAATAGTTTAGCTCAGGAAAAGTCGAAAGATATTTTCTAAACAGCTGAATGGAGGCCTGTGCTCAATGTGCAACTTCAGTACAAAATGCAGCAATGTTAGATGACTTCGCAGTGTGATGGATGGTGGTATGGAAAACAGGCTAATGCCTTGGTCGCAATCGATGATGGCACCTGAGAGCGCTACATCCCCGGCTGGGCACTACCAATCAGCAAGAAGAGCATGAGTTAAAGGGTCTCAGAGATGCAGTGAAAATGATCAGGAATGAGAAAAAAAAAATCTCTGCTTTGAAGAGAGATTTAGAAAAGCAGGATTGTTACCTTAGAAACGAGATGAATAGGAGGAAATAAGTTAAAAATATTGAAAATACTGAATGGTTTATCAGAGGGAAATAGAGAACCTCTGCCTGTCTCATGGCAGAAGGAGAAAGGCGCGTGCAATGGAATTAATGGCAAGCACGCTCAAAAGCAGTATGAAACAGTGGTTTTCCCCACCCTACAGTTAGCTCGGGAACTGCCATGGGACTTGCTGAAGCCAGAAGCACAGTACGATTAGAAAAGTATGAGGAGGTTGGTGTGGGCTTTTATAATCAATAATTCTCAAAAATCCCTGGAGCAGCTGATGGCAAGGCCAGGAGGCGGCAGCTGAGGCATTTCCCAGCAAGGGGAGAGCGGGAGCATGACTGGGCACGGGGGTGCCGGAGGGGTTGGATTCTGCCAAGGGCAGCAGTGTGAGGGGGCTTCCAAAAGCGGGTCTGTAGTGCTGCTGGAGGAGCCAATGGCCAGCGGCTAGTGTGCTGTGCCAGCGGCTCCGACCCAGCTAGCTGCCAGCCTGCCTGCCTGCGGAGCGCCGGAGGGGTAGGATGCTGCAGCCGGCTCCAGGCTCCTCTCTGTGCCCAGACCTCCAAAGTACCCGCTGAGCCTTTGTGCCTGGGTTGACCGGCTCCGTGCTGAAGCCAAGGGGAAGGCTGCTCACCAGGCCGTCCGTCGCAGCTCCGCAAGTACCCAGTGAGGGCAGAGGGAAGCAGCTGCCGCTTCATCCTGCTGCCACGCACCGCTAGAGCGAGTGTCTGCCCCGTTTACTTTTGTCTCCTGCTTGTGCAGACTTTTAAAGGGTTGCTGGAGATGACGGTTATTCCTAACCGTATGCATTTTATAAAATGCATATTAAAATGCATTCTACTCCATTATTTTCATATACTTGTATATTTTTGCAGGAATAGGAGGATTGTGAAAGTCATTATGCTGGGTTTGGGGCAAGTGACAGTCACATTCATGCAACCTGTGTGTTCAATGGCTGGTATGTGCTGGCAAGTTCAGAGCTGTTGGGACCGTACAGAGGAGGTCTTAGTGACACGAGAAGAATAGAGGCGATAAGTCAGAGGGGAGGAAAAGCTGTTGATCAGGCATCAGAGTTTGAGCCCGACAGCCGCTGTCCCGTGTCCCCTTGCGTCACTCGTGTGGTGGGCAGGGGTCGGCTCCCCAGGCTGTGAGCAGGGCAGCGCCAAGGGGACGTTCAGGTGTAGGGCTGGCCGTCACCGTCACATCGCATGGTGCCGGGTGGGTGCTGCTCCCCAAGTCGCACGGGCTGATAATGTTTTAAATTACACAGATGTGTGCACCAGTTCAGCATGGAGCTGCATGCTAGCAAGTGCTCAGAGCAGCTAATTAATAGCGGTATTTTGTTTGACCCAGTATTTCTTTCACTTGTTGTTTGTCCTTACCGCTCTCCCAGTCAGTTCCCAGTGTGTTTTTGTTGGTTTGACGGAGCTTTTATTTACTCCGGGGCTGGGGAAGCGCAGTGCAGTGATCCCTATCTCATCTGAATACTCAGTTCCCAGGGATGTGTTATTTTCAAACAAGAAAGCTTTTGCTTTGTGGTAAGTGACAAGACATCCATAAACATGCAGAGTCCTCTCACATCTTCCTTGAAAAGTCTTGCAGAAAAATTGATTCTGGGTCAGATTTTTATTAAAGTAAATATCAAGAAAATTTAGTGTCTGCAGTGTTGCCCCAAAATTCTTTATTCTGAGGGCAAAAACTCCCAGCAAGATTCTGATTGTTTTGCAAATATATTCATGATGGCAAACAGAATTTAAATGAAAATTAGTTTAGTGTTAGCGTTTCACTTTTTCCAGAAATAATGCACAGCAGCAGCTCCTGGACCTGTGGGCTGGCAAGCAGTACCCTCAGCGCTGGCCTTCAGTGCTGGCAACAGCAGGAGCAGTTATTTGTCGGTGTTGCTCTCGTGACTTTGTCCACGCCAGTGGTCCTGGTGGCCGAGTCCTCCCGTGGTCTGTGCTCCCCTGACCTCCACGGAAGCTGTGTGGAGGTCCTGGCCGGACTGGGGTGGCCGAGTGTGTAGCACAGCTCTGCCCCTGGAGCAGAGTGGTGAGCGTGAGCCTGGGGTTGACCATCCCTGTTCACGAGGGATGGACGATGGCCAGGAGCCTCTGGAGTGGGAGGGGCAGGGCTGCCAGGAGCCTGCAGCAAAGGACCTGGGAGATGCCGGAGGTTAATCCAGCCCGGCAAGGCTTGGGTCAGCCTCACATGGAGTGTCTCCAGATGCCTTCTGGTGGCATTAGTGCTAATAACCCGCTCCCGGGAGCAAGCCCTGGGGGCGGCTGTTGCCGATGCAGCTGGCTCTGAAGCCCCCCTTGTGTTGTGGCTCATGGGGGGCCCAGGGAGGACCAGTGGGAAGGGTCTAACCCACGGAATGCCAACTGTGCTCACCGTGCCTATTCTTGGGAAACCCTGGTGATGGACGCGTCCTGGCGTTTTCCTCACTCCTGCCTCCCTCTGTCCTCACCACTAGGAAGTTTTCTAACGTTTGATCTGAGTATTTCTTCTTCTAGTTTGTTATGCCATATTTACTTTGCATAGGTTCGGTGAGGAGCTCGCTCACTTCCCCCTGACAGCAGTCTTGTGCACGCTGCAGATGGTTTGCCGTGTTTTCCTCCGTGTCAGCTGTTATCCCCCACTGCCTGCCCTTCCCAAAGGTCCGTTTTCTCTGAGCTCCTGCTATGGATCCTCTCCCGGCCCCCGCCGTCCCACTCCTTGCCGACAGCGCGGTGCCAGAGCAGGCACACAGCAGCAGAGGAGCGCGGCAGCAGGGTTACCTTGTGTGGTTTTCAGGCTGCCGTTTTGATAGCTCATCACACTGCGTTTTATGAAATAGTGTGATGTCTGACTCACATTCCGCGTGTGATAGCCTCCACGATTTTTCCCCCTCAGAACCCACTACAGCATTTCCCTATCTGAATTCCTGTGTAGATTTAGTACCTTCAGTTTATCAGAATCCATTTAAACCCTAATCCTGTTCTTTGGAGTATTTTGCAGCCCCCTTGTACTGCCTGTAGGTTTGGCAAGGATCTTCTTCAGCCCATAGTTCGTTTTGCTAAAGGAGGTGCTGTTGCTGATGAGGAGGCTGGGGGGGCCATGAGGTCTGAGGGCAGCTGTGGGGAGCCCAGCAAGGCCGAGGTGTGCAGTTGCTGCTCAGAGCCAGCTCCTCTCGCCGTCTGTCCTTGACAAATCCCTCCTGACGGTTACCACACTGCTTCCTTCTAGGCAAGTACAAATGCTTTGGCTTGTTATTTGCTCTGGTGTTTTTTTTCCAAGAAGTGAAGTGACAGTATTTCTTTAGTTTTTCTTTCCCCCCTTTTTGGCCATTTGCTATTTTCCACTCTTTTGGACACACTTTATATTACATGAGCCTTCAAAGATGACCTCAGGTGTTCTTAGATTGCTTCAATCTGTTTTTAACTTCCTACCCCATGTGTAGTCAGGTAGATCCAAATATTCTTAATTAATTCCTGCTTCTGGTTTCCAGGTAGGATCTTCACTCTCTGCCTCTGAGATCTCACAGTTGATCTCTGATTCAGAGACAAACAAGTATTAACCACATGGGTGTTTTTAGTTTCCTCTATTGAAAGCTTTCCCTCTCTGCAGTTAGCCAAAGGAGCACCAACAGTTCCAGCAGTTCCTGGGATCTTTTTTATGCTGTCAGTGTATTTACAGAATGAATACCTGCTTCTCGCCATAGTGGTGTTTCTGCTCATCCTTGTGCTGTCCAGGTGTTTGCTTCTGTTGGCTTGTGCTTTTCCTTTGCATCTGCCCGCAGCAATCACTCCTGTTTTCCAGTTTATGTAGTGTGTTTGAAGTCAATGATTGTCTTATGATTTAGATGGTTTCTTACTTCACTGCTTATGTATCCTCCACGTTGGGGTAGGTCTGAAGTCTGTTTTCCTTTGCCTTCCCCATCGTGGGATCATATAATAGTTTGGGACCTCTGGAGGCCATCTATCCCTCCCTGGCCTGACCTTTCATGAGACCTTGCCACCAGTACTCAAGAGCATGTAGAAGTTGGCCTCAAAATGCATTGCTCGTATTTTGCTGGTCTTTCTCACCTTCTTCCTGAGTAGTGCCGAACACTTACCATTTCATCGTTGTTCCTGCCAACATTACCTCTGCCGTCAGGTTTTCAGCCACTTGGAAACAAAGTTCTAAAAGCACTTCTGTGGCTGCTTTCTGCACCTTGTCTATAAAAATAGGTTGCCATTAATGTAGTCTGAGAGCTTGCTGGGCAGTCAGTGTCCTGATGCTTCCCTAGTAGATCTCTGGATAAATGCAATCGCTTATTATCCCTAAGTCCCATAAGCTAGCATCAGAGGGGCCTACAGAGGACACTGCACTGCATCAGAACAGGTATCCTGTCTGATGGCCCTGGCGTGTGCCTAAAGAGCAGCAGACGTGCCGAGGAAAGCAGGGATTATCCTCCCCGCTCTCCGAAATACCTCCTCTTTGGTCCTATCCGTGAGCATCTCCACAGAAGGGGATAGGAGTTGCTGATGCGTGGCTGCTGGTAAAGTCCTGTTCAGGCAGATACTCTCCATAAACATTGCTCTGAGCTCAGTGCTCTTTAGCGGCAAGTGAATACAGAGAGCATCCTTTTCTAGCACCACCCCTGAAGGTTCTTGGCACTTTGCCATCTTGAACAAACATCCTTCTTCTGAAATTGCTAAAACTGCGGTTATTGCATCAACCGGAACCTGGGGACTTTATTTCTAATATTCTTGACCTCACCTTGGGGGGTTTAATAAAATAAATGCTTTGTCCCAATCTCTTTTTTTTGTATTATTACTTTTAACAACATGAACTGGTTCACTATTCCCAAGCCCTTTTTTTCCTCAGCAATGTGAATGAGATCCTTGCCCTAAGTGCTAAGTCACTGGTTCGTTTATTTATTTATTTATCAAAAGCCTTAGACAATTTGTTTTGCCTTCCTGGCTTTTGAAAGGGTTAGATCCATTTGATTTGTTCTGTCTGCATCAGGGATTTGAGAAGAAATTACCACAATTTGTTTCATTCTTTCCTCTGCGCCTTTCAATTTTCAGCGTGGTGCCGGCTGTTCATTTGAGTCCCCTCTGCGTCCCGGCTGTAGCCTCAGTGTCCCTACAACAGCTTCTCAAAAATACATCCCTGGGGGGGTGGCGGGGAACCTACGGGAGAGTGGTGCGAGGGCCACCCTCTTCTCTGCGTGCTCCGGGGGTCACCAGGCTGCTTTCGGTTGTTCTGCGCTGTCTGCGCATCGCAGCGCCAGCACGGTGGCCGGCACCGGGGTGTGATGTTCTATCGTAGGGTGGGATGGTGAGGAGCGTAGGGAGGGGATCTCTTGCTCCTGGTGTGACACCGTAGTCCAAGACAACTCCACCAGTAAGCAACTGGATGGACAGTGCTTTGTGGAGAAACGCGTGGCGAGGAGATGGTGAGTCCCCAGTTGTCAGACTGGAGACCTTGTGCAGGAAATACAGGGGGGTTGTAGAGGAATTAAAGACTTGCAGAGTAATTTAAGATGATGGAAGGTACGTCTGGAGGTCATCTGGTCCTCTCCTCCTATCTGAAAGAGAAACATGGGCTACAAAAACTTGCTGATAAAGGAGCTGGAAGTGCCTCATCTCTGCCCCCTCTCTGGGTGTTCTCCTGCCCCTCGCTGAGGGCTCCAGCTCCCCCAGCCGGGGTCAGGCTCTGGGATGGGGCCGAGTCTTGTCCCCGGCACTGCACCCCGGTGCCCCGGCCCTCACCCCAAGCAGGGCGGCCGCTGTGCGGGGCCCTGCTGCAGGCCCACAGCCCGCTCCCCTCTGCCGTCTGCCCGCTCGGACAGAGCGTCTCCCCAGACCCGAGTCTCACCTTAAACACAGGAGTAACCACCCGCACCACGAAACGTCTCTGAGACGTGCCGCTCCCCTCAGTGCACGCCAAAACCCGCCTGATGTAACTAGGACAAACGCCTTTTAAGTTTTGATAAACCAAAAGGGAATCTGAGCAATATTCAAGTGAGATTACCTCCATGCCAGGCGTGTTTGTCTCTGTAATAGCTTTTTCTGTTTGCCTCAAAGTTCCCATAAGAATTTATGCTGTCAGTTTGGGATACCAGCGAAGCTTCAGGAATATATATTTCAGTTGGGCAAAACTGAAATGGGACTAGACCAGACAGGCGGAGGTGCCCAGCGGAGCCCATTCCTCGGCGGGGTGCAGACGCCTGCCCTGCCCCTCGAGACCATAGTCCCAGCTTTCGGCTGGGGCGTTCTTACCAAATCCTTACAAAAATTTGCAGCAGTTCGAAGAGAGCGAGAGATGCACGCAGCTCTTACAATAAACGTAACTCACCACCCACATTAAAAGCAGAGCATTTTGGTAGGCTTTTGTGTATTCGGTTGGTTAAAATATTGAGCGTTGTGTCTGAAAACTATACTGCAGGATTTCGGAAGCACAGCAGAGTTTGCAGGACCCTCCTGGAGAGCTGTTTTGTTCTGGGTGAGCTGGAGGTCCCAGTGGTGGAGGAAGGTGATGGCGTGATGGTGGAGTGAGGGGACAAGATGGGCTAGCATTGAATCTGATCTGACGTGTGGAAGAGGAGATTAGATCTGGCACGGCTGGAGCAGTTTGTGGGAAGGTTTGACGGAGTGGAAGTTTGAATGGCTGATGTGATGCAGAGCTGATGTGGGGATGAACCTAAAGCCTGGGGGTGTGGGAATATGGGGGCTGCCAGAGCCTGGTGGTGGGGCGGCTCTTTGTTGGGGAAGGGCTTGTTGGCGAGAGCCCCGTGGCCGTGTGGTCCAGGAGCTCTGGGGGGTAGCCCGTGCTCCATTGGCACCCTCGCCAGGGACCGCTGCCTCTAGAGCCATTGGAGGAGCAGCCACGCTGCGTTTGTCTGCACGTGGCGCTGCCTCTGCACAGAAATAGCCACTTTCAGAGAACACGGAGTAGTGAATGACAACAGTTTTACTGGGCTCAGCATCTTGAGGGAGGAGAGACGCTGAAAACACTTGCCGTGCCAACTTCCGAAGGGGAGTTTCAGAAAGATAAGAGAAATTCATCAGAAAGGCCTGAGAAATCACAAACAGTGACAACATCGATTTAGGTGATATGGGAAACGCTGGATGATCCAGGCAGAGCTGCACGAGGCAGGACCCTTGGAAGAGGAGGTCATCAATAAGGCAGCGAGGCTGCTCTGGGAGACCACCCGAGAGTGAAGAGACCACTGGGAGTGGGATCCTGGGTTTGGGGAAGGCAGTGTGAGCTGCCAAGAGCATGGTGAAGCTGCCTTCCGTAGGAGGAATTTGTGTGGATGCTGGTGGTACCCGACGTCTTTGGCCAAGATGAGGCCCCAGAGCAAGAGGTGGGATTAGAGTGTCCCGATGGAGAATTCCCTCGCTGCCCTCCTCCCTGAGCCAGCAGGGCAAATTGAGGTTTGGGAAGAGAAAAACCATGTCAGGGTACTGCGATGGCAAACGTCAACAGGATTGTACAACGTATTTGTGTTTAGCAGGTGGTGGCTGCATGGAGGGAGGAGGGCTTAAGCTGTGATGGTATGTTGTTAGCAGGGGATTTCAGTTTCACCAGTCCAAAACATTCAAACTTTACATGATAAATGTTACAATACTGTACAAATAACACATTAGAGTGGGGTTTTTTTCCCCCCCATACAGCATTTTGATCTTTTTGATAGTATAGGGCTGGGAGCAGCAGGATGGATGATGGAGATGAAGAGCAAAGGCCAAACGGGAGACGGGAGTGGGGAAACAGAGCAAAGCGAAGCGGATCACTGACGGGCTAACGCTCAAGGCTTTGAGAGCTTGCATTAGGCTTCCCCTCCTGTGAGGTTAATATGGAAACTAGGCACTTAGGGGTATGATGCAGAGCAATGCCATGAACTTCATCTTGGAGAAAAGAAATTATCCACTTAAAAATAACTTCTGCAATGACAACACTATAGCAAAAAGTCACGCTGTTGTTTGTTGGGCTGAAGCCTTTCAGTGCCAGTCCCCGCTTCTACCCGAGCTGGAGCTGGCTTTTGGCACTGGCTCCTGACGGCTGACCCACGGCCGGCTCGGGGGGAGGCAGCACCGCGGGCATGGGCACCCTGCGACTGGCGGCTCTCGGAGTCAGCCAGAATCCTAATTCAGGACAGACTGGGGCTCGGGGGGCCCCTCAAAACCTCCGGAGTGGTCTTTGTGCCTCCTGCACTCCACGTCTCCCACTGCTGGTCCCTGGGGTAGTTATTTTGTACGAGGGGAAACTGTGAGTCTTCAAAGGCTGATGGAGTTTGCTGATAAATCCAGGCAGTGCTTACTGCACGGGGGAGAGTCAGACAGCTTCTGCATTTTGCTGGATTTTAAGTTAACTGCTGTCCCACAGGCTTCCTTGTCAGCTCCGGCACGAAAAATCTCTAATTTTTCATGAGGACTCACCCATTAACATATAGAAAAAACCATCAGAATGTTTAAAATGAAATGGAAAATGATGTCAATGACATGACGCTGCTGCTCTGCCACTCGATGAGACGCTGTTCCCTGGCTGGGTACAGCCCTGGGGTCCCCAGCAGAGCAGAGGACAGGAGCGGCACCGCGGGGCTGAGGGGGGGGCTCTGAGGGCTCGACCATCGCAGCAGCGACCAGCCAGGTTTGTCCGGAGGAGAGGAAGTGACAGTGAAATTGGGAGATGGCATTTAAAGCTACCAGAAGGACATGCGATTTCCTTCACACCCAGCTGTGCCACACAACTCCCGTGGCTTCATTTCTCACGATTTGTGCTTCATCGCAGTCTGTGCTTGTTGCGATTTACTGCCGGAGATTTACACTTGTCGTTTCACCCTCAGCTTGCTGGTGAGGGGGATATTTCTCAGGACCAGGGTGCCACTGTGGGGCCCCTCCAGGGTGTCCAGCCCCCCTCGGCCGGGGGTTCCCAGGAGGGTCTGAGCAGAGGCAGCCGCACGTTGCCTGTACCACATGCGGGCAGGTGAGTCCTTGGGACTGGCTGTGCCGGAGGACCTCCAGCATCCTTCCAGGTGCACCGCTCCCACTTCATCACTGTAATGTCACTATCCCAGAGGAGCTTTTAAATTCATAGAATGTTTCTGCTTAGGGCTCATTCTTTCCTCTTTTAATTTTTTAACCTTTTTTTTAATGGGTGTTTGCCTGCAGCGAGGGTCTCAGTGTGAGTTGCTTGTCCTTCACTTGCAGTTTGTGTGTCCTGTTAGAAGAATAACCCCTGCGGCTCTCCCCATGCCCACACGTGGGTGTTCCTCTGTCACCGTGCAGGTTCAGGGAGGGGATGTCCTCAAGAGACCCAAGGTGAATTTTGGCATTTGTGTGGGTTATAGAATCATAGAATGATTTGGGTTGAAGGGACCTTAAAGCCCCCCCAGTGCCCCCCCTGCCCTGGGCAGGGACACCTCCCACCAGCCCAGGCTGCTCCAAGCCCCGTCCAACCTGGCCTTGAACCCCTCCAGGGATGGGGCAGCCACAGCTTCTCTGGGCACCCTGGGCCAGGGGCTCACCACCCTCACACACAAGAATTTCTTCCCAATGCAAGGTCCTGCCCCTGGGGAGGGAGAATGCTGGGCACCAGTAGAGGTGATGGGGGGACCTGCTGGGAAGTAGCTCTGAGGAGAAGGATCTGGGGGTCCTGGTAGACAGTGAATTATCCATGAGCCAGCAACGTGCCCTTGTTGCCAAAAAGGCCAATGGCATCCTGGGCTGCAGAGGGAAGAGTGTGCCCAGCAGGTCAAGGGAGATCATCCTCCCCCTCTGNGTGATTCTGTGATAATGTCTCATCTAAATCTCCCCTTCTTTCAGTGTCAAACCCTTCCCCCTTGTCCCACAGCTCCCCTCCCTGCTCCAGAGTCCCTCCCCAGCTTTCCTGGAGCCCCTGGAGGGACTGGAAGGGGCTCCAAGGTCTCCCCGGAGCCTTCTCTTCTCCCAGCTGAGCCCTCCCAGCTCTCTCAGTCTGTCCCCACAGCAGAGGGGCTCCAGCCCCCCCAGCATCTCCGGGGCCCTGGCAGGATGCAAGCAGCAGCGCGGCCACATGGCTGAGAGCAGGGGCCAGGAGCGACGACGGTGCCCAGCGTGCGGATGAGGGCTGCAAGGCTCTGCAGTGCGAGCAGCCCCCAGCTCCTCGCCGGGGACGCGGAGAGCAGAGCAGGTCGAGCGGGTGGGTGATGCTGTCCCTGGTGAAGGTTTGCCAGGAAAGAAACTGCGTTGCAGTATCCGGTGAGATAGCGTGGTTGTCTTCTCTGATGTGGTGTCCTGGTGCATTCCAGTGATATATTTTCTGGATAGTGATGTGTCAGGACTCTCAAATTGTGTCTGTCTACATTTTCCTGTGCCTCCAGGTGCTTTTCCCAAATACGTTAGTAAAACTATTTTTTTCCTCCTCTCCAGCATCATCTAGCTGTGATCTCCAAGTGCTTCACACTGGGAAGTGAGTTAATTCTCTGGACTTCAGTCCTTGAGTTATAGGAGACAGGCAGTTCTCTGTGCTTTACTCCTGCCCCTGAGGAGCTGTAGGTGATGTCCCTTGGCCCTGCTGCGGTAACTTCTCTCCTTCGTCTTCAGCCTCGTGCTGAACAGTATTTCACAGTATCTCAGTGAATTTGCCCGCTGTGTTCCCCACCACCCTTCACCCCGTCCCTGAGCCATTTCAGCACCGTGTTTCTCGGTGCTCCAGCTGCAGCCGCTGCCTGACAAGTGCTGGGCAGGAGCCCAGATGTCACCGCAGCCACCTCGGGGAGGCTTTGCCCGCTGTGCAGGTACTGCCAGAAATTAAACAGGCAGTTTGGCAATGAAGAGATAGTATAGCGAGTAGCAGCGAAGACATCCCAGTGCCTTTTTACCCATTGATGGCATGGTCTAGTCTGAATATTGTCAGCATTATTGGGCAGCCTGTTTTGGACAGAGCTGTGTGGGGTGAAGGCAGAGATGAATGCTGCACATTAATGAGGGCCTGGAGATGCTCTCTTGTGTGCAGAGATGTTGGAAAGAGAGGGATTAAACAAGGAGGGTGTGATTTAATGTAATGGTTGGTTTAGAGGAGCTATAGAAGTGTCTGTCGGTTCTGAGCAGGGTGGAGGTACCTGTCTGTAATGATGCCCTCCCCATAGTGATTCACTGGCGTTTCTCACAGCGTCGCTGTTTCTGTAAATGTGAGCAGATACACATTTATTTATAGATGACGGAGGAGCAGGCAGGCAGAGCGGTGGCTGGTCAATACTGACTGCGCTCCTCGGCGGGAAGCATGCTCTGCTCTGAAGATGCCGCAGAGCTGACTGCCCTGGCAAGGCACAAGGATGCTGCGGTGCAGGGAATTGGGAGATGATTTCAGTTTTGCCAGTCCACAGTGTTTAAAACATTGGCCACAGGGCTGACTCACAGCAAAGAGAAGCAGGACTGAGCAATGAAACGATGAACTGTAAAGGACATCATTATTGCTCATGAGATAACAAACCTGGGAGCTCCCAGTGCAGGCACAGCATGTGCCCAGCACCCGGGGGGATGCAGAGGAGTGATGTCTGGCCAAGGCAGGAGGACTGCTGCTCACAGGAGTTATGGCAGGGGTATTACAGCTCCTCTCAGGTGGTGTGGGAATTTCTAACTGGGAGTAGAAAACTGCCTGTGTGGGGGCAGGTTATTCCCAGTTTACTACTAGGGGGTTTTATACCTTCAGCATTATGCATTAACCCTGCTTCCCACTGGCGTTTGTGCAGGCTGAACTTCAGCTGTGAATCCACGTTGCCATTTCTAGGGTTATACTGTCCCAGTTACGTGGGATAGAGCCTGGCAGATTCTGTCGTTCCTTGGTCTGTGGCCGGGCAGCACCGAGGCCAGGCTGGCAGTGCTGCCCTGCGGTCCTGAGGCACTGTCCTGCTCCGGGAAAAGCTCCCGTCAGCTCAGACCACTTTTCAGCTCAGTGCTGAGTTCTCCCAGAGCTCAGTGCAGCAGTGAGAGCCCTCCAGCCCTCCTGTCTGCCAGCAAACGCTGCTCTGGTCGGGGAAGAGCATGGACAGCTGCGGGGAGGTGCCTTACGCTCCTGCAGGCAAAAGTGGGTCTAGTGTGGCTAAACTTGACTAAGCTGCGCCTGCCAGAGTTCATGAAGTGTGGGCACGCTCACCAGCACGCCCGTGGTGCTTCACTTCATCTGCTGCTGCAGGAGTAATGCTCGCCTTCAGCACTGCTGTCTGTCACCCAGGGTCCCAGAGCAGAGAACAGGCACTGGTGCCAGGGGTTTTCCAGCGCACGGGAGGGACAGAATAACCCCGGCACCGCATGCCCCGGGGCGAGTCCCCTGTGCTCCAGGACAGCTTTTAATTTTATCTAAAGCTGGCCAACTTTGAAACACACGCTAAATCTGGAAGGCTGCTCCATAATAGANTTCAAAACCCGCCTGGAGGCGTTCCTGTGCCCCCTGTTCTGGGTGACCCTGCTCTGGCAGGGAGTGGGACTGGATGATCTCCAGAGGGCCCTTCCAACCCTGTGATTCTGTAATCCTGGTTTTTACCTGCTTATCTGAAAGGGATGCCCTAATGCAAAGACAGAATGATTAAGCATCTCCTCCTTCGTAGGCTCATTTTGGCATTACAATTCCTGTCTGCCTGCCCAGAGAGTGGCTCTGGTTTGGCAGGAGGTTGGCCCTGGTTTGGGCAGTGCAAGCTCTTGGATGACATGCTATTTTGGGAGGGTCTTTAAGGTACACATCCAGGCCGTAAGGCTGCAGCTCCCCCGGACTGCTCCCGCTCCATGGCACATGTGGCTGCCCGCTTCCCGTCCCAGCGAGGGCTGGGCACGACGCTGACACCCTGCACCCGCACCTCTGGGCATCTCTGCTGCCAGCGTGTGAAATGCAGCCGGGGAGGCTCACAGAGCGGGGTAAAGAGGCACCCCGCTTCTGAGGCTGGGCTTCAGCCCAAAGCACCTGATATTTTGAGAATTTTATGTCTTGGTTTAATGTTTATGTGGCTTATAACCAGCGTGCAGGAAGCTCCCTGTGAGGCTGCCGAAGGCGCTCGGGACCCCCGGAGCTTTCTGGTGTCAGCCCTATGGAGTGACCCGCACTGAAGCAATGACCAGACCCTCGTTGTCATTTCAATGATGTGGTATTTATTAGGCATTTTTATTAGGCTCCCTAGCCATGGTGTCTGCACCCAAATAAGACTAAACTTTATGGCTTGGCATGAAATTGATAATATTGCCTGGAATTCAGCATTGCTGACACTGGGTAGCAATCTCAGCTGTTGTAAAGTGGTGTTGTTTCCCATTTATGGAGCAATTACTTTACAGTGGGTAGAAGTCTCGCCGGTGGCATTTACTGAGCTAGGCTGCTCGTAGCGAAGAATTTTTTTAGCTGGCTTTAATCTTTCTGTTCAAATATCTTCCAATCTGAAATTTTCCAGGTTTTTCATTGCTTCTGGCTCAGTTTCAGTTAAAATGGACTGGAATTTTTTAAATGAGGAAAGGTGAAGGAAAAATGGTTGCAATATATTCTTTGTGTAGACATGATGCTTTAAAAAAAAACCCCAGCACGATAGAAAGCTAATATTTTACATGGGTGTTAGCAGTGAAGCAAATGTTAGTGCTTCAGAGGAAATGAATTCTGATTTTGCATGGTAGTAGGGATTAGAAAAATCAGGTTTTGTAGGTGTAGATTTATTTATAAATGGCAGTCTACTAAATCAGGGTCCCATAAGTGCTGTTGTGGTCTAGGTCATATCTCTCCAGAGAGATTTACCTTGGCTTCACTTCCCCTCTCCTGCAGTCACTTACTGATCCTTGCCCCAGCAAACGACATGGGCACCTAATTGAGCGTGCGGGTTAGGAAGCCAAGTGCAGGTCCTTGTCTCCCAGTTGTGCCATCAGATGGTGATGGACATCTGTGCCTTTGAGCCGGCGGTGACACTTCTAGCTCAGAATCCTGAAACAGACCCTGAAATTCGCAGCCCATGTAAATACCTGCCTTAGAGCAGGGTGGGGAGCCCTTCCCTTCTCTGCAGCGTGTCACTCGTGTTTCTCATAGCCCAGCTCTCCGTCCAAGGCGAAGAGGTGGAGAGATGAGCAGCTGGGCAGAGGCGGCTGGATGAGCACTGGAGAGGCCGCCTTGGTGCTGGGTGTCCCTTGGTCAAGGTGCGTGCTGCTCTCCCTGGAGCACGCCATGGAGCCAGCCCTGGTGCGGCTGCGACAGGGGCAGTTGGCGATGCGGGTGCTTTGCCACGCTTTTGCCTCCATGCTGCAGCTCACCTTGGGATCCACAGTGCTGCACCAGGAGAGGATGGCTGCAGGGCGTGCAGCCCGAGGTGCGGACGTGCAGCCTCCTCTCCTGGTGCCTCCACGGGTGCCGGGGCAGGTTTTGTGGAGGCTGTCAGCTTTAACTTGCCTTCTCTTTTGAGGTGTGTCAGTTGCTGCTGTTCATAGACGGGTGCTCTGCGCGGCAGTGAGAGTGAACGCTGTGCCCAGCCCAGCATGGAGCCGAGCCTTTGGCTTGCAGGTGATAGCAGAAACCCGAGGCCATGAGGGCTCCTCGCTCACAGCCCAGTGCCGCAGAGCTCTGGTCTGGGGGGCTCTGGCTGTGGTCTGCCCCGGCCGATGAGCGGGTGAGCTCAGGTGGCTGTGGGCAGCGTGGCCTTTTGAGCCAAGGTTCACCCAGAAGCATGATCAGACATTTGTGCCTAATGTGTGACTCATGTCCTCCTCCTTCTTCTGCATGATCTTTCACACCTCCTTTAGTTCCAGGATCTCTGGAGCAAAACGGCTCATCTTCAATCTGGAATCCCCGGCACTGCGCCAGCTTTCTGTGCAAAGCCTTCCCTAACGAACGCAGCAGACGCAGTGGTGTCTGCCCTGCTCATTGCAAGCCATCGCCTTCTCAGACTCTGGTTAAGGCTCCCATAGTTGTAAAATTACCCTTTGTACCTGTCAGGAAAATGTTTCTTGCCTCGTTTGTGCCTGTGGACAGTTGTGGGTCCCCTCTGGCTGCTTTGGTGCTGGAGGTGTTAGTGAAGTAGGTTGTTGCCCGTATCAGTTTTCCCCTCTGTAGAATAGACACCGTTGCACTTGCTGCTCTTGGAGCAGTATAGTATCCTTCCATGACTTGATAACTTAATTAAAAGTATGTGCTACTGGTCCACTGCTGTCACATGCCAGATGCTTTAGTAATCTGAGATGAAGATTATGCAGCGTCCTCTTTGAACACAGGAGACAGTCGAGGGTTTGCCTGCACTTTGCGTGTGTTGATTTCCAGAGTCTCATCTCCATTAGCCAGTCAATCTTTGCATTGCATTCTTATCAAAATGCAAGGCAAAACATTAACTTTTAGACTATCTTTATACCACTCTCAGTGCATAGCACCTCACCTCTTTTATCTGTGTTCTTTTTTTCTGAGAGCCTGAAGAGCTTTTCCTCGTTTGTTTTCATTTCATTTCATTTGCAAGGTTTTCCCACTGCTGCAGTTACCCCATCCTCATCTTTTCACTGCCTTCTCACGCAGGAGCCTTCCCAGAATTTTACATGCTTGTTTCTGAACCCTCCAGTCCCAACTTGCTGTGTCTGTTGAGAGAAAGAGACCAAGACTCCCCTCCCAGCAGTGAACTGCACATGTGGGCGCACTAAGTCACTTTGGGGTCTCAGACTGGAGTCATCCAGCAAGAAGGAGGAAGCTGCAGGTGAGTATATCCATCAATTTAGGAAGGAATTGAAATGCCCTCTTTAGACACAGACCAGCTTCTCTCCAGGTGGAGTTAGGAATAAACTTTGGTGGTGGATGATCCACCTGATGTTTTGTTTTTGGTTTTTTTTTTCCTGGAAGAAGCTGATACCAGTCCCTGGCAGGATTTGAAGGATTGCTAAGCTGGTGGGGACTGGGAGCCTGTGCTTCTGTCTGTGAACAGCTGAGTGGGCTGTGAAACGATTTTACGTACAGAAGGATCACCTGAGTCTTGTGCTGAGAGTGAGGATGGCTCTGAACTTCTCCTTAATAAAAAAGACTGCTCTATGTTAAACTGTGGTGGGACGTCAGACTCGATGCCTGGCTCACTGGAGGATCCCCGGAGCCTGCAGAGTTGAGGTCTGGCAGCAACGCGCTGCGGAGAGGGCTCCTCTGGTCACACATTTCAGAAAAAGGAGCCGTCATCATTCATAGCACAACCCAACACCAGCCCTCCTGAATATGATCCAGGCCTTGCCAGGGAGCAGCGAGCAGGAGCAGCACGAGTTCTGCACAGAGCACAGAGCGCTGGCTGAGCATCGCTGACTTCTGTGTCCTGATTTGCTGTCTGTGTTTTCAAGAGGAATTTGGAGACACGTTGGAAGGCAGAGCTGTTCTTGTCCAGCTGTGGGGTGGAGGGCTAGCGCAGGGATGAGGAGGTGCCATGCATTAGGGCAGGTTTAGTTTGGATATCAGGAAACATTTTTTCACTGAAAGGGTTATTAACCATTGGAAGAGGCTGCCCAGGGAGGGGGTGGATTCCCCATCCCTGGAGGGGTTTCAGAAAAGGGGCGATGAGGGGCTGAGGGACAGGGGTTAGAAGGGGTTTTTGTCAGGGGGGGGTAATGGTTGGACTTGATGATCTTAAAGGTCCCTTCCAACCTCCCCGAGTCTGTGATTCTATGATTCTATGCTCTAGCCAGGGAGCATCACTCTGAAGGCAATTTCAGTGGTCTCTGTTAGAGGAAGGTTAGATTAGGTGACCGCGGTGATCTTACCTGAAATTTTAGGAGCCATTTTTAGCCTTCACCTCAGCTTAGGCTCTCTGCTTCCTCTGGTGCTGGAAGCTACCAGAGCCCTGGAAGCCCTCGTTACTGAAACACATGTGTGTGAGCCTGGGCTTTTGTATGCCCCACACACTGGCATCGTGTCTTCTCTTCTGGGTCATCTCTTGACACTGAACCTCTCCATTCTCTTCTCTATTTTACCAAGCTTCTCTCAGCTGCAGCCTTTGCTTGTCCTTCTCCATGGTGTCCTGGAAGGTGTCTTCATCCTTTTCTAACAAGGCTGTGGGTGCCTGCACTGAAAGCAGCTGAAGGAAGCGTTCTCCAGCAGAAGAGTGCATGGACAGGGTGTTTCAGAGCTGCTGCTGTTTTCATAGTATTGTAGAGGGACGAGGCTGCCCAAGAGCTTCACACGAGCATTAATCTGGGGGAAATGACAGAGTCCAGGACATCGGTGGTGGCATCCCAGCCATGCTGCCCCCCTTGTGCACACAAGGCCGAGGCGGACAGAGGTCTGGCAGGAGGTCCATGGATCATGGTGGTGCAGAGATGGGGATTTGGGCACGGGAAGAATGGGGGGAGCCCTTGGGGGCAGGAGGGACCTGGACAGGAACGACAAAGCCAGCCTGCTGGTACTGAGAAGTAACAGGTCATGGGGAGTATTTAAACCAACATTCACAGGAAATCCCGAGGGAGTTTAAAATTGCAGAATTTCTGGCCAAGGCGTGAAACCTGTCTTTGCAAATTGTCACTGTGCCAGAGGACTGAGGTTGACAAGATGCCCTTAACAGGGCCTGTTGTGATAGAACAAGGGGTAATGGGTTCAAACTGAAAGAGGGGAGATTCAGACTAGATCTAAGGAAGAAATGGTTTGTGCTGAGGGTGGTGAGCCCCTGGCCCAGGGTGCCCAGAGAAGCTGTGGCTGCCCCATCCCTGGAGGGGTTCAAGGCCAGGTTGGATGGGGCTTGGAGCAGGCTGGGCTGGGGGGAGGTGTCCCTGCCCAGGGCAGGGGGGGCACTGGGGGGCTTTAAGGTCCCTTCCAACCCAAACTATTCTATGATCCCCATCCACCAGAACGACTGCAGAGGGGATCCAGGAAGCTGTTGAAATCCTTTGTATCGTGGTGGTTTCTGCAGTCAGTAAGGGATAAGGTCACTGAGCATGCAGAGAAGCACAGCCTGTTGGGAAGGAATCAGCGTGGATTTTGTGAAGGGACACTTGCCTTACTGACCAAATGGAGGAGCTGTACAAGGTGTCAGCAAACCTCTGGACGGAGGGGATCTGATAAACAAAATATATTTGGATTTTCAGAAAAGCTTTAGATAAGTTTTCACATCAAGGCTATTGATGAAACTAAAGTTTGAAAGCCTTCCTTATGACTTGAAAGCTTGTTACAGGGAGAAAGTAAAGCATGGGACTTACATGTCATAGAATCAGTGAGGTTG
>VXBO01012257.1:504297-515094 GCA_013400135.1 Rhinoptilus africanus | reverse complement strand
GAGGGTGGCAGAGCCCTGGCACAGGCTGCCCAGGGAGGTGGTGGAGTCTCCGTCCCTGGAGACATCCCAAACCCGCCTGGACGCGTTCCTGTGTAACTTGCTCTAAGGTGGCCCTGCTCTGGCAGGGGGTTGGACTAGATGATCTCCAGAGGGCCCTTCCAACCCTATGATTCTGTGAAAAGTTTGTTGGTCAGATATGATTCCTCCGAACTCTCAAGATCCCAGATTAGATACCTTTCAAATACCCAAATCACGTTCTATGCAATATGTATGCTTTTACATGTCAGATATTGTATTTGGATGTAACATTCAGGAGTTGCGCATCTCCCAGGTTTTATGAGCAACTTCCATACAGCTTCAATATACTCAGCAGGAGATATCCAGACAGATTATATTCCTAAAGCAACTATTTAGGGCACAGAAATACAGCAGTAAGAGAAATCTTAACTTTTTGAGGTTTATGCCGCTCAAAACTTTGTTCTAAATTAAATGTCTAGTTTAATGAGGACTCACAGTGGCTCACAAGAAACTGTACAGTTACAGAGATTAAGGATTTGAGTATTTCAAACCAACATCCTATTTTAAGATAATTATTTCCATTATGGTAATGCTATTTCAGAGTTTACGTAACAGACTACAAAGTACTTATGTTTTATCTTTGCTTTCTCCTGCTTTTCTAAAAAAGCAAAACATGATATATCACACCCCCTGTTTATCCATCATCATTTGTCAGGCCTTCATTCTCCCTGCAATAGCTTTTCAGTGCGCTGGAGCATTTCAACCAAATTTGATGAGGTTAAGGTTTCACAAATTTAACTTTCAACTTTGTGAACTCTATTTACTGAATAGAGAACTGCGACCAATTAGTGCCCTGACAGAAGAGAGCAGGGAGAATTCAAATTTTAGCTGTCCTGCTCATTTCACTCGTCAGCTAAAGGGCAGTCATCAGATGATCAGTCAACCATGAGTAGCTCCAAAGCTACCATGGCATGTGCTGCTCTTTGCCAGCCAAAAGCACAAAGAAAAGCAGTTAGGAGATCACTGGGAGACCAGACAGCTTTTTGATAGAGGCTGCAAGACATATAACTGCAGGCAACCAGTCATTAAGACCTATGGAAGGATTTATTTCTTTTTTTTAGTTTGTTTTCAAAAAAATAAATATAAGAAATCTGCAATTGAAAAAACAAATCATACAAAAATATCTCATTCACATTTATCCTTTCTTTCTGTTTCCTCCCCACACTTAACGGAAATCTATGGGTTCAGTTACTATTTTTAGGAAGATTAAACTCCATGATTTTTAACTGTCTCAAGCTCATTTGGCTGAGCATGCTAGTAAAGTTCATCAGGTGAAATATGCAAAATAATAATTATATACTTTCACACGTAACTCTCAAATTAACAGCAATCAACTTCCTACAGGACTGCCCTTTCTATATGTTCTGGGGTTTTTTTGTCTTGAACTTTTAGTAAAAGGTACCACTATTCTGTTTGTGACCCTCTTCTGCTCCATCTTTCAGCTATCTGTGATAGGCCGTTGCTCCAACCATAGCTATATTTGTCTCCATCCCCTGCTGTACTGCTGTAACATTTTTGTGATCTTCTTAGGATCCCAGAAGAGGCTATTTTTCATATGGCACTTGTAGAACACATACTTAAAGGAGTTTTGCATGTAATCTGCAACCAGTACTACAGGTACAATGACTGGAATCCAATAGAGAAATTTAAAGTCAACAAAAATGGTCCTTCAGAAAGATCTTGATTCTGATCCTACCTGCACTGTTTAGATTTGGCATGTGCAGACAGGTATACCAGTGTGGTGGCAAAATCACAGCAAGCAAGACTGAAGGCAAGCCAGTTGGTTTTAGATGACCAACTCAGCTTTAATACAGATTATTCTTGGATTCATTGATCATCTGGTACTTCTTAATTCAGAAAAGATCTCTCTCTATAAAACATTAAAGGAGAAGACTATGTTTCAAAATCTCTGTGTCTAATAATTATAATCATCTGGCCCAAACTTCACATCTCTGCTTTCCATTTGTTGCAGTGAAAGAAAAGTGAACATCTTACATTCTCTTACATGTTTTATTTTAAATTCAAGACATTTTTAAATTTACAGTGCTGCGGCTTAAAAAGTCTTCCACAGAATTTTCCACCAAGATATGAAAAATTATGATACTCAAAAAGTATTCATATTTCTGACAAATTATGAAAGTAGTTGCTACATCTGTTCCTTCTTAAAACTATTACCTTCATAAAACTATAATTTCAATAAACTCCACAGAAAACTGCTACAGAGTCAGTTGCTTAAATCTGACAGAATATTCATAATAGGATCAATACTTACCCGAGAAAAAGAAAATTCTTTGGCAAACTTCATTTATTTGAAAGAGCCACAAAACATCCAAGATTATTGGTTTCCTGATAATCATTGCCTGGGAAGAGAGGAGAATGCAGGAGTATCACTCTCAAGGAAGGAAGGTAGGGAAAACTCATCAACCACACATAATTTGACAGAATCCAAGTAACTGTTCAGGGGGGACATATATACAGCGCAGGAAGTATACTGGAGACATATTCACATGGCTATGTGCAATGAGGAGGAAAAAACCCATCCCACAAAACTTTTTTAAAAGAATCAACAAACAGGAATGAATAAATAGGGGAGATGCAGGTTTCTGCATCGGAACTCTTCAGGATATTAAGTAGCCCTGAGATAAAAAGAAAGGTATTTACCTTGCAATATGTAAACAAAGATGGGTAACAAACCAGGAGTAAATGGTTTTCACAGTACATGAAAGTCACCAGTGAAGTTTCACAATCTACATTAATACCCAAACTATTCAACTCCTTCACAAACGTGAGGGCTGACCTTGGCCGGCCGCCAGATCCCCACCCAGCCTGTTGGAAGGGGGCAAAAAGTAAGATGAAAAAGCTTGTGGCTCTAGACAAAAGCAGGGCGACTACTTACCAATTACCATCACAAGAAAACAGACCTGATTTGGGGAAAATTAACTTAGTTTATTCCCAATTAAAAGAGATGTAGACGGTGAGAAACAAAGACAAAAATTAGAACACTCCATGGTGCAACCTGGAGAAGGGCAAGAAGGACAGTTAGCTCCAGCGAAACAGGGAGAACCGCGGAGAGATTTGTAAGCTATGATTACCACGAGTAAGAACCATTCCATTATGGCACCGGGTGCCATGAAGTCAGGTCAGCAGAAGGTGAGTTGAATGAAGCACAACGAGATGGTGCTTTGTACACGTGTAATTAGCGTGTGAAACTTCCTGCCACAGCACTCTCAAAGTTTACATAGGCTCAAGAGGAGACAGAGCCAATTAATGAAAGAGAGATCATCAAACTTCAAACTGCACAGACATCCCACCTCCCTCCGAGGTACAGAGCGCCTGTGGGTGCAAGAATAGCCTGAGGATGCACGGTCCGTGCCTGCTCTGCTCCCCTCCCATTCCACAGACATTTGCTTTTTGCTCACTGTCAGCAACAGGGTACCGGAGCAGATAAACCTAGGGCTGGACCACACATGACCAATTTTGTATATTTTACGTAAAGCTTTATGGCAGGTTCCTCTTCAGTTCTGGTTCCTCTTCAGACTTGGGTGATCTGCAACAAATCAGTCCCATCCGGTGAGTGTAGCTGGTTAGTTTCCTGTTTGCTCTACTAACAGTAGGGGAAAAAAATACACTTTTACAGTTCATAGCTAAAAACTTTGATAAGTTATCCTTCGCAGCTCTGCAAAGAAATGCAGAAAATACAGAGAAACAGCGATTACCTGGCCAGACCTCCATCTATACTGTGCATACACGGCTCGCAAAGTGCAACTTGGCCCAAGAGACTATGCAGAAATTAAGTGTGTCTACTGTGGAAATATTGTGGAACCCTGAAGTATTTCCAACTACTATGCAAATGTCATTGTACAGAATCAGGTTCATACTGTACCTCAAAGAATAAGGGAACTTCTGGAAAAGGTTTCTGTGTATTTTCCTTTGCAACTATTTTGTTAGAAAGGTGTGTTATTTCAAAGCATTTGGATGCTGCATCATGGAAAAAAGTTTTGAGGCAGTAAGAATACATATTAAAATCTCCCCTGCATTTAAGGATCCACTGCCTCTATCAATTATCCTTATTCCTTTGCTTTATCTGTTCAGTCTTACACACGTAATCATGCCTGAATTTTCCTATTTCACAGGGAATTATCTCCTATCTTATTATGTTCTACAGAACTGAATTAAATTAACATGGAAAGCACAGAAAGCCACATCTGAGCTCTCATGGTTGAGTATGCTAGCTATAGCTGTCATTCATTTCACTTATTTTCAAAGGGTATGTTTGTTCTTTGTAAATTTTTGTTAAGTAATGAGAAAAAAAATCAATAACTGTTCTATCTAGATGGTGATGACAGTAGGAAAATCTAGCAGCATATCGTTCTCTTTCATTAGGAGACAGTGTGATTTTTATAAAACAGGATTTTGGAAGAAGCTTAACCACAGGTAATTCTTAACTGAAACATATAGTAAAAATACATGTGCTTTCAGCCAAGTCCATAGAAACACCACACCGGTTTTTTTGACATACGTTTGCCTATAGTCTTACTAAAGAAAATGTCACTCAGGAAGGAGTTGCAGTTTTATATGTATCCAAAGAAGGGCTACAGAAATGTACTGAAAATGATGAGGTAATAAACAGGCAAGTTTTCCATAGAAGTAAATAACACAGAGAAATACTCTAATTTCCTGGAAACACTAATCACCTTAACAGTAGTTCTGCCTATTGCTTTACACACATCTTTTATTCGGTATAAGAATCCCTTTAAAATCTACATCACAAGACTTATGCAGTGATGAAGGCTTTACTATGCATTTTGATTAACTCCTTTAGACGTCTCATGTACACATGACATTTCCAATGATTTCATCAGTATTTTGACTGCAGCCAAGTGAATTGATTACGCCTGTATTGATATGAAGGGGAAAAAGGGAAGGGAAAAAATTTGCCTCGTAACTGTGTTGCTCCTGTTAGTCTCCTTTTTCAGTTTCTAATACATGAATACAAAGATTATATCATTTAAAAAAATATTATTGAAAATGTCTTGCAAATAAAAAAATATATATTACCATCTTCAACAATTCCCATAGTGCTGGGAAAATCCAATAGAATATTATTTTTATTCAGTTCCTATAGTTAGGAGTAGAAAACTACACAGCTGTGTTCAAGGAAGATCCCGCAAATTCATACACCGTTTTAACGGGATGTTCCACAGCATGTATTTCAGCAGACACTACTAACCACTGTAAGCACCCAGAAACATTATCCAAGAGGAATAGTTGAGTTCTGCACAATCCTTAGTATCATGCAGTTTACTGTAGCAGGAGCAATATCGGTTTGTGGGACAGCTATGTATCCTCTTTTTTTTTTTTGCTCATTAAGGAGGATCCAGCTTGGGCTGTGAGCATGCTAATAAATATTTGAAGCCTTATGCACTTCAGATATAAAGCCAGGAATTAACAGTGCAAATACTTTAAAGTAGCTAAGTTTTTTAAAAAAAATCTCATCTTCCTTTCCATTCAGTCTTCTATTTCACTATTATTAACAAACCCAAAGATGTCCAATTAGTAACAAAAATTAAACACGAGAAATTAAAAGTTTGTATTTCCATCAGAATATTGAATAGGTGGTATCCACATTTACAATTGCCTACTTAAGCTTTCAGGACCACTCAGCATGGCCCCATTTTGTCGTGAGTGGGCTTTTTTCTGTGACAAAAGCATCCCACATTCAGCACCTTCCCTGGGTACCTGCCTTGCTATAAAGAATTGCTGAACTAAGCTATGTACATATAAATAAGCCAATCAACAAAAGCAAACCACAAGAGAGAAGTGTGAGGAAAGAGGAGATCTTAAGTTAAATAATGAAGTAGACTTCTTTACTTAAGAAGTCTTTCTCCTTCATAATACTCCAGTCATAAAAACAGAATTTGAAACACTACAACTGACACTATTCATGGATAAGGATAAAAATGTTATATCCAAAGCATTCCTTTTACTGTGACTCGGGTTTATGGAGAAATAAATAGTCTAATAACTTCTTCTGTTAACTCTTTTAAAATACTGTTGAAAATGAAAAATGCAACTCTAATAACCAAAGTCACATTGTGCTACAGTTCAGCAACTGGAGAAAGACATTGCACAAGTTTTTGAAGACTGTAGATAACATGGCAAAAAGAAGAATAAGCTTGCTATGCACATAGCTTGGGGTAACTGCCAGAAAACAACAGATATGTGGTTATCTCAGCATTGGGACAGTGGGCATCAGTAATAAGGTACAAAATGTTATCCTGAAGGGAGTGACCAAAACATCACTGTTTGGGAATGGTGTGATTCCTTGTGACATCTGTGCCAAAATTCCCTTCCCGTGGTACAATATACATTAAAGTTGATTTAAAACCTTCAAATGCATTTCCCATAAGAGAGGTTCAAAGTCTCAGAGAGGCAATTTTGCCTTGTGCTGTCAAGGTCCTTTTCTTTTTGAGGAACCAGAGTAATGGTGAGAATGTTCCCCTTCATTAAGTTCTGCTGCATTTTCTTAGAAAAAAAAAAATAGTGGCATATGGTAACTATGTTTTTATCTGCATATTCTTGTTTTTCGCTCTCAGCCTCTTGCTTTCCAATGTATTATCACATGCTCTCAGTGAACAAAGTGATCTGTCAGCACTGTTTGAAACCGGTGAAAGTAACCTGAGATTCAATCAGAATAACTATTCATCCATTTGTTTGTTACCTCCTTGTCTGGCCAGTAGTGCAGTTAGACAGACATAAAGATTTATACTGAAATCAAAATAAAAATCACTTTTCAAGATGTTAAATTATGGGATGGCAGCTGACAAGAGAAATCATTAAATGCTCCCTGTGCTGTATTATTCATCAATTTCCAAATGTGTGTAACCAGTCATCATTCAAACTCTTCTACAGTGAAACTTACAATTCTTTCTTCAGCACAAATCCAGGTGACATTCATGGGGTGAGATCACTGTCTCACTGGGAACAGAATGGAAACACTGACTTCCTTCACGTGTTGCTAGCTTCTGCCTCGCTCTGCACTGTGACCTGCGGCCTCATCTCCCAGAGCACAGGGATGTTGCCTATGCACTACAAAAAAGTTGTTAGCAAGGACTCTCAGATTTAAGAATGCTGTAAATACCATTTACACTTGAACAGTGAAGAAAATGCTGTACAGCCAGGCAGCTCTCCATGCATTCATCATTATTTAAATTTTAACAAACTACAAAGTTGTCCATAAACAGAGTATTTTTCAAAAATCAGAGTCATGTCCCACTAAACAGGTGGTTTGGTTTTTTTAAGTCTATTTCGACAATAGATAAATCAGCTGACTGTGAAATTGCAAAGAAGATTCCCATTTTGGCACATACTGAGGGTATCACGTGCTGGCAGAATATATCAGGAAAGCAGGATCAGTTAGCCAACACAGACATTCTCAAGCAGTACACAGAATGCATCGGAATATTGACAACTACTCTAACTGGAGTCAACCCAACAGTTGCCTTTGTCTAACCTCTAAACACACACCTCTTAAGCATTCTTGGTATTGAGCGGTCTCTCTGCACTTATTAATGCAGAAACAGGTACAGTAGCCACAATTAGAGGTGCTAAACCAGCAGTTTTATGGAGTTCTCCTGTCAATCTTTGTAAGCTATTAAAACTGAACAATAAATGTGCTTATAAAATATTCATATGACATGAAGTCTAGCACATGAAAATTACACATATGAAGAAGAAAATCATTGATACCAAGGATATGAAAAAATGTAACCTCAAGTTAATATATTTTCAATAAAGCTGCCTGGTAGTGTTCCCCTCTCGGTAATTAGTGTCCTATAGGCATCTGTTTCACGAAAAAAAACCATAAAGCATGAAAAGATTAAATGTAATTATCATTATTTCCATTTCTGGGGCAAGGCCTTTTCATAAATAATTACGTCGCAGTGTAAAACTGGAGGCTTTAAACAGTTGCCCTATCATTCATAATAATGAGTAGGATAATAAGCCACAAGCCAAACCATCACATGCTCATTAGATGGAGAAGGCTAATTAGGGCTTTAACCAGAAATGCCACTAAGCATCATGCTTAGTGAGGTCATTAAAGCACTGATGATATTGAGGCATACATTGTCTTCCAAATCCACAAATGGCATGATACTGACTAATTTACTTCATATAAGACTCCATGGTCTTCAAATGAAGTTAGAGAAATTTACTTGTATGTGTCAGGCCTTCACACTAATGTGACTTCCATCTACATACTAAATGTCAAGAAACGGCCACCTCTTCTCAACTAGATTCATGTTGTACAATTCAAGGTAGTACCTTCAGTGTAAAACTACTGTAACCAAAACCTCTGCCAATGTGACAAAGAGACAGCTTTGCATGAGAGTCAGAAAGACCTTTCCCTTCACCTGGAAAAGGTTAATGAATTGACTCACTGACAAGATGCTAGCTCAGAGCAGCCAGTGGCATCAACTCCCATCTGCTCGTTAAATTTTCAGAAGGAAAAATTTCAGATGGAATGGCCTTTTCCTGTACTTTATGCTTGAAGGAGCTGGCCACAAATACTTGAAAGCTTATCTTTTCATATCTCCTTTTGAAAAGATACTTTTTGTTCTAGCATCCTCAAAAAAACCTATAAACCAGCTGACCAAGTGGCGTGTTGAGAGCATGGTTTAGCATATTGACAAAATTATACCAGTCTCCCATTTTTCATCCTCCTTTGTCCACCTGCTGAGTCTCATCATATTTTTCCGCGTAAAGGCTATATAACATGTCTCTTTTTCTATTTCTGTATAAAATGTAAGCCATCCCTGCAGCTCATGGGTAGTGCTCGTGTGCAAACAATGTGCATTAATAATAGTGAAGTCATGGCTGAGGTTAAATCTATTTGTATATTTTTAAATATTTCATTGGTTTGTGAACAGAAACATTTATACCCATGTTGAAGAACAAAGAGTAAGAATTGTTCTAGCACCTAATAGTTGTCAAGGACAAGTAATAGTTTACTTCTATAGTGGTTCTATTTAGAACCACAAGTAAAATATTCCTAGTTTCAGTTTAACCTTAAATTCAGGGACAAAATTTTACTGTTTGTTGTTTTACAAACTGAAATACTTATCAAAAAAAAGTCCCCCCAAAAAAGTCCCTTTTTTTTTTTTTTAGAAGGACTGTTTATTCTCCAAACCTTTTCATTCTCCAAACTCTGGCCTATATTCAGTTAATGACTGCAAGCTTAATTTGCAGCCATTCTTAGAAGCAGAAAAAACTTACTGAAAAAACAGAATAGAAAAAATATTAAACATCTCTTTTGGGAGGCATATTCACCGTTATAGCAACATTCTCAATAGATACTAGATTGTGAGTCCTGTAGAAAAGAAATTCTGACATGACAAAAGGATATCTTTGGAGGCTTTTCAAAGCATTTTAAGTTTCAGCTTTACTTTTCATGCTGGATGATTTGGCAGATTTTGTTGACAAAATACTAAAACAACCAAAACATATACTGACCAAAAATAACCCCACAAAATATGTTTTCCATGAAGTGTAATAAAGGCTTTTAGAATTATCTCTCCTTCGTGTCCTGAGAGTGATTTGCCAATGGTGAAAACCACCTTGTGTGGTTTATTCTAGCAGAGGAAAATATTGGCATGCATACTTTGTTTGTCAGGCTTCTTCTGGCACCTTCTAAGAGAATTTCTTTTATTGACAACAGCATGTTCTGCAAGAACAGTGGAGGTGAAGTGGCTCTATCTCTCCTTAGAGAGCAACTCCCAAAAAAACCTGTTCTTCCTCCCACAACTGAACAAAGGTTTCCAAGAAAGATGGTATTTTAAATCAACCCATTTCTTGGTGTACAGATTCCATGTAGTCTGAAGCAATGTTTTCTGCAGCTTAGCAATTTGGCCACATGTAGGTCCAGCATAAGTGCTAGGGCAAAGAAGGATCACAAGTAAACATGAGCTAACAGAGAAAGAAGAAACACCAGACAAAGACCGAAATAGACTGATACCCTGTTTCTCCCAACTATGACTGATGAAGGACATTCTCTCCTATGCCTGTTTCCTAGTAATCTGAAATTGGCTGGGATTTCAATAGGAGTGCTGAACAGATAAAAATTTAGGAACAGATTAGAAGCCCCAGTTTTTCAAAGGCTGAGAATCCCTTTGTAGGATCCGACTGGATTTCTCACCATGGATCACTTTTGTTACTGGTTGATCACTTGTTAAGAACACCTAATCCCTTCACACTTATATTAATCTCTAGTCCTTGTTTGAATTCTCTAGGTAGGTTCTCATTCCTCTTCATATTGCCCAAAGCCTTATTAATGCTTTAAGCAGGATGCATTTTCCTGCTTAAAGTGTTAAAACAGTGGGCATTCCAGGCAGACGGGAAAACAGTAAACTGTAAACTCAATTGTCAGGCACAGAGCATTAAGGAAATGAAAATTTAACATCAGTTACTCTTGCAGATTTTTCTTTTCCTGCCCTGGATAAGAATTAACAGGAAATGGATATTCTTGTGACTTTCAGACCACCTTCATGGCAGCGCCCTAGAGGTCACAGGGAACAACTGTTCTGGCTTTGTCACTGTGCTGTGGACACAGCTGAAGTAAGGAGCAGCTCAGTATGTCCTCTGATGAATGAGAAGGACAATCTGGAAATGATGAAATCCACAGTCACAATTGCCACAAAGTAAGAAATCTAAATCTCTTTT
>VXBO01012257.1:393884-504289 GCA_013400135.1 Rhinoptilus africanus | reverse complement strand
TTTTTTTAAAGAGATTCTTATATTAAATAATGTTGTCCACTAATGTTATCTTGTTCACTCTGCTATGCCTTATGATTTAGTAAACTAGCACCAATGTCATATCTGAAGTGCATTTCACGTGCTGTTAGGCACAATAAGCATATGGTATGCTTCATTTAAGCAATCAGATACACCTATTACTAGTCATTTATTTTACCTTTTGTTATTGATTGCTTTTTATTTCACTGGCTGAGACAAATTAATTCAGCTGACAACTTTCTTGCAAGATGATCAATTAGAAATTCTCAGTCAAGCATCACATCTTAGATGCTTTTTATTAGAAAAACACTTTCAGTAAAAGGAATTTATATTTTAAAAAAAATCCACCCAGTATCTCAGATTCACAGATACAGAGTTGTGCCAAGCTCAGAGAAGTTAGAGCTGAACACTGCAGAGCACTAAGTGAACCAAGCGCTGCACAGATCATGTTGAGCAGAACATTTTCCTTCTTCTCTTGTATTTGCCTGATCACACTTTATATCCAAACGTGCTTTGCCCGTGATTCATCCTACCCCTGCAATCTGTACTTATTTGGTTGAAAGCTCTCTATCAAGAAAACTAGAATCTTACTGATGTACAGAAACAAAAAATGCTAACCAAGTAAATCCCTGATCCCCAATCTGGAGTCCCAGTGCAGAATAAAACCAGAAAACTAGGGATTACATTTTAGTAAAAGTTGTTCAGAGACTTAGCAAAAGTTCATACTCATTGCTAGACTTATTAAATTCTGTTATCTTTGGTCAAAGCCTCTTAAAATCAGTTTCTCTAGTGTAAATGGTTCAAGAATTTCTCACACAAAGTTCCTATGTCTACCTGAAATAGAAACAATCCAATCTAAACAACTTCATCTCAATCTACTGAGGACAGAACGTAGGTAACTGCAGACACCGCTAAGCACAAATAACTCCTAGTACAATTTTTTCAAGCACAGAAAAATCCCCAGAGCAGCAAATGAATCTTCCCATAACACATATCAAATCTTATTTCTCTCTTCCTGTTCTCCCAGTTGCATTTTCCATGCTTACTTCACATTAACATAATTTCTTGGCTCTATTAATTTCATATTTCTTGCCTTTCTTCTTACTCCAGTCGTGATTGTGGTATCAGTTAGGAAAGGACTGGATATTAGGATATTAAGACTTCCGGCTCTCAAGCATCCTCACCTTATGACATTGGTTCCTTCCTGGGTTCAGGCTAGGTATTTATTAGCCTCATACTAAAAAAAAAAACAACTGCAATCATGTTCCTAAAACCTTGAATTTTGAAGGTAAACAGAAAATAGTGCTTATCTGTAGTTCCATAAAGTATGTGCAACTTTTAAATTTCCCTTACCTTAAAAACAGACCTTGGTTTCAATCACTACATTGGACAGAGACTATTTTAATGTGACTGAACATTTGATTCATATTTTGGTCATATTAGAACTGCACTTGCTGTCTACTTCCCATGGATTAATAACTCCATCAGATAGCCTAGAACAAAGAGCTTTAAGTCAAAACCAAGCAATAATGGCAAACTTCAGATCTAATGCTGAACTACGTCATACTACTAGCAGCCGAGTACTAAAGTCAATATGCTGGTTAACAGATATTCCTGGTTAAAAGGAGAAGCAAACCATGCAGGCATTCTTAAATACGTGCGTGTATATGCAAACCTGCAAGTACATGGCTATGGAAGATGAGCTATCTGGACACAACTTCTACCTCTCGGTAAGTAACAAAGATACATTATTTCAGAATAATGTTTGGCTCTGTCAATAATCCATATCATAAGTCTATAAAACCTTTCATCTATTAAAAACTTGTTTAGTAATCGTCATCTACTTCAGTGCTTATTAATTGAATGGAAAGGTCTCTGAGCCACAGGGCACACAAGGTATCTGATTTCCTTCCACATTATGCATATACAGAAGCAGCTGAGAGCTGCACATTTTCCTATTAGGGGACTCTAATGGGCTATTTAAAAAGGCGCAGTTAGGGCTGACACTTGCAAAATGGAACTACAGCTGCCTTAAAAACTGTCCCACATGTTAAAATATGCCAGCACAACTTCCAGAGTGCTACAGACATGCTTTAAATGTATGCTACCAGTATTCCTGATTTCGAGTGAGATGAAAGCGAATTCCTTTTATACATGGGCCCACAGATTTACTTAGTTTTCAAGGTGTTGGAAAAACAGAATAGAGAGCAATATAATGTTTGGGGTTTGCATTTCCTTTTTAGTTCAGATCAACTTTAAAATGTCAAGTCCCAGTGAAAAGAGATTAAAGAATAAAAGTAAGTAGAATGAGCAAGAGGAATCAGTTGAAAAATCCCTGAAAAAATGAGTAAAGCTTTTCATTTTGAAAGTGAGTCAAACTCATATATTTATAGTGGCCCTATTGATACAATATCACATTGGGGAGAACAGTAATACGAGGCAACATCAATGAAACTGTGATAGTGGTTCATATCCAATGGATCTCCTTCAGTTAGGGCAAAATCCCTTAGTCACTGAAGGCAGTAGGAACCTTCCCTTGGTAGAACTCAGTCCAGGCAGGATGCCATGTTTGCCATCATGCCAAGTAGATAATAGTTTTACAAAGACATTTTCTGTTTTGTAGTAGAAACAACATCCAAAATCCTACCTAAAAACAAATGAGAAAGTACAAAATTAAGACAAAATATAATGAAATAGCAAGAGTTTTGGGGAAAAATAAAAACTGTTACAGGAGATAAAATATAAAGAATGCAGAAGTGACCATTTTTGTTTAGTAAAACATTGCCAAATTGTTACCTAACATTTATTAATAATAGAGATAACCATAAAGAACTTAATTACAGCATTAAGAGATTAAGATGATGAGTGTAATATGTTGGCAGAGGAAAATAAACATGATTTAGCACCAGTAAACCTCTCTGCCAAAATGCAAAAACTGAACTATTTAAGCTAAGTATGGATGAAAGCTAAAATCAAATATTGCTCGTAATAAAAATTTACACAGTATTTTTCATTCTGAGATAGACACAGTCTGTTCCATAATCAGGATATCTTTTCAGGATATCATAACCTTTTAAAAGAAAAAAAAAAAGCTGTGTAACTTATCACATGGTCAATTTCTTCTAGTTTATTTATGAAGAAACTTACGTCTTTGTATTCAGCATTTTTTCATTCAATTTGAACTAGCTGTCTCCATATCTTAAAAAAAAATTAAAAATAAAAAAAAAAACCACTGCTAGTTTACACCTCAGTCTGAAGAACCATTTTCTCAGAATAAAGGAACTAACACCAATAAACTTTACATACTTTTATAAGCCCGACTGCATACTGTATCTTTAAAAGATTAATTAGGGTGAGGTTTTTGTTACAGTTTTGACATAAACATTTCCTATAAAAGGTATGAAAATCGTGATTTGGCTGTTCTCATTTAGCCATATGCACTTAGATTATCTTTCAGCATTTGGTAGATGGGGTTATCTTCAGAATGACAGAGGAGCATGTTCGGTTAAATATAATTGCAATCAATTGGAAATCAGAGTTACCAGAAATTCTCTTAGCTTGAGCCAGGTTAAAAAAAGAGTTTCCATTTCATCATAAGAGTTGCTTAACTTTACTTGACCCGTTAAAATCTTTTCAACTGTCTTTTAAAACTGCTCCAAAAGCTTTTTCTGAGTTTTCTGGTTTCAGTAGAACCATTTTCCTCATTGCATAGTATCAAAATAAGGAACACTTTCAGTGACATAACAGTGCTTTAAAACCGATGCAGTTTATGGTAAGACAGTTACAAAATTTCTCAGAGTTGCCAAATCACCACCTTCTCAGAGCAATGTATCTATTAAGAAAGCAGAAAATTAAAAACACATGCCCAGACTTCCTAATTTCAATCTAATTAATGTAAGCTTTATAAGGAATAAACCAGACTCTTCACAGAGTCCTTTTGAGCATAAATTTCTTTCCAGTTTGGGCCCACTTTCTCAAGGGCTAAAGGATCTATCCACCTTAGAGGTGATTCTCAGCAGAAATTCTAATATAGGGAATGTCAACGCAGCCCTCCTAGAAAAAGGAGGAACTGGGGATAAAACATTTCCTTAATTTCCAGACATGATCTAGACCCTTTCCTGCCCCTTGGGACTGACAAATTTTCTCTTAGGAAGGCCTGCACGATAGGAAAGCCCTGGTTAAATGGAAAGATGAATCACGAGAACAGATATGCCACAGCAGCAGGCATATCGGTATTTGTAGAAGAGGTAGGAGGGGAATAAGTGATGCTGCAGTAGCTTAATATTTTTTTTCTGGGCAGGATACTTTTCCCCGTGAGAAATATTACACTGGGGAAAGACTATTCAAGTTTCTTGTGTAAATGTAGTATAGCTGCAAAACAAAACTGTTCTACCTCTACAGAGCAAAAATAAAAAATGATGACCCAGTGATGACACAGCAGTTATTGAGTTTAATTTCTTTATTAATCTCTTCCTCAAGTAAATATTACCTTGTTAAACCTAAAGTATATAAGGTCCTTATGTAAATACTTTTTTGGGTGACTGGGTGAGCAAACCCATAAATTCCAACTAAAAACTATTCAGGAGAATGCTTAGAGATGATGCTTAAAAGATCTTGGTGATATTCAAACCAAACACATCATGCTAAACCAGTACAGGTAGAGATAAAACTCATAGTGTCTTTGCTTACTAAAGATTTGGAGAAGATGGGGCACAGAAAGGATCTTGAGGACATAGAGAAAGAGAATAGTTTCAATGAACCGGAGAATGGGTGTTTCTGATAACTGAGACCCCTTTACTCTCTGGATCAGGACGTTTATAAATAAAACAATTTTGAATCTTGATCTTCTGCAATCTAAAAGTCATAAAAGAATTACCTACACCAGGTAGGTATTTGTAGCTTTTCTAAACCTTTTTCCATTATGATCCCCTCCTTTGATCATGCCCAGTGTCTTGTACATTTGATTGGTAGAATGTGCGTAATCTCATCTGAATTAATGCCCGAGCTTGGGGAGATGGGATGGCAGCTCACACCACGTAACTTAAGATATGTAACCGAGAGCCCCAGACTCAAACCTTAGGTCCCTACATAGTTAGTGAACATTCAAGCAGTGATTAGGTTGTCCTGGTTCCGGCACTGAGAAGTTAAAATTATTTTAGGAGTACTCTGAATCACCCTCTGAAGGCTCCAGTGAAAGCCTCGTCTCCAAATGCGTGCACCAAACCGATACTCAGTGGTATGAAAACCTCTTGTACAGCCAGCTCACTGAGAAGCTGCTACCAACTGTGATAATCTCCCTTTTAGAAGCCACTATAATTTGTACACCTCAAAACCACTAAAGCATCTCATGTTTGATCTTATTTCAAAGCTTATAAAGCATCAAGGCAAAAAGGCAAGTGTCTTTGTTATCTGGAAACTTCTAATCATTCCTTTAATCTCTATCAGAAATATTTCATTTGTTTCCTGCTGTCCCAGCTTCCCTACCGTTGATGTAGAAAGACAAACATAACAATAAGGCAAAAGCTGGCACTTACTTTCAGCTTCCAAGATCTGTACTTTAGTTTCCTCTGGAATACTGCCCTTGACTAAGTTCTTTCCGAGACCCATAGCCACATGACTAGTCATCTGAGAAGGAAGTTAGGATGCAATTTATCAATTCTTGTGACGAATTCTGCAAAGAAAACACTTTCATTTATTATTAGCCTAGGTGTTTAAACAATTTGTAGAGCAATTAAAAATCCTCCTGCCATGTCTGTACTATGACCCTGAAGTAATGTGTGAATTTTTTGTCTGAATATGAAATAATCAACTAGCCACATTAAACATAGATATTTGAGAGGGATATGTGATAAAAGCACATAAGAATTTAATTTAGACCTATTTATACAATGGCATTTTCCAAAAGCCTCATAAGATAAAATTTGTTTCTAGTTACTACCCATGCCAAAACGCTACCTCTGGTGCTTACTTTAGATCTCTTTAGAGTACCTTGAAGTGTTTATCCTCATTAAGAAAAACCAAAAAGGGGGAAACACAGATATAGCACTCATTTTAATTGACTCTTTCAATGTCAAATTATTCTGTAACATTAAATAGCACAGGATTAGACAACGTATCTAATAAGCAGGTGAAGGATAAGGTTGTATGTGGGAAACAGAAAATCAAGATAGATCAGTTTACAAAAGAAAATACTGCATCGTACGTCTAAAATGCACACATATGCCTTTATGGTGGGTAAGTCACATTTTCTATTTTTTTTTCCAGTACTTTATTTATACTGTAAACCCCATTACAAAAAGTGGGAAGGAACATCTGTCTCAGTACTCAGTAATGTTTCTGATTGCCTGTGTTACTTTCAAGCTTTCCTTCATTACCAGACATGAGCCACAAACAGCGTAAGATTCATACCTCTCTCATCCCAAAGGTGTCTGAGTACAAGAACTTGTCTGGTTTTACAGGTGACTTTTTTTTTATTGTTGCTCCTTGTGGAGGAGAAATGATAATTTCATTAGCATCCCTCCTATATTTCTGACCTTTCAAAAGTTTAAGAGAACTTGAGAGAAATTAAGTTTAAGAGAAATTAAGTTCAGGACATGAAGCACTATTTTCATGGTGATGCTCAACATTTTGAACCAGTTGTCCTCTAGCACAGTCTATGGACAGCAGGAACATTCAGTTTTGCTTACCTGTTCCAACTACTGCATAATAATAACCCAGTTATCTGATCTGAATCCTGTAAAAAAATTTTCTTTTCTCCTCAGACTGCTTCCCTAAGTCTCTGGCTGACTCATCATGTAATGTTTCTCAGAGGTCTGTCTGTCTTCTCAAATTAACTTGAAGAGGCTATTGAAGAGATGAATGACAAAACGGATATTTTTCACTTGCAAAATAATTCAGGTTACCATCAAAGCCTTTCATTTCACTTTTTGCCATGTAGTCACTTTTCTAAAGAACAGATGTAACACCTTCTGTAACTTTCTTTACTTATATACAACCTTTAAATGAGTCTCTAACAAACAGACCCTGTTAATCCTTCAACTCTGACATTATTATTTGTTTGTAGATCCTCACCTAGGGTAGAGCCCAAAGGAGCAACGATTCTACAAAAATACGGAAGGCAGCCTTTGCCCTAACAAAAGGGCAGGAAAATGGATGAAAAACAAAAGCACTGCAGGCAACTGGAGCCCTGGAAGTAATTTACTTGAGAATGCAAGATCACGAACAGCCAAATTTGAAACCTTAATCGCTCGAATTTCTGGATCATCTGACTCGTCATACTCCCCTTTTTGTCAGAGTTGGGTATTAGTTTACATGAGAGTGCTAAGCACTTAAACAGAAAGGACTTGATGGCCCTAAAAATATGGATCAATACCAAGAATTTCAGGGAATATATGCATGTATTTTTAGGGAAGGGAACCAAACCTCTGGGACACTGCTGCTCTTTCTCACATGGGGGTTCCGTGGATGGAGTCTAATACTGTAGTCCCCTCACTCCTCCAATGAAGATGAGCTCCTCAGAGCAAAAGAGCATCAGAGTGATAGTGAGGCATCTAAGTAGGAGCTGACCATCTGAGCATTTTTACAGAGTCAGGTAAAACTCTTGTTTTTAAGTATCGCAAGTGTATGAGTTTCCTACACTATTAGCTTTTTGTCACTGCTCTTTGTTAGTTTAGGGTCTTGAGTTATTTTATAGGGTTTTTTTGCTTCCACTTTTAAACATATATTAATGAGACTCAGGTTCAACAGCTAGGTTTTAAATTAAAAAAAAAAGCTTTTTGATAGAGCAATTATTATCTCTGCAGAAGTCTAGGATTAGTATCACATGTAATTAACGATGATACTTTCTAAACAATATGGATTTACTGTTTTTCTTGGTAAGGTGAATTACGTGACAGAAGCATGCTGTTAATAAAAAGACTGAGTATGCTTATACATGAAACTAATTAATAATAAATATTGCTTCAGTTTCATGTTCTGATGCCAGCAATGAGAGCTGGAATTCCAACTGTGTGTCTTGAACTCTGTATTTCAAGGTACTTTAGCTGATGTCACTTCTTGCTGTACTCTTACTTTCCTTTCCATAAAATAAACTTAACTTTTACAGATTTACTAACCTAATTTTGCACAAGCGTTCCTTTAAATATTTACAATGTACATAAATAAAGAAAAAAAAAAAGGTGTTTACATCATATTTTTTCTCAAAGTATATTCCGGGAGAGAATAATACATACTTTGTTATTTGAAATACCTTGTAAAGGCTCACTGAGTGGATGAATCTCTTATTATGAAGCTGCAGGTAAGGCTACAATTAGAAAGAGAAACATTTTCCTGAAAGTAAGAAGAGGAAAAAATATGCATTTGATACTTATGCCTCAAACTCAGATGTCACATGGGAAACTGTAAAAGCATGCGATCTAAAAAGCAGCGAGCACAGAAGAGAGAGTAAGACCCCCACATTTGAAAAGCCGCCCCTGCGTCAGCCTTGGCTGCTCACTCACGTGGCAATAGCTGCTGCTTCTCTGTACAGGGCAGGTCTAGCTGCTCCGCCAGGAGGGTCCATGGTTGGACTGCAACCCCAGTCAGGTGCTGGACACATAAAAGTTTAAAAAATTACCAGATTTCACTGGAGTTATTAAAGAAATTAAGACACACTTTGCTTTCAGTTGCAGCTTACTGGAAAGGTAAATTTTTAGCCTGCAGAAACTCAGTTTCAGCGCACCAATATACAGTATCTGCCTGCGATGCCATGCAGCAGGCTCCAGTGAGAGAACACATTCAGAACTCTTCCCTTCACTGCAATATGCTTGCTTACCCATGTTGAAAGGGAATAAAATCATCCTTGGTAGATATGAAATTGCTCATTTTTCCATTTAAAGCAATATCTTGGAAACCATCAGGAGGTCTTGTATTCCATTCATCATATATAGTGTTTTGCATCTTCCTAAAGGCACCGGAGTGCATGCATAATTCACATGGAAGAAACATTCAATAAAACGTTCAAAACATTTTACAAACAACACACAGCAAATAAGCCTTTATTTGCTCCTTTTGTGTTATGCTCTCTTTCCCCTTGAAAATACTAGTCTCTGTATAATTTTTGATCCAATATTTCTGTGGCATTATTGTTGTTCTGCTACCTTCCCTCAGTAAATTACATATAGAGAATATCAGAGGGTGCTTACTTGCAGCTACGTTCTCAGCAAGAAATACATGCCATGAATTCACTGCTGAGAGATTTATGCGATTCTAATCAAAAAGTGTCATAATAAAATGTTTACATTGTAAAATGAAAAATCTTAGGCTTTTCAGGGTAGCAGGGTGGGAAGTTTTCCACTTGGCATAGCTCAACTTTTATGAATGCTTATGAATTATTCTACTGTAAAATGAATGATGGGCTATAATAGTTTTTGTGTATATGTCACTATTCCCTACTGCACTATGATGGGACTATTCATCTATAACAGTTAATACAGCAGAGTTGGAGCTTTTCCTGCCTCAGTAGAGGCTGGAGTTTTTAGAGCCAGACACTTGCTAATGCCTATTTGTATGCATCTGATTCCAGACATTTTCCAACTTCAGGGAGACAGAAGTGGCAGAAAATGGAGTTTAAAAAGAAATACATTAGATATCTGAAACAAAACAACATTAAATTAAAAAGCAGGAATGCTAAAATCCATTTCAGGACATCTCCATTTAGCTGCATCATTCATCCATTGCAAATAATAAATGTAGACCAGACATTAAATGCCATTCTGTCTTTACCACAAAAGCTAGGGCGCTTTCAAAACAGAGGGTGGCAAATTAAAAAAATTTTAAAAAAACCCAAAACAACAAAAAAAAAACAACCCAGAAGAAGAAAACAAGTCAGTTCAGCGCTGCCACCCACTCCAGACCCTACCAGAGCAGTCAGCCTGGGGCACCCAAGGGCAGGGTAACTGACCTGAGCACCCGCGGCCCAGAGGCGAGGGAGTGTGTCCAGCAGCACTGCAAATGCCGGTGGAGTTTCTGCTTCGGAGTGTGCCTTGGCTGAGTTGAGTCAGGATTCCCTCCAGACCCCCTGGCTGTCATGGCCCTTATTAATCTCTCTGTTCTGCTGAATCATTAAGCCATGGGCCAGCCTGCTGTTTCATAAGATAAAGGCAAATCTCCCCCCCCTCCACCCCTACCTTCAGAGTACCACTACAGCATAAGTAAGGCTCATTAGCAGGAACTTCTAAAAAGAAAAATGAACAAATAAAATGAACGAAACCATTTACGTGTACAGCAAATTATATTTGCCGGTATAAGAAATAGTCTCTGTATTCAGCTTCCCAAGATAGAGATGAACAATGGCATTACGGATGGCAGCCCATTAAGTAGTTGCATGAATCACAGACTTACTTCGTGTTGTTCCTTTGAAAAGGCAAGTTGTTGCCAGTAAGTTCTTCTTGTTTCCAAGAAGCTCATCAGACCCAAATCGAGCTGCACCAAATCCAAACTAACTTATGCTATTCCATTGCTGTCATTTTCCTTCCATATCTGCAAAGTTAGTAGCTGACAGTGTTAATGAAATATTGCAAGTAGGACAGTCTGAAGCTCTCCTCTTCCCTTTTTGCCTTACTAAAAGTAGTAATCTTGGTGGTAAATTAGAAAACAAAATGATAAAGAACAGTATCTTACATGGCAGACAGATCCTGAGACACAACTGCTTGTGTCATGTTAAAAATTTCCCTTTTCTCATTACAAAGCAAGCCAGACAGAACATTTTCCTTTCCCAAACACAGATAACTGCTGGCATTGTCATGCCTTCAGCCCGGGAGTTCTCATGCCGTTTATCATAGAGCTTCTTCAACAATCCAGACTGGCTGGTTCTTCTTAATGTTTAAATACCTAAGCTTCATTAGAGAGCTCAAAAAGACGTAAAAGCCTGAAAAACTCAGGGCACGGCATGGTTGCCATTTCAAAGAAAAGTCTGCATGTTTATTTATTTAAAGAAATATTTTTGTAAACAAGGTTCTTTAATCATACACCTGTGATAACACTCTGAATCAACAACACTGGTACACCTTTGACATTAGTTGGTTTTATACGCTTTAATAGGGCAGTAATTAAAATTAATTCGTGCAGATTTTCCTTTAAATATACTCCATTAGCAAAGAGCATTTGTCAAATCTACCTCCAGCATACAATGCCTAATGATATCCTTAAACATTAAAAGCTCTAATCTTGTAATTTATTGCTCAAAGCAGTTTACACATATTAGTCTAATAAACTGCAAGCAGTGAATTAACAGATGTCTTCTTGTACGTGGAATAATTTACTATCAAATCATGCATATTTAGTAACAGTATGATACAATTAACTACAGTGGACCTGCTGAAATGAGAAGTAGCTCCGATGTCATGCTGGAGACGAAAGGTGTTTTGAGTACTCTCAGTCTCAATAGTTTTGCTAGGAAAAATTCCCATTTGTAGTTCATGACATGCATCAGATTAAAAATCCTATTAGGATAGGATTTCTGCCTGTGTAGCAGAGTGGAACAACTGCAGACATGCAAAGTTGCCATTCCCACCATTATTTGACATATTTATTCAATAAAACTCAGCACTGCCATATTAGGCACATTGCCATTTAGATTGCAAACGAATCACTGAGGCTATAAACAAATGCCAATTCTCACATCACGTACAAATGTTAAAAAATAAGAAATACAGCTACAGGTATTAATAAGTCCAGCCTTATGCAGAAGATTATCAGGCCAATATTTATGTTAAATATGGTATCTTGACTCAGTGGCCATTAACTACCAGTTTTGATTTCCATCCTTGGTATGCTCAAGGTTCCTACTGTGTAGTTCCAAACTTGGTTCTGAAGGATTAATGAATACAGAGTACTGAGAGTGCAAAAAGTTTATATCCTTTGATAGATAAAAGAGTGAAAGACTTAAATATAGANAAGACTTTAATATAGAACTGAAAATGCTTAACATACAACTGCTAATGCCTGCCATCAAGGCAAAGAGTGCATGCACATATACAGTGGATCAACCGTAATCACAGTCCAGAAATCAGCAGCTCTTAGATGTTCAGGGTGACTGAAGAGCCCCAGCAAACATTCTAGTTGGCATTATGGCATTGGATCTTATCATTAAAATGTTCTCTATTTATATTCTTTACGTACACACAGCTCATGGTGATTAGGGAAAATACATAACTGCATTGACTGACTTGGTAATTAAGGAAAACGTGACAGATACAGCTCCTTTATCAAGAACTTAAGGTATTGAAGAAGGCTTGAATTGAGAATCTGTGGCAACCAGCCAGATCTCAGGAAATCTGCACTATGAATGGCTTTTAAGCACAGATAGGTCAAGCAAGGTAAAAACTGATTAGCCCAATCCAGAAAAACCCAAGAGTATCTTCTGTAGCATTGCTGGACTTGGTTTGCTTCTGGACAACAAAAAAAGATGAGAGGTTTGGTTCGCTAACATTCCTGTTATTGAGGTCGTCACTTATATGCAATGATCACGTCATCAACAACTGGATAAACGGGTAATGGTTAATACTTGATAGTACGTAAATAATATCATCACAGATGCAACTGCTGCTTCTTCATTAAAAATGTTTTACATCAGTAAAAGATTTTCCTCAATTTTACCAATGGGATTTGGCAACTAAATTATGTGAAGAAGGATGTAAGCCAACTTTATTTCCATCTCCTCCTATTGTGTGACTTTTTTATAAGAGTCTTGATTACTGTAGCGTTCAGCACTTCTCACTTCTAAATGGTTCTGATAGTTCAATATAGGAAGTTATAACAAGTTATATTAAACGTGGGTGCAGAGCAAGCAGCCATCTCTTCAGGTTAATTGCTCTTGCTTTTAGGTGGCTGATGAGAAAATAATCTATAACCTCTTCCAACCTACCAGCGCAGGAAAAGAGAAGGACTGCTGGCACAAATCTGTAAGGTTCCTTCTCCCCTGATCAGGATCTCAGGCCTAATAAACATTTTGTGCTGTTGTATTTCTCACGTGGTTATTTCGCATGAATCACCCTGTCAAATATATGAAACAGTGGATGGCATGATGAAAAATACTTGAAAACAGGCCCTTACAGCACTGGAATTTTTATCATGTACTGATTATAAAATGATTAGATTTACCATGTTATTTTTGGAAATAACTCCAAAGTGTTATGAATATTATATCATTTTTAAAATCACAAACACTTAAGAAATGCAGAAGGCTATTAGCTTCCTTGAAGCCCCTTAAACTGCTGTGAACTGAGCTCTAAATGTGCTATAAAGTGATTTCAACAATTTATAAACCTCCCTTGATTAGCCTTGAGCAAGATATAAATGTTACAGAAAACCATTGTTGCAGAACAGATAGCTATTCACTTTAGGGAAAGGCGATCATTTAGTGGTTTGCATTGAAAACTAAATAATGCAGGTTTGTTCCTTTGGTGTTCATTTCTGGCTAATTTCCACACAGTCTCCAGAGTTTGCACTTTACCTTGTAGTTTCAGAAAACAGGGTTGGTTTGTTTACCTTTATTCTGCATTCATTTCCCCGAGCTCTAGTAACATCTCACAGCTGTCGCCGAGCACCACCGTCTCCCTTATTTCCATAGGCATTAATTTTCTCTTTAGGTACTTAAATGAAACTACTGTCGCATTTGAACATCTTATAATAGCCACGAGAAAAACAACTACACCTTTTCAAGGTACAATATCCCAAAATGTGATCAATACACTCAAGTTGTCTGATACACTACCTAAGTGTTTTGAAATAGCTCCCGACAGACAGAATGAAAGCTCTGACACTGAAGCATCCTTACTGCAATTACCTTACGGGGAAAACACAGGAAAAGCACATAAAGAGGATGTACTTTTTCTTAGCAAATGTATACATTGTGGCCAAGAGTAGCGTAGAGGTTTAATCGCCATTTTTCAATACCCTTAGCATTTATGTATTTAAAGCACATCTGAGAATGTAAAAGTGTGTTTTCCTGATAGTCTGGGTATGAAAGGAAGGAATCATCTACAGACATTGAAGGTCATTCATCCAGCCCCATTTGTGGAAGCTATTTAGTAGAGGGCTGGCTGACTGCCTTGATCTACTGTCCCCAGTTCAAACCACTCACTTCCACCTCAGTATAACAAGCCACTGATCAATACAGAGAATATTCTCCAAACACAAGTTAACTTTTTTCCCCATCAGTAAGCAGTCCTCCCCCTCCCTCCCCTGAAGCACACCAAAGCCAACCAATTTGCAGTGTCTACTTCATCCGTTTGCATCTTATACAGTGCTGCAGCCCGGCGCTCTAGAGGAGGCAGGACTTCTGCACAACAGGCTGTTACCTGCATTTGCATCTTTCTATCAAGAAGCCAGAATATAAATGTTTTGCCTGGAATTACATCTCACATGCACATAGGACTATGGCTGCATGGGAGGTAAATCACAGAAGAATATAAACCACTCCACATTGTTAAAGCATTGGACACAGAAAGCTGTAGAATTAAATTTTATACTTATCTATGCACAAATGCTGCATGTCCATGAGAATAAAGGAGAGCTCTCTGAGCATGACAATGTAGAAATTCCTTTTATAGACAAATCTGAATTACTTTTATTTAGAATTCTGATTATTTTATTTTTCACATATTATGAATGTTAGGTTTCAGTGTGGGTTTTGGTTTGGATTTTTGTCTAAATGTACTCTCCTTTGTACTTTGAAACCCCAAGCAGGAGCTGGGAGGGGTGGGGGTGTAAGACAGGAATATTGTCCCAAGCTAGAACTGTCATAAATTTCTAGGTTCCTTCAAATTCTAAGTCCAAATCTGCCATTTTAAAAGATGCGTGTATGCCCTGGATAAGCTTGTGAACTTTTGGATACTCACACAAACTAAATCAACCCCTGAACCTTTTGTGATATGTCTGTGGTAATTACAATGGGAATTGTTACAAGAATTTAAGAGAGTATGGTTCATAAATCCAATTAACCTCTTAATCAAACATCACTTTAAAAATTCCATGCCATTGGATGCTACAGATTTTGTTATGACCCCTGCCTGGCACTGCCAAAATTTCTATTTTCTGCTCAGTTAATAGTGCTTGGAAGATCTGTTCACAAGATTCCCAAAGAATAAGCATGTATGAGAGTCTGAAATGTTGTGCTCTCCTAAAAATGAAAGGGGAATTTTGAGTACTACCTTCTGTTTACATTTCTTTTTAAAATAAATGGATTAAAAAGTAGGTGAAAAAATATATTATTAAGATTAAATGAATGAGACCAATGGTCAGTATCCGCAAGTAACAAGAGTAGGCATAAAACATCCAGAGTGAATAAAATTTGGTATTTGAACTTCAGTAGAGTCACATGTAACTTCTGATATTAGGTGACCCATTCTTGCTTGTGAAGCAACATAAAGATGTCACACAGTAAGACTAGAGCTTGCTGGGGGAGGGTCATCTTTACGGTTTATATTGAATATTTGTATATTAAGATAAATAGTCAACAGATAAATACTAACAGTTATAATTCATTTCAGATTTTAACTTTTTCCAAGAGCACACATGCTTAGATTTAAAGTGCTGTTTGAGAGTCACAGTATCACTCACCTTTGACCACTTCATCTGCTCTCTAACCATCTCCATTATATCCCAGGACTTTTCTGAGAGGTAGTACACTGCTACCTCAAAACAGGGGAGTGCTGTCTCCTGTTTCTTCACTACAAAAATTAAAATTAAAAAAAGAAAAACACCCCTTAAGTTTTGCATGAATAATATTCAGTACAGAAATCTGAGTTCTGATTTCCTCTCACGCACCAGTTCAGAAGTAAACATTCCTGCCTCTCTATTTCAACTTCTTTTCTACTTTTACTGTAGAATTCCAAGATATTTCTGGGACTTATTTCTCTTTTTTGGACGAACACTTAGGACAGACACTGAATACCCCAGGCTACGGTGGCTGTGCTAGACAGCAGACAAAAGGCAAATAAGAGAACTAAGAACAGGAAGTACGTGCCATAAACTCCCCCCAAGACTTCTATGGCCCTCAGGTTGTTTGCATACATAAAGTCTACTTCAGATACTTTTGTATATAACCAAAACATCACCATTGCAGCATTTTCTTCTAATCTCTGCAAAGCTATGGCTGTAAAGTCTCAAATAGGTCAAAAATTTATAAAAGGTTAATTTTTATTTCACAGATAGCTTTCTGTATTATTTTGTGCTACAGTGGAAAGGTTTTATTGTCGCTTCCTCTGGATGACGTGCCAAGTATTCTGTTATGGTCCTTCCTGTAAATTTTCTGGCAATCTCAAACTCATGTTGGTAAAAGTTTGAATCATGAATTAACACTATGAATTACCAGTTTTCATACACAGCTATAGTCAACTGGCATCTAAATAGCCTGAAAGTCTATTATCGTTCCAGAAACTAGACACTTTTTTCAATAATTATAATATGAAACACCCATCTCATAAAGTCTAACTATGTCTAAAGTCTAACTATCACACAGCATTACAGAGAACATTCCTCTACAAGAATGCAAAATGCCAACACTGCCTCATTTTAACACCCTCATCTTAAACACGTGGATTATAGTAGTATCGCCTCTCAGGCCCGAAGCTCAGAGCCAGTTACCGCAGATCAAGCTTTCAGAATTACTATTTGCAGCATAAACTATCCACAAAGCAAAGAGTAAACGTAAAATGGGTTTTGAAGGATAATTTGTTTATCACTGTAACAAAAGGACATAGTCAAGCATTCAAAGGGCTGGACTTACCAGCAGGAACTTAAAAAAAAAATTTTTAAAAATTTAGAAAAGAGTTTCAATCATTGCTCATGGAAATTATCCCAGAATACATCTCACAAGATCTCAGAGTTTCCCAGAACTGAAAATCCAGTATATGCAAACTGTAATTCAGCTCCACATGCATACCATTTCTGAGTGTAATTTCGTTTATATCATTAGCTGAAGTAAAAAGGCTCAGCAAATGGAACCAAAAAGCACTGACAGCCAAAGCTGTTTCTCTCATGTCACACATTTTCTGCCCAAATGCACACTCAGTATTTGGAAAGTGATATATTTATGCAAATATTTTTGTTAAAAGCAGCCCTATGGACTTATGATCTTACACAGTCATGGAGAAAAAGTTAGTGGTTAAGCAATTTTTTTATTTCGGTTTGTTTAATACGAAAAGTTGGAAAACTGTAAATCAGAGAATAAATATTACTTAAGAGCAAGGGATGTTTCTTATTTCTCAAATGGCTGGTCAGAATAGCCATGCCATACACCAATTAAAGGTGTCTGTTCACGAACGTAATGTTAACCAGTCGTCTAGTGCGTGAATAATAATACTTATTCTAGACTTTGTTTTACACTTTAGCCTGCATTATTGCAAGCTGCAAAATTTGAACCTGCACAAATAAAAAATTAAAATGTCCCTGTGACATAATAATTGTTGATTTTCTGGTCTCCTCTTTCCTTGGAATCATTCTGATTTAGACTAAGGTATACCACAGATAGTGGTCCAGTGCAATCACTGCAGCTATTCATTTCTTTACCTTCAATTTCTCTTCTGATACTCAGTTCCATTTATCACTTCTCAAAGATAAGCATCCTAAGATTTCCCAGCAGTATCTAGAAAAGGTACATTTAGAAGTCACTGTATTGCAATTAAATAAATAATTTTACATCACCACCCAAAAAAATAACTATCAGTTATAACAATTATCCATAAAAGTTACAAACCATAATGCTCTTTTCTCGCCCTTTTTTTTTTTTTTGGTTGCTTTTGTTTGTCTTTAATCACATTAACAACAATGGGAAACATTAATTTCTTACTTTAGAAAGCTCTAAATCATTTTTCAGGCATTAATATAATAGCTTTAGCCACAAAAATACAAAAAGGTGTTTATGGGTTTTATTTTTGTGATGTAATTTTGCAATGACTATGTGATAAATTATATTGCAGAAAAACATGACTGCAGAAAAGTAGTGGCCCATTACTGAAGGCAGACAAAAAGTAACAATCAATGCTTGTACCCAAAGGCAGAAAAGGAAACTTCAATCATTCAGTAAAAAAAGACATGTCTTTCAGCAACATGTGCAAGTCTTATGACACTTGCTGTTCTTTATAGTTATTTGGTTATAAGCCAGGATTTTTACAGGTCATTTCAGAGGTCATGATACCAATAATGACTCTGCTAACAATATTGCACATCTTCATTAGTATTTAACTAGTGGTCCCAGCACAACCTTCCTTGCCCAGTGCAATACAAACCCCCCAAAAAATCTACTTTCAAATTTCGTTTTGGTGTTAAAAGTGCTAAATTGAAAATCCGTTTTATGTTCATATAATATTAAGATTTAATCAAACACTGCTATAGTTTGCCACGTGAATTCTGTTCCAGACTAATTTACTGTTACCTCTCACAAGAAGTTTCTCTTGTGCTCTTACCAGCTGTATTATAAAGATATGAGTATCTACCTGTTACAGATAGCACTGTGGAGCTCAATGAACCAGTATTCCTGACAGTCCTCTCTTTAGCATATGAAAAGTTAATAAATAAAAATGACAATCTATTTTTAAATCAGCTACAAAGCTGCTGCTTCCTCAAATCTAAAGAGAGTGCTAACGCTTCCGCAGCTGGAACAAATGATGTACAATGGAGACACAAGTTGGACAGGTTTGTGATGATCTGTCAGAGCCCTCACTTCAGTCCCATCTTTTCTGTGACCTCGCACAAACTGCAGAGTTTTCCTGAGCCTCAATTCCCTACCTGTATAATTAATCAGTATATATGGGGAAAGAAGACATCTAAATATTGGTTGAAAATCTGTAACAATCAATATAAGCAAGGAGAAATATTTTATGAGACTTTTCTTATATGAGAAGATTTAACTTGGTAAAAAAATAAAAGCTCTGAAAAACCTCAATGCAATTCGGAAGTAATCATTAAAAATAAGGTTTGAGTTATGAGGTCATTAATGCCTCAGCAAGATGAATCAGAAGTCTCTGTGTTTGTAGTACATCACTGTGAAAGTGAAAAGCAGGAGATGCAGAAAAAGGCCCCATCCAAGACCGGCTGAGCAAGGTGAAGATGTTTGTTTTATAGAAACACTTCCACTAATCAAGTCTATTCAAGCAACATGGGGCTTCAGTCAGGCCCAACAGGGCATATGGACAGTAATTAAATTACTCTCTTTGGCAATAAAAGACACCACTGAGTCTTTCCAACCAATCTGAGCCTCTAATTAGGTATGAAGGTTTTCCTAGCGCAGTTTGACATTCTGTGTCTTTCAAGTCAACTAGGAATTAAAAATGACCTTGCACAGTACAAGCTCGCATTTAAAACTTTTCTGTTTGGAGAGTTTTCTCTGTGGGTTTTCTGATAAATCTCTTTAGCTGACAGTTTTTGAAAGAAACAAAGGTATCTTTACTTGTTTTTAAATAAACCAAATACACAGAATTCAGGCTACATTGTGTTAGTCTTCACATCTGTCTGAATCTTTGAAAGTTTATTGGAATTACTCTGAATTTACAAGTTTTTAAAATTAAATTTATTCCTTACATTTTATCCCTATATTTGGTCTGAATATTATGCCTGTCATTGAAATAGCCTCAGTATCCATACGCATCTCCCAACTAGATTACTTTTCACTTCATCTGGTATCAATAAATTCTCTGATAAGTATACAGCGTAACCATTATGGCCAATTTCAATGTAGCTAACATGCTTAATTACTAGCTCATCCGCCCTACCTGACACTGTCTGCAATTCCTTAAGCATTACTATGAACCATTTAATATCCTGATTTATACTGTAAGTACACAGACTGACTCTTGAGGGTTTGTGGTGGATTTTAGATCACCTGTGCTTCTTTCCAGAACTCTGCTGCTAAATTCCTGCTGTGGACAATTGACCATGATGGAAGTTTCACAAGCTTACAGCAGCTAGTTGTTGACTCTTAACTTTTCTCGAATGAAGTTACCTTGTTGACTAATCAAAATGGTTCTAGCTATATGGACAGGCCTTAAGGGAACTGACTCGTATGGCCTGAGGGTAAAAGGCACCAAATTATAGTCTCTTCCAGCCCCATTCAAAGTAAATATGCAGAGGGGGAACCTTTGCCAACTGATAGCATGCATCTCTACAAGTTACTCCTCGTTGATTATAATGCTTTCTGCTTAGCCATTTCCATTCTTGTCATGCCTGTGTTTCAGCCTTATGTGTATTTGTTATCAGCAGAGCTCCTGCTAGTGCGTAAACTGAAGCTTTGCCCTCCATTACTGTAATAGCTATGAAAGGCAAATGTCTCAATACAATTTATTCTCAAGTTAATCTCCATCTTTTAGATCTACAAAAAGCTAGGTAAAATAAAGCTCTGTTGAAAAAATACAGACAAACCCCTGCTTGCACAGGAAAAATAAAAAATTTAATACTGAGAAGAACTAACCTCGAACTACTGTTAAAGAAGGAGATAAAAGCAAGTACAAATTAATAAAAAAATAATTCCTCTGAGACAACATGAGTTTGCAACGCAACATAACTTTTCCATGCTGCAGTATTTCTTGGTAGGTTTGACAGTCAATACACGATTTGATTCTGTGCTAGTCAAAACCACCTGAAAACAATTTTATTCAAAACCTAAATGGGTCTAACATGCTTTACCTCAGGTTTCCAGGGCTGAACTCAATAGCACAATACTACTAAAATTCATTGTAATTTACTATGGCTACGAACTTCTTACAGAAGTATAGACTTAGATTCATAGCTGGATTGAAACTGGAAAAAGGCTGTTCAGCTTATGAAGTTGAAATTCAGGAATTCATAGGACAAAAGAGAAGAAGCATACTGAAGCAGGAAAGGGGAGATGAGGAAACGGTTGCTTCTGGATCTATCCTGATTTTTTTCAATTTCTTCCTCCATATGACTAAGAATACGAAGGGGCAGGANTATAAAAAATACAAAATCTCTCCATGAAAATTTGTGCAAAATAAGTAATCTTACTTAGCAAATTTCTGTGGTCTAACACAAAAATTATGTTAAAGTCAAATTCCTTAAAAGTACCTGCAAGGTGATCACATTTGCAGGTGCTCATCAAGAATTATTATCTCAGTTCTGATCTGGAGTATTCAGCATAGTTTAATTATTGGCATACATAAAATCAGAAAATAAATCCATTTATATGCTTTAACAAGTTCAGTAACATACCGTGCATGACCCCAATATGTCACAGTTGAGAGTCTTCAGCCAAACTGTTGCAGACTAAATCTCTTTCTCACATAGACACAATTTTCCATTCTTAAATATTTATCTATTCCATTGACAGAAACTAACATGACTATCAACTATCTATTTGTAATCAACCTAATAGGGCTTTTAGAGATATAAAAAGAAAATTACTAAATCATGATGAGAAGAATATGGCCAAGTAACTGTGGATAAGCCTTGCCTCTATTTGTAGTTTTATAAACTTTTCTTTAGTTTAGGAATTCCAGTCAAACTATAAATATACTTTCTAGGAAAAAAAGAGTACTGTTTACTTTACAGTAGTTAATGATAACATACACATATCTACTCACATATATTTGTGTGTCTACCTTTTTTATATATGCTTATTTTAAAAGCCCTACCTAAGCAGGAAAAATATTTGATGACTTAGCCTGCCTGGGCTATTTCTGGGACAAAAGCACAATTTACCAAGGATTAGTTTGTTTTATAAACAGCTTTTTGTGTATCAATCTCCAGCTCTCTTCAGGGAAGTGGTGACATATGGTAGGGAAGATCCCAGTCCTGGGAGTTTCATTCATAAGAGCTCTCATAGCTTCAGGCTCTACATTAAATGAACAGTTTGATGAATGCTCATGAAGATGTGTTAAATAGGAAAATGATTCAGCATTCTTCTTCTGTATGGGCAAAAGTCTTTATCTTTCAGAGTTCTTCAGAAAGAGAGAGATCATACTATTGGATGTGCTCTTCACATGACTAAAATCAGCCCTCTTAAATCAGATCCAGCCTCAAAAGGCATATAGAGTAAAAGCTTGGGAGGAATGATAAACCCAAGGACAGAAAGGTTCAGTAGAAAGCTGCAAGATTTGCCACTGAAATAATTCGGTTTATTTTGGCAGATTAAGTATTTCTTTTTGCTGTTCTTTGCACATGTTTTAAATTGTCTTTGTAAATTATTTTGCAGTCTGTCAGGTTCTCGGGATTTCTGCAGCCCTGCTCCCTTCCTCCTGTATCAAACCCTAACCCGGAGATGACCGAAGAGCCAGCAACAAAGCACAGGTTGAGGCAAGGCAGCATGACAGGGAGAACGTATGCGCAACAAGGGAACACTGCACGCAAAATTCCCATTATTGCCTGACTAAAGCCTTACAGCAGCTCCCAGTTCAACCTCTCAAAAAAAACCTTTAAATGAGCCAGGGGTACCACAGCCACCCTGGAGCAGCTTCTGACATGACTTCAGAGAAAAATAGCCTCTTCACGTTACAGCTGCTGACATGAGGCTGCAGGAACCTTAATACACCTTGATGGAAAAAACCCCACACTTAGGCTAATGCTCAAGTTTTGGGTTGTTTTTTGTTGTTGTTTTGTTGGTTTTTTCCTTCTGTTTTCTGAGGCTGGAAATGTTTTTAAAACCTACATAAAAGGAGTTCCAGTCCCAAATATAAAGAAGCCCAACAGAAGTAAGAGAAAGCAAAGCAGCATGTGGTTGCAGGAACTCACCAAGAGAGAATGCAAAGAGAAGATCCGATATGTTGGCTAAAATCAAAGGTCTTGTTTCTTTGGCATGGATACATCACTAGTGACAGTGACAATCTAACCTGGCGTATGTGGACATAACACTATGACAGACAGTCCAAGAAAGTTTCTCTCAAAATACTGTTCCTTTGAGAAAAAGGGTGTGGATGGAGGGGCAGGATATTAGAAAAGTATGACAATAACAAGACTGCACATCTTTTAGCACCCAATTAAAGAGTACTTTAACAGCAGGTCGATGTCAGGGGTTGTTAAATACAAAATACCAGATGATTTGCTATTAAATTTGAGTGCTGTTGACAACTACTTATGCAGCTGAGGGCTGGAAAAGAAGGGTGTTAAGTTTTCAAAGGAAGAGGATAAGAGAACCTCTGAAATAAAATGCAAGTTTTTCCTGATATTAGTCATGAAGTATCTTCTGATGGAGAAGCCTTAGAGTGGATGTGAATGCTGCCTAGATTTACTGAAAGAACTAGTTTGAGTAATCTAAGACTCGTAAAAAGCATATCCTGTGTATCACCCAGACATCAACTTTAAAGTTGCCTGGCTCCTTTCTCCAGTGCTGACTCTGCAATTGCTGATTAGGAGGAAAAGAAATAAGAGTTTTGCAAATATTAGTTGTTAGACCAATATTTGACCAAATATAGGTTGGGATCCCACACATAAGTAAAAAAGTATCATTCTCTTTCCATTTGAACCTTCCAAAGGCGCACTAAGCTCCCTGAATTCAGAGGAGCATGTTTCCAGCTGGCATCATGGACTCTCCTTCAGCAACTTAACAAAGCAATTTTCACAAGCTGAGCAACAGTGCTGCAGGAGTTCCATGGCACCAGGGACCAGCACCAATTCAGTGGAAACCTGCAGCAACCCAAAAGAGGATTTCTCTGTTACAGCATAAGAATCACTCCTATTAGACATAAAAATTTAAAGCCCATTTTACAAAGTAAGTTGTCATTTCTTGATTTTTTTTTTTTTAATTTAAGGGGAAAAAGTTACGTTCTGTGACAATAGTTTGTTATTTTGATATTCTGAACAGGAAGTTTTATATTACTTGTATGAAAGTATTTTTACTTTTGCCTTGACCAATTTTAACTGAAATATTTTTTAGGCATTTGAGATAAACAGATATTAGGAACTGTAAAGAAAGTCATGTTCATTTAATACATATTCAAACATAGTGACTTTAATCGCACAAGCCTTTTAAAGCCTTTGGTACCGTTAATGCTACCTTTCAGTCATACGTAGAATATGCTTGATCATATACCAGCAAGTCAGAATCTTTAATAAGCAAATGTTAGAGTAACAGTTTAGAGCAGCAGTTGCATAAGTTCGTTGGGTTTTTTTTCCAGTAGTTATTCAGCTGTGAAGAGCAGCTTTATTTTCTTGATTCTCTTCCTTTCTACAATACGCAATATTACAGACCAACAGGAGTTCCGAAGTACTGTGCCTGCTGCAGTATTTCCTCTTGGGAGAAAATTTCTCCATGTGACTCTCCTTAATGAGAATTTCTTTTGGATTACTGTTGTTTGCTTGCCCCTGTTTGTTATGATTATCAAACATATTTGAATTTCTCTCTCTCTTTTCTAGTGCTAGTCTTGTTCAATAAATATCTATGTGTATTAAAAAAAAAATCCACTCCACTGGGCCTGTTCCAAACATACCCTACCACTTCTTAGCAGAACTTAAACTAATATTTCATATTAAACTGAGTTTCAAGTTTTCACCTTTAATGCTCATTAAGAAGAGGGAAATGGTTTTATGATCCTAGTAAATAAACTCGTGTAAAACCAACATGAAGCAACATCCTAGCACTAAAGCACAATTATTTCAGAGATACTTCACTGGAAAATGTTTTGCGTTTCATCTAAATATATAGCTTTCTTCTAGAGGGCAAAGAATTTTAGTATTGTCCTGTGATACACTGAAGAAGCTGCTCGTGTAGCATTTCATATCTCTGAGCAGCTGAAGAGTTAAGTTTAAGAGAGCTTAGCGATATCTTTTTCCAGCAAGCCATTTTATTGCCTTTTTACTAAATTATGTACTGAGAAGGAGTAAAAATGATTAAACTTAAATGTCAGATAAAGGTTAATTCAACACTATAGGACACGCTGTAAGGATTTGTAGACTATTTATTCTAGGAAAGAAAACAGAATTTCTTCATTGTACATTCACATTGCACCTAGTGAAGGATTTAAAATATTTTGTGTTTTATATGGTAAGAAACAATAGACTTTCTAGATCTCTTCTGCCTTGACTAAGAAGAGAGAACATTAAACTTGTTTCCAAACACGATGGGGGGTTAAAACAGGTTAAAACGAGCGTCAGTTCTGGACAGAAACCTGAACCAAATCTTGGTGAGCTGGAATCAAGGCAGTACTTGAGATATTTGTGACAAAGTGAGCTTTCACTGGGCCGCAAATGAAAACATAACTCTTTTGATGCTAGAGAGAGCCCAGTGGTGCCATCTTACAAATGAGACACTGAATAAAGACCATTTACCATTAAAAAATAAAATATAAGGCGTATAAAACTTCTCAGAAGTATTATCTTGTATTTAGTATCTAGAAGTATTTAGTAGTATTCTTCGATTTCATCTGAGACAATCTGTGGCCTAGTGGACAAATTGCTCATGGATACTGGAGAACTTTTCTCCTCTCAGTAATTGTTAACCTCCAGCCTAGGTGCATTCACAGACAACTTATAGCCATTTGCGCTGTTGTCATTTTACCTTGGACTGTTCTCCCTGCGTTCAGGGTTCATTCCCTTCACACATCTATAGAGGTCAGGTCACAAGATTTTCCTCTGGTCAGGAATATTATCCTACCCCGACTTAACACCAAAATACTAGAAATTACATTTAGAAGCAGTCTCTACTGGAACACCTTATCATAAAAATAATGATGAACAATAATTTTGTTAGGTAATGTGCCCTCTTTAGCTGATCAGATGCATTTTCATTAACACATTTGAAAAGATGCCAAACACAAGGTAAGCTTAAAGATAAAAAATAGCTTTGTGCAAATATGGTATTTCATATCTTGTAGTTTGAAGTACTACAAAATTCTCAGTTTGAACATCTTTTCTTTTGGCAAGCACAGACACCTATCAAAATAGCCACTTTCCCTTTTCTAGCACTTGGAAAGTATTACTTTTCACACCAATTGTTCCTTCAATTCAGAAGTGTTAAACAGTGTTCGTGACCTTCAAGTAAATTTCCTTTAAATCCAGCACAAGTAAGATTTTAGTTACTGTCCCCAGAGAAAAGTTACATTAAGTGAGAGGAAGATGAAGCTCGCTGCATTACCCCTCTAGAGGCTCTGCCAGGGAAAGAAACATGGAAACCAAGAGTGAAAGCTGCCTGCACATCAAGAAGGAAGTGTGGGTGAGGACACTGCTCCTTAGCTGCTCAGCATCATGGCAATCAATTAACCTGTGATGAGTATTTTGAAGCATTCTCATTGTGACAACATTTACATAGTTACATGGCCTCATGTCAAACATGCTCATCAATATACATACTACAAACAAGTAGCTGAGTTCTTTGAATAAGATGATAAACAACTTGCTTGCAGATGCATAATGAAAGAGACCTTCTATAGAGAACTTTTAAAGCTATGCAAAAAACAAGGGGAATTTCTTTAAGTCATTTGAGCAGTATTCCCATTAACTCCTTAGGCATTTCTAAATTCATTCCAACTTCCATATACTTTGGTTTAAGCCAACAGAAAAACATAAAAGAAAAATATTCAAAAAGAAAACAAGTCTAAACATACATGGCACAAATCTCCTGAGCACAGTACTGTTTAAAGTACCCAAACTTGGGTTCTTATCACCTGGCCTATCCCACAATAAACCCATACACACAACTGGAACTTTCCTACTATAACATTTTTGTAATGCAGCACTATACTACACCTAAACTGCATAGCCTCCCATCAAGCAAAATCTTCCTAACAAATCAGCTTTTATAACACCTTTAGAGTATTAGTTCTGATGGCTATATTTGCATGAAACTTCCTTTCCCTTCCTATTATTTCTAATAGGTTGTTCTTATTTCCGTGCTGCATTCTTCGAGCTTCCTAACTCCGGATTTGACAAGAGCTCTGGGAGGCCTGTGGGGTTGCAAACCAACCCAGACTTACAGAACAGTCTAACAAGAATTAATAACAAGCTGCTATGACCGAAGCCCTTATATGTCTGAATGCTTAGAGAGCTTTCTGGACATGGATTACATTAACATGGTCACGTTCCTTGCTGAATAGGAGGTGAAGAAAAAGAATTATTACAAGACCTATGGGCAGGGTTTGGTCTATTAAAAAGAGTAATGCCTTAAAAACTCCCTAGTGCTGCACAGAATGTGTGTGGAGGGTTGTAGGGTGCAGGAAGAAAGAGAATATTTCATTACATTTGACTTCCAGAATTAACTTTCAGTACCTTACAATTACATGTTCCACACTTGAGTCTACTCTACAGACTTCTTGGAGCCACACAACACTAGATGGAGTGAGCCTGCCCTCTACAACCAAGAAGTCTTCCATGTTTACACATTTTTGTCAAAGGGTCAAATCTGAGAGTTTAGTGAGGAGGCTTTAAACAAAGAAATTCTTACTTGTAGATAAAGCACATTGGTGTGAGTTGAACCGCATGGATGGTGCAACATTTGCTTTTTTCATGGAAGAAAATGCTGGAAATAGCCGGGTCTTTCTTCACAAGATGTCTAGGTAGTTCTACCAGAGTCATATGGACATGTCCTCAATTTCAAGAGGAGTGACCTGTGAGAGGCCTTTAGAAACGTGGTGTATTCCAACTGCATGGGAACTGATAAGTTAAACTGAAGATTTTAAATAGAATGAAATATCATAGAAGCAAGCAATCATCATCTATTTACTACCCAAAGATCGAGTTGTGATCAAACAAATTCATCAGGCAATTACTATTATTTTGAAGGGAAAGTTTTCTTTATATTTTAGTTTTAGAAATGCTACCAATTTTTTAAAAAATCACATTTAAAATAAGAAATTAACAAGGAACACATTACTTTCTATTCCTTCAGAAAGTGAAACTCATGAAACAGTACTAGATTTCTGTCTGTGCATTTTAGGATGATCATTTCAGGAATAACACCAGATTTTGCCCTTTTTTTTGTACGCCCTTGTTTTTGCATTTAATTAGAACCCAGTAAATGTCACGTTTTTCATATTTAATATTAATACAGTCGACATTTTGACTTATTTTGCATCTTAATTGTTCTCTTTGCAATTCTAATATATGCAATAAAACCAATAAACTCTTAATTATCAAAATGTATGGTGGAAACATACCTACTGGAGAATTAAATCCCAACAAGCTGCAGTCAATGAAACAATACCATGGATTTTTGCAAAAGCTATAAATTAATAACATCTTTCAAAACATTGTGTTTTGCTTTGGTTTTTTAAAGTCAAGAGAGTCAGAATATGCCCTCTAGTAAACCAGGCAATGTTTAATGAAAACCCAAAGTTTCTTGATATTTTCCATTTCAGCAGAAAAGGAGTAAAGATGAGTGTGAAAAAACTTTCTTTTTGTTCTCATATCTATATAAGCACCTTTGAAGGTCTAGGGAGCTCTCAGCAATGCATTAGCAAGCCTTAAATTACCATCTGAGGTACTTACATGTCAATACTTGCCATGCAGGAGGGAGGCAGAATCAGGTCTATATGATGCAGAGAGTATAAATTGAAGATGTGACAGTTCACAACACCGAAGAATCTGCCCCAAGCTCTTGCTCTGCTTTAAATGTATTAGTCTTGATCTATTATTTTACAAATATGTTAGTGGAAATTTTACATATATGAGCATATGTATCTGAACATATATATACACACAAAAAATTTAAATCTGAAATTTACTTATAACTGCAAATTTGTAAAGTATCAACATTCTAATGCTAAAAATACCAGAAAAAAAACTATAACTCCTTAAATATTACTTCAACAAGAAACCTGTATCATTACTCAGTAACTATCTTCCATAAATCACAGCAGTTTAAATAAAGCTATGGCATATAATTGTATTAGTCTTATCTAGCATTTTTACAGCTAAGCAGTAAGAAGAAATGTTACAGACATAAACAGCATGCCCTGTAGATAGAAATGCTATAATGAAAGTAAAGTACCAAAATGCTGCCATTTTCACATAGTCTCCATTTCTCCCAAAGGGAAAGAATTCATTATCTGATATTCTCCCTGGGATGCCAGTGGTAATAACTGTATATTTTTTTATCTATCACCCACCTGTCATTGGAGGAGAAATGCTAAACATTAAGGCGGCTGAGGCGTGGCTTTACATGAGATGGTATAAGTGTATATGAAAGCAGTCTTGCACATAAACAGAAACAAGTTCCTTGAAAACATTCCAGTCCTGACAATGTAGCTTGAAAGATCATTTTTCCTATTATTTCACAAGGCAGTTCCTTATCTTCTGTACCTGCTAGTGATATAATCTCAAAGCCTAGGAGACCTTCTTCACTTCAATTCCACTACCTCTTATGCTTTGAGATCTGTACAAAATGAAGTTGTTATTAATTTCAGGAAGTTGTAAAGCCCTTTTTAATTATGGGCACAAATAGAAGCATTTGCTGTTCCCTCAATAGAAATGCTTATTTAACTTCATGATTCTCAAAAAAAAAAAGTGGAAACTCCCTCAGTCTTACACTAAAGTTTCTGACATAAGCCAGGCTTCTTTGTGTCTCAGTTGCTTATGTATGTTCTCACTAATTCTTATTTTCCAAATCCATAACTCGGACTACATGACAGCCATGCATAGCTGTCCTCTAACACACAAGCTGCCTGACGTCAGTTGCGTAGCACTTTATGTTTCACGTTCGTTCCCATTATAGTTTTTCCCTTACTGCTCAAAAATAAAACCTCAATTCCAATTTGCCCCAATATCAGCACTTTAGCCCACTTGTTACATTGTTCAACAAGTATCTCCATACTTTCTCCAAATCTTTCACCCTGGAGGAACCCCTCCAAAAGCTATGTCATTGTCTTCTCTCATGTCCTGCTCATAACCCCCCTTTTGCTGTGATTCTTATAAAAATACTTCAGCAGCTTTGTCTGCTCTTTGCCTCCCATTCAGGTTCAGTTCACTGACACTTCTCTCAGCCTCTCTGTCATCAGCACTTTCATACAAGTGAGCGCACCACAGAGTACTGCAGAAAACCCTTACTAGTTTTCAATTACTTCATTTAAATACTGGAAATAGTAGAGCTGTGGCTTTTATCAACCTTCAGCAGAAGAAAGTAGCAGGTTAAGTGCAGGCAAGATGTACCCTTTTATGAGGATTGTAAGCCTTTTGGGACATGCAGCAGATCTGCATTCTCTCTCTCTATCATACATCTGAATCTTGATCTTTGACTTAACATTATGATAATAAAAATAAAGAGTAATTATACACTAAATATTCAAGCAGCACCATCTAGCTGCTCAAAAATGAAAGATGAGACTGTGAGTACATAGTAAGCACTTGTTCTCTATGATTCAGAATATAAACATGTATTTCTGGTGGAGAATATGCATCTTCATGTTTCTTTGGTGTGGGGGGGTGCAGCATATTATTTAATAGAGCCATTAAAACTCACAAGGAGTTGAAAGTATGCAGCCCTCCTTTGCATTGCCTGTAACCAGAACTGCACAGAGTTGACCTTCAGCTATTTTCTCTCTAAAGACCACACTTCCAGTTGTCTCCTGCAAGGCATCTTATCATAGAATCTGTAATTAACATGCAGATCCCCTTAGGAACCAACACAGAAACATACATCTTTGATTATTAATGACCAAAGCACACACCCTTCTATATCTTCTGGAAAACATCACAGTTTACCAGTCATCTCTCGTTAGCACATAAGCAATCCTACCAGTTTCAGTTTCATATATAGCTGTACCTCTCTAGCCACTATCATTATTATTATTTCTAGTGTCTATCAATATATCTGTCTAAAAATATCACACACTGTAAGACATTTTACTAATCTTTAGAATTACCAATTTTGGAGGCATATTAACACTACAGAAAGCACAGACTTCATAATTCACAAGGGTGACAGGTTTTTTAGAAAATACTACATTGGACTTGTCTGTAAAAGTATAATACAGGCCTAGCCTGAAATAAATGACCTCAATAAATATAACTACAGCTAAGAAAATGAAGGATCCTACAGAGTTTTGTGACTTTGCTCTTTTCAGCGTTGCAGTCATGAGACAGTATGAGTTTTGTCCCCTTTCCAGGAAAAAAAAAAAAGAAAAAGAAAAAGGTGTTGGTAGTCAGAATGAGAATATGATGAGCATTTCATTTATATGCTGCATTGAGCAGGCTTAGTCAAGGTGACATTTGGTTTCACTTGAATTATTATTTTTTTTTAAAATGCATCACTTTTTAAAATGAGATTTACAAAAATACTATCACAATTACTGGGTCATAAGGATATGGCACAAATAATGCATTTAAAACACCTTTAACCATCTTGAAACAAAGAATACTGACTTGTTCACTTCAGGCTCTGCTTTACTTCATAATTATTTTAGATGACTATTTCTTAAGCTTGCCTGGTTATATATTCATTTGTTCTAATAGAAGTTTTCTTCTATAGGTGGTCCTTACTGATGTGATAACAAAAGGAAAGGGACAGCTAATATCTCACTGTGACCTTGAAATCTCAGGAGAGTGGAATACATTTTAAATAATTTAATTATGCATAGCATCTGAAGTGATTATTACATGTCTTGCATTTTGAAAATGCTGAAATCGGGTAAAAACTGATTAGTTTTTTGTAAGTAAATCCTATCTACTTCCACATAATAGTCCACCGACTGCTGTTGCACAGGTCTTTTCAATTACACCAGATTATGCCAGAAATGTAGATATATGCACTTAATATGCATACAGTGCCATACTAATATGCATATGTTTCTATATTCAAAAGCAAAAAGTTATTTCAAAAAACAAATTACTGAATTATAGTAACCCACTTGCCCTGCTCTATCATTTTCAAACTCAAAGGACTAAAAAGTCCCTAGAAAGAAATGCCAACTAAAGCTGTTGTGAAGTTTATGCTCACCACACAAAGAAAGACACATCTCTCTAAAGGAAAATGGTTGCACACCGCTTTACCAAGAAAATATAAGAAATGTGCATTTTTATATTAAATAGCCTCTTGTACTAGATCATTCATAAGAGGTCTGTGACTGCAAACTGAACTATGATGACAACCAGCTCCTCCCATGAAGGTCCTGGCACTGCCGAGGGAAGGTGTCCCCTCACAGCAGCCCGGTTCGTCTGCGGGATCCAGGGATTCCCCAGCAGGAGCCACCTGCATTGCAGCACTTCTGTTTGCTTCCCAGCTGCCAAGGAGAGGCCAACACACACACACACAGCAAGCAAAAGGCCTTGGGGGCAGTAGAAAAGGGCCTTCTCATGTCACAAGTTCCAGCAAGGCTTTTCTTAAATACCAATTGAACATTATTGAAAAATATAAAGTCAACCCTTTTCTCTCAAAAATTGAGCTATAGTAAACACTTCAGAAAAAAACTTACTGGTTGGCAAGTACAAGTCTTGGAGTAAGCTGAAGGAAGAGGCCATCTATATACTCTGTAAGCAATTAGTGTCTGCTCTTAGTTTCTTCCAGGAACATCTTCTGTTTACACGTTTCCTTGGAAAGCTAACAGATGTGTAAGTTTCCTCAACTAGCTCCTTCCTAAGATCCCTTAAATAACAGTTTATGCTCCAAAACATGTGTCCTGATCACCCCCATCATCTTAAAGCACCTAACATCCCGCCTGCTTGCAGCTCTAATCTTTCATGCCGAGCAACACAGAATCATAGGGAAGCCCAGGCTGGAAGGGACCTCTGGGAGCCATCTAGTCCAACAGCAGGTCCAATGAGATCTGACTGTCCAGGCAAGTTTGAAGTATCTCCCATCACCTGAAAGTGAAATTGGCTTCTTTTTTTTTTAATGCTTTAGATTTGTACAAGATACAGGACTGAATGGCAAATAATAATATAACAACACGAATAATACAGGCAAAAGGATTTTTAAGAATATAAAAAGCCCTTTGTGGCATGTTGTTTGGTTTCTTTTTCCTTCTCTAAGAAGTGAAAAGCACCACTTCGGTTGTGTTGACAGAAAATAAATTATTTTGTTGATCATCATTATCAGAAGCTGTTGAAGGATGATGTTTTCTAGTGGCTAGGAGAAGAGTACAGAAGGATACAATATGGTGATATCACGGCCAGTCATTCACAAAAAGTTGGCAAGACTTTCTTCACTATAAGTTCCATGTAGAGCACAGAATATCAGTTCGAAAGGCTAAGAAATAACAGAACGGTAACTCCACAGCACGTTTCTCCTGCCTAACTAACATTACAACTGAATTTTCACATCAGTGTAATAACTTTCCATGTAGAAAGTCCTCTTGCTGCCTGAAAAATGTGTTCATTGTCAGACTTGAAAGTGAGGGTTAAATTCTTGAGTAAGTTGCGATGGGAGCACTGCTCCCGTGCAGATCTGTATTGGTGTATAGATACATCATAGCTGCAGGTGGTACGAAGGGTACATGTGGGAACTTATGACATTGCAGACAATTAATAGTTTCAAATGCAAATTAAAACATTCTTTTATCTGCCCCTGAAATGATGCAGAAGTGTGATGTATCCTCCAATGTGAAAGTGTGTTTCACAACAGTTTGTGGGTACATTCCTTTTACGTATGTAGGTACATTCTTAGCTTTTGAATCTCTTATCTTGACAGCATCATTTGTTTCTCCAGCTTGCCAGAAATTAAGTACTAGCTTCTTTTTTTAAAAAAAAAAAATCCCAATAGTTATTTCGCTTAGCAATGTTTTTTTGTTTCTTATGTTATGAGTTCATACAGATACCACCCCAAAATTTTACAAACACCAAAATCACCAGTTCATTGCCAGGTATAATACCTTTCTCAAATGTCACAAACTGAGACACTACAAGTAGCAGAAACGACCCTATCACCTTCTGGAAGATTGCTCTTGTAACCTAAATAATTCCGCTTTCCTTCACTCCCCCGCCATCACTTAAATGTTAGTTCAAGGAGAGAAGCATTGGTGTAATAATTTCAATTTTCAAAGATGACCTACCAAATAATCAGTCACTGACTCCACTATGTCCACTTAAAAAGGTTCCAAAGATAACAGCAACTAATAGAGTATGTAAATCTCAACATTACCTCCTAATACAGCATTTTGTGTGCCAGATGCTGAATGCATTGTCCCACACAGTCTCCCAAGCAGCGAGCAGGGTAATGCAACTGAGCCTGGAGGCCAGAGCAGATTCAACAACCCAAGCATTTTTGCATCGATCCAACAGACTAAATTTACTACTGATCTGTGCCAATTTCTATCTCATTTAGGATGAATCATTCTGCTTTGAGCAGCTTACACTTACTCAGGGTATTGCAACTGGCATATATAGGCACAACTTTGTGCCAGTGGGGATGATTTGAGCATATTAATTAACACAGAATACAATCTTATCCCCAAAAAATCAATTCTCAGTAAGGTGACATAACCTTATTGACCTCAATACCAGTTTGCTGGGACTATAACCAATTTTGGATGAGCAGACACGCCAAGAAATCTCTTGGTTCTGGCAAATCAAAATGTCTGAGTTCACACATAGCCAAAAGAGAGGTCAGGCCTGTTTTGTTCCTGCTGGCACAAATCAATGATCAGCCTTTCCAAAGGTGGCTTTCCTTGTAATAAGGGGTGCTCAAGACTCTCAGGGCTGTCTTTATGCTTCCAACACTAGCTCCTGGCTGCAGCCAGGGAATGGGCTTAGGAGCATAAGGCACGTGTGCACCATCCAAGTGCAGCCACTGCAACATACCTCCTTTAATTTACTTGTCCCTATCCAGCTTTTGATGAGGATGTGATTTTTTTTAATTTATTTAATACTTCATCTGAAATTTATCTTATTTACTCATACACAGTGATATTGTCCAAGAATAATTCAAGATACATAGTAATAACTTCTTGCCAGCAGACCACATAGACATTTTGTGCAGTAACCATTTTCAAGTAACTTCCCTTTTCCTCCCTGGTATCTCACAGCACTGTTGGGGACATATCCATGACTGGATGAAGGAGGTGCATTAAAAGTCACTGTGTTCTCCAGCTGAAAGCAATCAGAATGGCTTTAATGGAAAACAAATCCATTCTAGCTAAAGCAAAAGTATACAGATTACACCACTATATTTTACCTTTCACCCTGCAGACTATTTCAATAAAGAAAAAGCTAGTAAATAAACAAGACCCCTGAAAAATATTGCCATTTAAAAAAAAAGTTAACATGGCAGCCATCTATCTATTATTTTCTTCAACAAAAGAAACAAAATGGATCAAAACCAGCTGGTGCCTTTGGTCTTACATTGGAAAAATCATAGGTTTTCACCTCTGTGGAACATTCCACAGCGAGGTAAATTGTCCTTCCCACTCATTTACTTAGGCGCTCAGCCAGTTCTAGGCTATCAGGCACACAGCCTACACAGATTATGAATTTACAGAATAAACACTATCTCCTTTCACTCTGTGTAAATACAGATGTATTGCTTTTATGTGTTGGCTGCAGGTTTTTAAGCTACTGTCAGTTTTAAATTATGAAAAGACAAACAAACACAATCTCTGAGTTCATTTGTTTGTGTCACTGCCTATCATTTACTCTAGAGGACACTTCTGTGGGCCTCACCTTTGCCATTCATAGCAGAAAATCTGTAGATGTAGGGTTTTGAAATGACGCTTGGAAATATTGTTCCTTTTTAACAGTCATATAAATAAGGCAAATAGTACTTAAGGACACTGATTGATAGAAGTTCTCATTTCAAGCTGAAATAGTGCATTATAAGAACTTGATATATACCACTTTTTAGCAATTTCAGTACAAGACAGCCTTTGTTGACAGAATTCAAGACTGCTGAGATGAAAAAAGCAAAGCAAATCCTATTCTAAGTTGCAGAACACAAAATTAATTTTCAAATGAGTTGAAAATACAAAAATTTGTAGCATAATAGGATAAAAATGCTTGAATGGGCGATATTTTCAGAATTATGGACATGTTTGCAGGTAGGAAGGAAACAAGATGTAGGTGATCATATACCTGATAATCAGTGTAGTGAATCACAAGGAAGCCATTTAGTTATGCTGTTGCAGGGACAAACAATTAGTTTATTGACTTGGTAAGAAAAATCACTGCAGCTTAATTTAACATACTGCATATTTCTATAAGCAAACAATATTTCATATGTATTTAAAGATTTTTTCTTTTTTTCAGATGATAAATCTTGATTTATACAGATTACCAGTGTCTCTTATTTCTCTAGATGCCAATTGTCTGCAACATATCAATATGGATTATATGTTTCTGTGTAATTATTCTGTTAAATAAAAACTCATGTTTGGCCAAATGGCCTAATGTCTTGCAGCTACATCAGGACAGATATTATCACTAGCACTCAATGGCTGTTGATTAACATAATGCAAGTATGACATTAAATTAAAACAATGTGCTGGGTTCCAGGAGGTCACGCTAAAACAGCTGGTGAGGTTATGGTTTGGTTCCTTTGCAATATGATCACTAGTTTGCTGATGAAATCAACATAACACATTAACATATGCATTTCTTTGTGATATCTTAAGTATCTATATATCCTTTAAGCATGTTTTCATAATGGAAGCCCCCATCACTTCCGTTGTTCTAATTATATAGGCACCACACTGCCCCAGTAAGCATTATTTTTAGACCACTGGTGTCTAAGGAGCTAATGATCCCAAGATCTGTAAGAGGACATTTGTCCCCATAGCATCAAGACTCAAATAATCCTTTATGAAGCTAGTGCCTCGATCTCTGAAATCCCAAATCACTCCCCTCCTTTAGTTTGTGCGCTGAAAGCCACCATAAGCACAGGTAGATTATACCAATTCCTCCTTTTCTTAGTCATAACCAACTGCCAGCACATACCCAATGCCAAACTAACATTATCCCATTGTACTCTGATGGGACCACTCCTCATCCCTGCTTTGCAGACTTGTAGGATCCAGTAATGAATCAAATAATTAATTCCATACTACTCTTCCCCCTTACAGTCTTAATTGTCTTCTGAAATACAATACACAAACAACACTACTTACAGAAGAAAACCCCAATACCTACTTTCTGTCTAAATCTCACCATCACGTTTTTATTCCTGCGAAGCCTAGATAGACTAAGTAAGAGGCAAATAGTTCACAAAGAATCCTGAGTCAAAGAGGAAAAGGCAAACAAAGCACTATTTGGGTCACTTAAGCAAGCTTTGGGTCAACAGAACCTGGTTCTTATGGGTGGCTCCAACTACCCAGACATTTTTTGGGAGGACAATACAGCAGCTCACCTGCCATCCATCGAATTCCTAGAGTGCATAGAGGCCTGCTTCTTCATACAAATGGTAGATGGACCAACCAGGAACAAGGCACTGCTGGACTTGCCACTCTCAAACCAAGAATCTGGCTTTGTAGTATCTCACTTAGTGACAGCCTTGGCTGCAGTGATCACAATATTGTGGAGTTTGGGATCCTGCAGAGCATGCTGAAAGTTAGTAATAAGACAAAGGTTTTAGATTTTAGAAGAGCAAACTTCACCTTGCTCAGAGCCCAGCTGGGAGGGATTTCATGAGGAGCTTCTGTGGAGGATAAAGCAGTTAGCGAGTGCTAGAAGTTTTTCAAGAACTCTCTCCTGGAAGCACAAGAACAGTTCATCCCCTTTAAAGGTAAGGGAAGTAGGTGGAGCAAGAGACCCCCTTGGCTTAATTGCAAGCTTCTGAGTCTACTGAAAACCAAGAGAAGTGTACCAGAGATGGAAAAGCAGATGAATACCCACTGAGAACTACAAGGGCACTGCCAGGGCGTGCAGAGATGCAGTTTGAAAAGCAAAAGCTCAGCTCAAATTGAAATTGGCCAGAGACACCAAAAACTACAAGAAAGGGTTCTTCAGCTATGTGAACAACAAGCAGAAACAGAAGGAGAATATTGTCCCAGTGTTCAATAGGAGAGGTGAACTAATAACCAACAACGCTGAAAAGGCAGACATTCTCAACACTTTTTTCACCTCTGTCTTTACCAGTACTGTTGGGCTCCAGGCCTTGGGAACAACAATCCAAGTTGATGCAAACACAGACCCATCACCTGTGAAGGAAGAGGTGGTATGCAAACTGCAACAGGAGCTTGACCCCTACAAATGGATGGGCCCTGACAAGATCCACCCAAGAGTGTTAAGAGAGACGGCTGACATCATTGCAAGGCCCCTCTCCATAAGCTTTAGGAAGTCATGAAAGTCAGGGTACATCCTGGACGGCTGGATGGTGGCTAATGTCACCCCCACCTACAATAATATCTTAAAGGAGGATCCAGAAAATTATAGGCCCATCAGTCTTACTTCAGTCCTTGGAAAAATTATGGAATGAATCCTCCTGGGGGCTATCACAAGTCAAATGGGAAAAGCCAGTACGGATTCCCCAAGGGCAAATCATACTTGACAAACCTGTTTGACTTCTATGACAAAGTAACCTGTTTGGTTGATGAGGGGCGAGTGGTGGACACTGTCCACCTGGATTTCTCCAAGGCTTCTGACACAGTTCCTTACTGATGCGTTACGGTCTAGACAAGTGGTCAGTACGGTGGGTGGGGAACTGGCTGACAGGCTGCACTTAAAGCACGGTGGTAAATAGCTCCTTTTCAAACTGTCAACTTGTCAAAAATGGAGTCCCCCACGGATGAATACTGGGCTCAACGCTGTCTAGTATCTTCATAAATGATCTGGATGATGGGATCAAGTGTACCTTGATGAAGTTTGCTGATGACACCAAACCGAGTGTGGAAGTGGACACTTGGGAAGGCAGAACCACCCTGCAGGAAGACCTGAATCAGCTGTAAGAGTGGGCTAACAAGAACATTATGACATTCAACAGGGACAAGTGTAAGGTCTTACACCTGTGAAAACATAATCCAGGAGTGCAGCACAGGCTGGGGTCTACCCGGCTGGGGAGCAGCTCTGCAGAAAGGGACCTGGGGGTTCTGGTGGACAAGAAGGTCAGTATGAGCGAACAGTGTGCTGCTGGGGCAGAGAAAGCCAACAGGATGCTGGGCTGCATCAACAAGGGCATCACCAGCAGAGACAAAGAAACCATTATCCCACTCTACTCAGTGCTTGTCAGGCTGCATCTGGAATACCTTGTTCTGTTTTGGTCCCTGCTATGTATAAAAAGACGTGTACAGGCTGGAGAGGGTCCAGAGAAGGGCCACCGAGATGATCAAAGGACTGGGAAGCCTGCCATGTGAGAAAAGGTTGAGGGAATTGGGTTGTTCACCCTTGAGAAAAGGTGGTTTATGGGAGATACCTTATCACCTTGTTCCAGTATTTGAAGGGTGGCTACAAAGAGACTCCCCCTTTTGAGAAGGGGAAATAAAGTAGAACAGGTACAGTAAGCAAATAGCAGTGGAAAGTTACCAGCTAAGGAAGTGAGAATATAAATGGGCCTAAGATGACAGTAAGCAGAGGGGGACGAATCAAGACCTGACAGACTGCAGTCAGAGTCCTCATGGTCAGTGTTTATCCTTGGAAGCTGTTCCTAAGCTACATCACCTGTCTGCTGCCTTAATAAAAAGAGAAAGAGAAGCTCCCTGTACTCTTGACAACATCTTATTACTTAAACATAAACTCAGTTTTACTTGTGTGGGAAGTAACAATGCAAAAAATAAAGATCCTGGCAGCACTGCTGATGGACTCCACATGGAACTTGGAGGAGGTACACAGATTTCCACATGGAGGCGTTTGGCATCAGAAGCCAGTCTGCATATCCATGGCTAAAAATCAGTGCTTCAGTTGCAACCAGTAGCTGCATATCTGTGACGAGTTCTTTTAACAAGCAGATATTGTAGTTGTCTCATCAGAGAATTCTCCATATTACAACTCAGTATATTGTATATGAAACAGCTGTATCTTTTGTCTCTCGATAGGCAGGGGTATACCACAAAAGAGACAGAGAACAATTTCTACTTCACAGAACAGCAAGTATGTTGTCTGCTACATTTCTCATTTTAAGGACTCGTAAGGGCAGAGTTCCAGCATATTTTTTGGATTATTCTCAAGCCATCCTCAGACAGATCACCTGGAACCCAACCACGTTATGCTAAGTAGTTCTGTTGGACAGTAATGTTACCTGACATATCCAGATTGTGTGCAGGTGGTACTTGAAAGCTGAACTCAAGAGACCATAAGCAATACTACATGTTACTTAGGATGCCCACAAAAACACGGACTTCAAAACATGCAGCACTATGCCTGCAGGAACAGAGGAAAAAAGTCACAAGCGTCTACGTAAGGCAATATAGATGGACATTCCAAGCAATAATGATACTTCTCTATTTTCTACCTAAAATTATTCTGTATTTTTTCCTTTTTACAGTGAAGAAATAAGTATATGTATACTTGTAAGTAAATTTATCTATTTTTTAAAAATCTGTTAGCCTTAATGATGCACATACAATTCTCAGTCACTGAAGAATACTCCATATCACTTATCCAAAAGGGTAAGAAAAGCACAGTCTATGCAAAAATTATCCCATCATATCAGAAACCACAAGGAAACACATGAGAATATTATATCTTTACCAGACCTCTATAAGATTATTTATCTTTATAGTATCCTCACCTAGAGAAAAGCACACAAAGCCAGATCTCCAGCCAGTATAAATAAGCATAGCTCCCTTGAACCTAATAAAGCTAAACTTATAAACTAAGGGATTCCACACCGTACAGCAAATAGTTTATATATATATATTTTTATATATATATATAATGCATAAACTTCTAACTTTATACAGCAGCTAACACTCTGACTAATGATGCTTGGGACGAGCACAGAACTAAAATACTGTAATAAGGTAGTCTAAATCCTCTGCTGCATTTTGTGAAGAAAGAAACAGGTTTTGTTTAACTTCTCTAAATATTAAAATTGTATGCATTACTTCACATTGTCCAGCTAAAAGTGACTGATTGATTTTGCACCTTTTTTTTTTACTCCTTACTTTTACCACAGATCACTCAAGCCTCACACATTTCAAAGCATCACTCAGTGTTGTAGCAAGCTTTCAGAGAAATCAAGGAACTAATCAATGCGGTGTTTAAAAATGCTCTAATTTTTAAAGGTGGCTAAAACTCAGTGAAAAGAACTCTAAGAGGACACAACCACCTCATTTAATTCCTCATATTTCAGAAGGTTATTTTCTGGGCATGTTTCCCCCTCCCCCCTCAATAATTAACTCACATTCTTTCGTTGGAGCTGTCATTAAAAAATGGTTTAAACAATCTATTAGAACAGTTTAAGGGCAGCCAGAAGAGCTTGTGCCCAACTTGTACAAAAAGCCACCTATTGTTATCAAAACTGGTGGGTCGCAGTGCTGACCACTTCACCCAGGCAGGCTGGCCTCCTGCGGGTGTGAGACACATTGCCAAACAGGCTTCACACTCAGCTTGGTCTTGCTGACATTNCCAAGCAATAATGATACTTCTCTATTTTCTACCTAAAATTATTCTGTATTTTTTCCTTTTTACAGTGAAGAAATAAGTATATGTATACTTGTAAGTAAATTTATCTATTTTTTAAAAATCTGTTAGCCTTAATGATGCACATACAATTCTCAGTCACTGAAGAATACTCCATATCACTTATCCAAAAGGGTAAGAAAAGCACAGTCTATGCAAAAATTATCCCATCATATCAGAAACCACAAGGAAACACATGAGAATATTATATCTTTACCAGACCTCTATAAGATTATTTATCTTTATAGTATCCTCACCTAGAGAAAAGCACACAAAGCCAGATCTCCAGCCAGTATAAATAAGCATAGCTCCCTTGAACCTAATAAAGCTAAACTTATAAACTAAGGGATTCCACACCGTACAGCAAATAGTTTATATATATATATTTTTATATATATATATAATGCATAAACTTCTAACTTTATACAGCAGCTAACACTCTGACTAATGATGCTTGGGACGAGCACAGAACTAAAATACTGTAATAAGGTAGTCTAAATCCTCTGCTGCATTTTGTGAAGAAAGAAACAGGTTTTGTTTAACTTCTCTAAATATTAAAATTGTATGCATTACTTCACATTGTCCAGCTAAAAGTGACTGATTGATTTTGCACCTTTTTTTTTTACTCCTTACTTTTACCACAGATCACTCAAGCCTCACACATTTCAAAGCATCACTCAGTGTTGTAGCAAGCTTTCAGAGAAATCAAGGAACTAATCAATGCGGTGTTTAAAAATGCTCTAATTTTTAAAGGTGGCTAAAACTCAGTGAAAAGAACTCTAAGAGGACACAACCACCTCATTTAATTCCTCATATTTCAGAAGGTTATTTTCTGGGCATGTTTCCCCCTCCCCCCTCAATAATTAACTCACATTCTTTCGTTGGAGCTGTCATTAAAAAATGGTTTAAACAATCTATTAGAACAGTTTAAGGGCAGCCAGAAGAGCTTGTGCCCAACTTGTACAAAAAGCCACCTATTGTTATCAAAACTGGTGGGTCGCAGTGCTGACCACTTCACCCAGGCAGGCTGGCCTCCTGCGGGTGTGAGACACATTGCCAAACAGGCTTCACACTCAGCTTGGTCTTGCTGACATTTTTTGCTCTTGCTAAGATACCGAATCATGACCCAGACTATAAAGAGCATACATTTAGAGTGATATGATCTCAGATTCTAACAGATATTTAATAGTCCCTTTCTGCCCCGTTCCCTGGATAGAAAAGAAATACAAGTTTACAAAATTTCCTTCTTTATGGCAATTATCACTTCAGCACAGCTATGCCAAAGTATAACAGAAGGAGTGGTTCCTCTCAGGCTGGTGAAACACTTCGAGACCTGCAGAAGTCAGCAGCTACAAGGAAAATCATCTTTCTCAAGGTTATCCGTTGCAGGATATTCTGTAGCACAGTGGACAGAACATACTTCTAAGTGTCCAACATTTCTCTCATCAAGAAGAGCAGAGGCATAAGCCCAAGTCTTGCACATCCTTATTTGGCAACACAGCAAAGGAAAGTATTACCATTCGCACCTCTCCATCTTTAAAATTATAGCGGAAGCTGTTCATTTACATTTATCCAGATCTGCTAATATTTTCTGTTAACCAAAACTGCACTTGAGCAAGTTAAAAATTCATGAAAAATGAAAACCACTGTGTGGTGTCTACCTGAGAGATAAACTGCTGCTGGTGGAACAGAACAAAGAGATCTTTGATTCCACGCACCTCAATATACTTGTAAACTTTATAAGAAAAACACCTGTGCAATCTCCAGAATAAGCACCAAAGAAATAATAAACTCGGCTTTGACTCAGGAAACAATTGGATTTCTAAACAATAGGAGGTTTAATTGAAGGAAACATTTCATTTCCAAAAGAAAGGAAGGAATTCATGGTAAATGCCTAAGCAAGACCTCCGCAGCTGAGTCAGAAAAGGCTTCATTATCTGTATTTTTCATCTTGTTAGACTGGTATTTTATGTAATTAAAGTCTGCACCTGCAACAATCTTACAATCACTGCAGTGATTAGTCCAGCTGTATTTATATTTTGTGTAAAGTTGATTTTACTTCTGATTTCTTCTTTACATTCCAGGCTTGACAGTAGTTTACTTTGCAGAATATGATTTGGATTGGATTTGAGGCCTTCTGTTACAATTAAACTACTAACAAACCATATTCAGAGAAAGATGAATTAGGAAAAGAGGCATGCTAAGAGCGTGGAAATCCTCATCCTGCAAGGATGACTATGAAATATGTAACCACAACTGGCGAGTCTATGAAGAAAGATGGGGTGCAGAAGACAGAAGAAAGCACAGTCTGGGAAATCATTTAGCCATAGAGGTTTTCAAAGGCCTTTTTGTGATTATCTTTCTTATATAAGACCAATAAAAGAAATTATGAAGTCTATATCATGAACAATTTCCGTGTGCTTATAGAATGCCTAGCAGAAAGAAATTCACGTTGGAACTCTTAGCCACTATAATATAATACAGGAATAATAATTTTAAACTGTGCAGATCTAGTCTTTTCTAAGGTACCCAACTGTTAAAAAGAAAAATATTTTTCAAATAGCAACCACTTGCTATCTCCTCCAAGACAGACAGAAATCTCTCAATGGACTGCAATTCCCTGCAGGTTCACTTGTGTCTCCTGATCATAGCCACATTTTGTGCTATTTCTCCTATTTTTCTGATTGATTAAAATAGAGTCTTTGGCCTGACAACTGCACAATATTTTTGCATATATGAAGTGAAAACACATGATTAAATCTTTCAGTACACAAAGTCTTCATCCTCATAAGTCACTAGGATCAGCAGCAATGATATAAACCAGGCTTTTGACTTCAACTCTAGGCTTTGCTTAAATTAGTTACCCCTGGTGATTTTTTATAAGCAAGTAAACAGTACAATCATTTGTAACAGGCTAGCATTGTTCATGAAGAAAAAGTAAATGTCAGGAACTGGAAGGGCTAATTGATCTCTTCAAATGCCCTAAAAGCAAATACTGAGGCCAATATTTAAGAATAAAGAGGAAAAAAACCAGAAGCTTTTCCAGTATCAGAGGTGCACTCAACCTGTTTTTCTTTCCTGCTCCCCTTTTGTCTTCTCAATACATCTCTCCTGTAATATGCCTCAGAAATACTTGCTACAATTGTTGGTGATATTACAAATGAAAAACAGCACTATAATTAAATTCTGGCACATCATGGTTTTCCTTCTCCCTTGCTGAGAAGACAAACACGCTTAATATCAATATAAACTGATTTCAAACTAAATAAAAAGCAGCATAATACCCAATTCTTTATCCACTTAAAGCAGAATCTGTCACAACATGAAAACGATAAACCTGGGAATCAAAGTTGTCCTGATACAACTTTAATTCTAGTGCCAACTATAGAAGACATAGACCAAAAACTTGGTGTCCTGGTTGCTGCTCATTCACCCTGTTCTGCTCATTCCACATGCAATGCCAAGCCTATCTGCTACTCTCCAAGGGAGCCCAATAACAACAAAATCCCCATTACTTGCGTGTGACAATGCTAGCAGGAGCTACAATTCACTCAGTACTTTTCTGCTGTTAGTAGCGACAGTCTGCATAAGCTCATCTGCCATTTTAATTTTAAATAGTTCTTAGGTAAGCGCACAGTTCTCATCACTTATGCATTTTTGTCCCTCGCAGTCCTTAAGATCACTAGCCTCAGCACACACTTTAGTGACTCGAGTTAATTTTCCCACCTTTTTGAAGACAAGAGAGACTAAATGCTCTCATACAGAAAACTTTCTAGCGGAAATCTTGCATGAGGCTGATGCTAACCCGCATTGTAGTCTGTCTGTGGGCTGCAACAGGGGAAGAGCCCTGGCCCACCAGCAACAGTGGCGTTGCCCTGGGTTGGCACCCTCCCCATGAGCACCGTGGCTGTGTGGGTTATACACAGCAAGTCATCTTGATTTCATCCAGGCTCCATGTGAGAACTGTAGCCCAGGGACATTTCCCTGAACATTTTTTTCAGGTCAACAGATCTAGGATAATGAAATGGCTGTTCGGTCAAGCTTGCCAGAAAGGTTCCTGGTGTGACAGCAAAGGGTGTGCTGTGTGCCTGGAGCAGCACAGCATAAGGGGTTTGGAGTATGAAGACTTCAACTGGAATAAAACGCTATTCTGTGCAGAGGAAGCCAAGCTTTTTAAGTCAATGTTTTTGCTACCTGACTGGAGCAGACTATCGATCAGCTGTGTTTGTCTTGCCTCAAGGGCGACCCAGGAGTGAAGTACCATTCTTGGGGTGGGAAGAAACATTTAAGAAGGAAAAGCAAATGAGCCAAACTGTTGGCCGAGATTCCCAGGCAGGCCTATGTACTACAGGCCTCTGGTTTAGGCAACCAAAATTCTGCGTGAGTGGACAGTCTATAGCTTTACTCTTTCTACATGCTTTGAGCGGTAAGGTTCTGCAGACAGATATTTTACACCACAGGTACTCCTGGCCCAACTGGTAGCAGACCAGTTCACACAGCAAGAAAAGAGATGTCGAGCTCTGCGGCTGCTTGAAGTCATGTCAGAATAAGACATTTGCCAGCTGCTAAACATCCACAGCAGTTCCAAAGGCTTACCTTTGTGTGAAGGAAGACACCTGCTTGGATGAACCACCGAAAACCAAAGAAAATTTTCAAAATAATCCGTATGTTTTAAACAAAAGCTACTTGCAGAAAGTAAAGAAAAAGTTTTTGTTTTGGCTATTTTTTTTTTTATAAACAGTCCTACAAGTCTTTCTGGAGTAATGTTTGTGTCTTGTGTTCACACACACACAAGAAAGACTATCTAAAACCTACCTAACACTGATATTTCTTTATAGAGATGTTATTGACAATTGTAAAACCTTGTTTCCCGGATTATGTATTAAATGATTACACTAGTACTCCTTGGGAAGTTTTTTCAATATTTAAATTTAAGTAAATTTGAGTTCAAGAAGATTTAAAGCAATATTTAATTTGTTTTGGCTTCCCAGTGTTTGCATTTAGCTACTACAAGCGGACAAGATCAATGAGCAGTCAGAGAAACCTACATTACCTTCGTGCCTTACTGCGGATTTCCCCCTTCCCAAACAGCAGTCCCGCAGCCTGGCTCACGCTTCTGCATTCAGTTGCCATCTCACCAGCAGCACCTTTGCATGTGATGCACAATCACACCGCACTGTGCCGCACAGTGGCCTTCTTATGACCAGACCAGTGAGGTCAGATCTGGAAGCATGCAGGCTGGATTTGTCCTACAAAATACTTCCATGTGTCCTTCTGTTTCCCCCTGACAAGAGACAAGGAGCAGTTACTGAAGCAGCCAACTCCAGCAGAAGGCTTTTGCCGGCTCTGGCGTGCCCCAGCAGACGCTCCTGCTGAGCCAACCAGCAAGACTGACTGCGCAGAGGAGGTATTTTTACAGCGCAGCCCTGGGATAGTTGTATTGGCACAACTACCAGTCAGCAGACTGCAGCATGCGAATGAGGACAAGTGGTCTAGACAAGGAAACAATTTCTTCAGTGAGCATCGTACCCAGGCTAAATTTCCTCAAACAGCACCCACACGATGCAATAACATTGTCAGTTTAAGGTCTGTGTTGAATTGAAAGGGACAGTCCTGTAATCTCCCAGTCCTCAGCCAGTCTGTCTCCCCTGCCTCCTGCCAGCCCTCACATTCATGAGGCCAGGGAGCTTAAGCAGCCAAAATAAGCCAAGCCAAAACACAGAAGAAAAAATCTACTCATTTTCAAAATCTCATTCTACATCCCACAAGCTCTTGTCTCAACACAATAGGAGGGATAGGAGCAAACATCCAAGGCTATATATGGTAGAGTTAACTTCTTCAACGATCTACAGACTTATCAGCACTGCCTCCCTCCATCCTCACACTCTGTATTCGTTTTCGTGCTTTCACCATAGGTGTAGGGGAGAGGGGAAGGTGAGTCTTTTTGTTCCCCCCCATGACAGAATAGCTGGCGAGACAAATCTCCCCCTTTAAACTTTGAACATTCACCACACCAGCTCAGTCAGAAGGCGTTTTCTCACAGCTCTGTTAATAGGCATCCCTGCCCAGCTCTGTCCACAGCGTAGTCACGTAACTGAAGTACTAACGGCTAAAAAAAATAGGGCCCCAATTTATCTCAGCATTTAAGCACGGGCGTAAGCTTACGTCCATTTCTCTGTCACCGTGTTTCAGTTATTCCTGAGATATCATAACTTTCTGACTGGGCACAGAGCTCCAGTTCCTCCTGTTTGTTTCCTAGGCTGCATGCATTGGTATACATACATTGGAGGTGGTTAGTCTTCTGGTTCTCATCAAAAGAGGTAGCTAAGGGACATTTATCACTGCTCTGGTTGGCCTGGCTTATTCGCCAGTTGGTTGCAGTCATACGAGGATTATCCCTTTGGACCCTGCCCCCTGAGTCCTTCAGTTTAAAGCCCACCTCACCAACCTGGCCAGACTGCTGCCAAAGATTCCCTTGCCTTTTCTAGACAGAAAGAGTCAATTCTTCACTAGCAGGTGACTGTCATCAAAGAATGGGCCATTGTCATAAAAGCCAAAACCCTCACACAGCACCAGACACAAAGCCAGAGGTTCTTTTGCATTATACATCTATTTCTAGTGGCACCCTTTCCACTATCTCTCTACCATAAACCCCCACCAATATTTCATATTTTCCCATAATTCAGTTGTTACACTCCTAACAAAAAACCCCCCTCTTTGCTATTAGAAACACTGTCTCATAACGTGACTCCCTCCTTGATGACTATCTGCAAATTCCTGTTGTTCTGGTGATAAAATGGATGATTTTTGGTTTCACTTGATTATCCCATGCCCCACATCTCCCTCCAATTCACACCTGGAGTGAAGCCTGCAATTCACCTGACAACAGCCATTCCCCCTCCAGGACACTATCCAGCTATCAGCAGCAGGTGATATTATTGGAGATTTTTCTTGTATTGAGATTATCTTGTATTTTCTTATATTTCACCTGTTGTCACAACTGACCTCTTCAGAATTATTTTTATACTTCATGATAAGCACATGCTTGATCAGTACTTAAAACAAGAGACTCACGTCTGCAAAAATATACAGTGCTGTGGCTGCCCTCAAACCAAAGGAAGTTTCTTAGAGTAAGTTGAACAAAGTTAAACCTTGGAAACTCTTTTCTTCCCTTATAAATGTTAGTTACAGGAATTTAGGTCCACTGAAACAGACTATTATGCAATTCTCTTAATCCTGCAGTATCTTAAAATACCTTACTGTACTATCACACCAAGTGCAGGCACACAGTGGGCATCAGATGTTTTTCTTGTAAAAAAACAAGGAATGGAAAAATTTTTTCTTTAGTTTCTTCTCTTGAAAGAAGCTGGGGATTTTCTCTGCAATGTAAAACAATAAGTGGCATTGTGATACATTTGAATTTTCTTTGGGTTTTTTTTCTTTGTTTTTTTAAGATGACAAGCTAGAAAAATCATTTTTTTCCAAAGAACTATATCCTATACTTACATGAGATACATATACACATGTATGCATGAGTATTTATAAAGCTCAGGTGAGGACTACTGAAAGATTTGGTCACTTCCTATTTAATTACCTCCAGCTTCCCGGCAGCTTCAGAGGCTTCTACGTTTAATACAATGAACGTTTGTGATTTTTATCAGATGGAGCCATATGGGAAGGCTGTTCTCAAACAGTAATTTTTTCAGAGGAGCAAGTAAGCTTTGTTGAACTTATTTGAATATACATCCCATCACATTTCCTTGCGTTGCTCCAATATCACATTAAGATTACCTTGCAGCTCTTTTTAAGAATTGTTGCCTAGATCAGAAATACATAATATGCATATAGAAGAGTACTTCAAATAACAAAAGCTATTTTATGAACAGAGTAACTATAGGGTTTAATTAGGAAGACAATGGGTTTTTTTCTCAGATAATTTTTTAATTCCATCTCTGATTCTGTAATCTGTGCTGGTGATTCCTCCAGCTTCAGAGAGGCTTCAGATCAGAGTAATCTTAGCAGTGGCTGAGGAGCTCCTGACTCCCAGTCAGGAACTCATGATACCAATGAATCTTTAACAGAGCAGGAATTGCAATGCCAGAGGGGGACAGGAATAGGCTCGGAGAGCAGGGGCACGCCCCAAGCATTTTTCAGGCTGCTCATGAGCTAGCACAGATCTGTACAGATACGCTCCAGTGCCCACGGTTACAGCCTAACAGGTTACATCTCTCAGCCTCCGCGCTTCACACAGCTTTTACTGGCTTCTGTTACTTAGAAAATTAAGAAACTTCTTAAAGGGAAACCTTAGCACAGGTTGCAGAGAAGTAGAAACAAAATCCTTGCTTCTATATTAATAATCTTTATCAATACAAATAAAGATAAGTCTACTGTCCCTTTGCAATTAGGGGTCACTCTCTGGGGTTACTCTGAGACACAGATGTAACCACAGATAAGCCAGAGTCTCTTCTAGACCATTCCGGGGTCATCATGTTCCACAGACCTTTGAAGAATTGAATCCTACAACAAAGGTTAAAAAATCTGCTTCTACTCATCTAGTTTAGCTTCTGAAAAAGCAATCAGAAAGCCTGACTAGTATTAGTTATGGTTTTCAGTAATGTATTCTTTGGGTTTCACATCTTGAAGAGATGTTATAACTTGAGATGTTATGACAGTTAATCTGCACACAAGTTCGAGAACAAAACAAGAAGAGGCCCCTCAAGGTGAGGTCTGCTGCATCGGGCAAACATGGGGCCATGTGATTTTTGCACTCAGTGAATCATTCATTTCCTTCATTTTAGTTGTTTACACACTTCTACAAAGATTTCATCTATTTAGAAGTACACACTTCTATTATGTTTTAGACTAATGGAGTTGTTAGGTGGTTTGAATTTTAAGTTTATAGTAAGTAGTTTCCTGTTTACAAAGTGAACAGGCATTATATTTAATGAAGCCTCAAATTGATCACACTTGAGCCAAGGGGAAACTTTCCTAATGATCAGAACACTGAACAGATGCATAACAGATGCATCTCTCCCTCCAAAACACTTCACAAGACATATTAAACTGTAAACAATTTTTGTTTCTCAGCAAGAAAAACAAACAAACCACACCATGTTTAAAGGCCAGTTAAGAGTACCACAAAGCTTCTCTCAGATCAGACCAAGGCAGACAAGTGACAATTCAGACTCTCAGGCCATGACTGAAAGTTACCACATTTTTTTGTGCGTGTCTTAATTTACACGGTGTTCTTTACATTCCAGTTCAAGTGTGGTAATCGACTTCACACTTATTTTGAGTTAGCAGCTTCATATTAGTTTGCATTTGCAATTAGCTATAAGTAATCAGTTGTTGCCGCAGAAACATGTGTTGTGCTGTAAATCCACACTGAACTTTGGTGCATGGAAGATTCAGCAGATAACTGTGCCTCCGTGGCACCTCAATAAGGAACTTGCCTTCACCTTTACCTGTGTAAAGCATCAGGCCAGCTATTACACTGTTCAATACAGCCTGAGATACACGCTCATCAGTACATTCCCTGACTCTTGTTAACTAACTTGACTTCAGCAGACATTACTACAATAAAACATTGAAGAAGTAAATCCCCAGGGTTTGGAGCTCTCTTTCCTCCCTTGAAAAATGTTCATAGATCCTGTGCCAGTCGTAATAGTTACAGAAGCATATTACCACTTACCTTTATTATTGTTTTGCTTAAATATAAGTTATGAATGAAAATACAAAGAAAAGTAGCTTAAGAAATAGAAAAGTAATCTGAAAAACTGGGCAGAGATTATTTACTTTCATCCTTCTCTGTCTCAGACTGAAAACTCAGAAAACACCACTGTAGACCACTCATATTCTTTCCATCATAACCACAATTACAATTCAAAACAAACTTCTTTTTTTCCAGCTAAAATGTTGTGATTTAAGTGTTTATGGCATGCTGAAACTCCTCAAATATTAACCATTGAAATTTCTCATTCATTTTTAAGGATGCTCTCACAACAGATGATATGTAGCAGCAGTATTAAGAACAAGTTTCCAACGCCTGCAGATGATACCAAAATTTAAGAAAGATAAAATAACGAATGACAACACAAGCAGCTTTAAAAGAACTTCAATCATTTAAACAATTGATCCAACAGATGGCAAAAGCACTTCGGTGTGCACAATTGCAAAATAATTTGCCTGGAAGCAAGCAAGTAAGCCAAGGAAAGTGTACTAAATGGGACAATTATTCAGCACAGTGATTAGAAAAAGGATTTGGGGGCTTAGTGTGGAAAAAGAAAACATTGAAGCTATTGGCACAAAGGAAAGTAAAGTAGTAAAACAAAAGCATCCATTCGTAGTATCAGATACCAGACAGGTTGTCCTACTAGTCTGCAAGACACGGGTGCTATCCAGCTGGCACCCACCATGTCCTGGTCCATAAGAAGGAAAACAGATGTTTGTGTAACTGGAGTTACTTTTTCTTCCTTCTCTCTTTCCCAAGAGAAACAGTCCCATTCACTCCCACCCCAGCTCTCACCAACATATGATTTTTTGTGAGCACGCAAAGCATGAGCTAATATATGCATTAAAGATTTTTCCATCTGGTCAGTTTGCAGCCACACAAGCGCCAGGGCTACCACGAGGCAAACTCTGCTGCAGGGTTAAAAAAAAAAAGTGGCCTTGCATGAGGAGGAGGATTAACATCACTGAGCACCATTTCATCTTGTGATAGCTCACCCTGTACACAGGATCACGGCACACCATCCACGCTTGCTCTCAATAGTTTAAAGTCAGCTCACAAAACCATGATGCTTCCTGGGCCATAAGCATTACCTTTCGCTAAAGCTGCAGCCTGAGATCCAGTAGGGCATGTCCCGTAAGCAAAAATTATTCATCCCAAAGGAGACTATACCAATAATGGCCCAGTGTGTTTCCTTACAGTGCTGTCTTTGAGACAGGTATCATACCCAGAATTTCTTCTGTGTTGATTTAAATTGCCTTCAATGCCATTAATTCTTATTTGGATTTGTAGGGCCAATGGCCTTCCTGTATCACATTTGTTTCATGCTGTTTTACTTTTCTTAAGATAGTCATTTCTAATTTATATTTTTTAATTTATAGAACGAAAGTATATCTCATTAAATCAATGCCACAATTCCAGAGTTAGCTAACACACTGCAGTCCTTAGAAGAGTGTAAATTAGACCAATTCTTTTTAAAGACAAAGTTCCTTCAACATAGGAGGTCCAAGTGAGTTGCAAAATCCAATGGGCAGGCACCTAAATTACTGCTTGAGACTTCAGAGAAAGCACACCTTCAGCCCTTAAGACCAACAAGAATTGAAATATTAGCAATCCTCTGAACAACATAACCTGACTATATCAGAAGAGAGTTTGAAAGAGGCAGTCCAGACTGTATTTTTCTGTCTGTTCAATAAAGCTTTAACAGGTAAACATGAAATTTTAAAATATTTTCAATTTCATTTTTACCGCAGCATGTAACCTTAACAAGACAGGCTGAAATACTACCTGTCTGCATTAATTCATTAATTCCTCTTGAGGAGAACTTTATTTTTCAATAAAAAGCTTCTAGGTATTTGAACATTTAAAAAATATGTATCAAAAATAAGAAGTAATTTAAATTTGAACCCATTTACCCCAACCCTATTTGCATTGCTTTTCTTTGACGTGGATTTCATTTTCACAGCACTCCTTAATAGGGGACTTCTATTATATTTCCCATTAAATACCCCAGCACTTTTCTCTCCTAGATGTGATTTAAAGCCACCATACAAAATGAATATAGACATAGAGGCACAGCATAACAAAATGACAGTTTGAATTACTACTAATCTGAAACACTTCTTAGTCCTACCATCAACTAGTTAGCCTAAGAGGCACAGCAGGTTACTAACGCATCCAAAAAAAACAAGGCAGTCAGCCAGTGCTCGTCTTTTCTGGCAGAGGAGGAAACCTCCTGTAAGTCTGCCTGGTGGATGACGGCTGGGAAAGCCAAAGAGGTTTTATAATAATACATATTTCCATATTTTCTTGGGAATGTTGATCTTATGGATTTGCCATGATAGTAAGTACCTGCTGAAACAGAGTACAATTTTTTTATAGTTTTCCTTACAGACAAGAGGTACTTTACTTTTTTTAATATACTGAAGACCATAAAACTATTACTCATGTTTTCATCTGGTTTACAAAACTAGGTTTCCAACATTCCAAAACATTTCACTATTTTATCTTGACATACAGAGTCTGCCTGGGCCCAAAGGGGCATTACCTATATAACAGTATGATAGTCATCCTAAATCTGAAAAACATAACCTGTCTGCTAATAACTATTTAAATAATAATTTAAAATTAAACACGCTGATGTATTTTTAAAGTCAGAAAAATTATTTACAGTATATTCTCTAATGGCAGATTATTCTTACAATATTTTCTTTATTTTTGGCTCAACATATTATTTAATTACCTTCTCAGGTTTCAAAAGACCTAACTCTTTGAAACACATCACAGAAGGCAAGCTTCTCACAGACCAATACATCTTCAAATGCCACCGTGCCATCGCACTGCAATGCATGCAAAACTTGCTAATGTTTCGTTGAACTTTATTAGCAAATATCATTCCAAGTCTCCCAGAACATGATATATACTTCGCACAGAACACCTACTAGTCACATCAATATTTTGTGAACAAGCAGTCACCTGAATGAGCTCAGAAATATCCAATGAAAATGAGAAACTTCAAGACAATAGTGGGAGAACACACACAAAAACTCACAGAAATCAAACACAAAATCAAATTCAAAACACAAAACACAAACTCCCTCCAAAAATATCCTGCAACAGCAAAACTGACCTTTTCTCCACATCTTTAAGAAAGACCTGTAAGTCTACTTCAAAAGATAAGCCTGACAAATAAATCACGTAACTCTGCTAGATAATTACTAGAGATACTGTGTTTATGGCATAGTATAATTTTTCCCAAAACTTATGTCCAGAAAATTATCACCTACAGAACAATGAGAGGTTATCAGTCTATCTCGGTCATTTAAATCCATACAAATGATCTATCACATTTTCTCCCACTAGCATCCCCTCTTAATCTGTATGAATGACCCTTCTTTTTTTTCCCACTCCTATCATCTACTTAACTAAAATACATCCAGAGCAATTGTTCTCAAGCTCGTTTGTGAATTCTATTACAAAGAGCTATGTATCTGAAAGCTTGTCTAGTTTCTTCATGAAAAATCAGATTTTTTTTTTCTATAGGCCTTGGCAATTTTATGTTCTTGATCAAAAAAGCTATAAATCAGTTTCAACTAGAAAAATATCTGAAGATTACATCTACTGTTCATTAGATTTCCCCTTTAGGGGGTTCTTACAGTCATATTCAGTACTGAAAAATTTAATGGTATATTAACTTCATCTCAAATGCTAACCAGAATTATATTAGACTGATATTAAAAGCTATACTAACTATTAAGTTAAATGAAAATTTGTATCCAGGAAGTTAATGTGCAACTTTTCAAGCCAACCAAGAAAGAAGGTTCACATTCATATTTTCACAAACTCACGTTAATTAGATATGCATTTATTACAGATGCAAAATAGATCCGATAACTAAAAGCTAAAAGAAATGCAACAGAAGAAACCCTATTTTGAAGTCTGCTTGAAGCTTCATAAATTGCAGAAGAAATTTGCAGTAGCTCTTTAGTTTCCAGACTTTACAAGAGCTACAGAGAAATATATTAGTTGAATGATTTGCCCCTGCCATCATTTGTAGAGGGTATCCTTGGTATGAATCATGGTAACATTTGATACCTATTTCACAGCTAATTATAAATTTTGTTTGATGAAATGAAAACCTGTCAGACATTTTGCTGAAAATTGTATATTCCCCAAGTTCTTGGAAAAATATTCTTTCTCCACTATTTCGTCCAACAAGCAAGTATAAGGAAATTTAAGTGGTCCACAGAATGAATTATCTATCCATAAAGAAATCCCATTTTGTAAGTTTCATTCCATGTTATAACAAAGATCAAATTTTGAATTCTTTTGCAAAGCAACATTCAAAACCTATACTTCTGGATGCTTCTTCAAAGCTCTTGAACTATAGGCTTCTTGCAGAATCTTTACAGCATTTATTCATAAATTAGGTCGCAGAAGAATGTGCTTGCTTTATGTATTAGTGTGCTGCGATTTCCATTCAAACGTTTGGGAAGAAAAATAAGAGAAGATAACGGCATCTTTTGGGCTTCCAGGTTTGATTCCAACTGTGGCAACCTTCAGGGAGCTGTTAAAAAGTGACAGGAAAAGCTCAGAGCAGCCTCCAGCAAAATTTGGCATGCCCAGCTTAGGGAATATAAGTCTTCAGGAAAAATACTCGGTTGCTTAATTCATTGAAATACTACTCAAACTTGAGTCATTTGATTATTTTGGCCTCATTGGTATGATACCTTGAAGTAAAAGATGAATGCTATTGACATGCAGTATTTGTTAAAAGCAGTTCTCTTCAAAGCTGATGTAAATTGTCAGCGACTCTTCTGAACGAGACTGTGCATAATTGCAATTTCAGCGATCTCTGTAAGTGCTGCAGTACAAACACCTGACACACACGCAGGCAGAGCCATAGGCTGATACCCTCCTCTTCCTCCCTCCACCAAGTATTTTATTCTCAACTGGAAATGTGGTGCTTACCCCAGGATACACGGTGTAGCAGCTACCGCTCATCCTCACCATAAAACACATGACGCTTAGTAACCAAGGGCACCCTTTGTGATGCCTTGACATTGCACTAAAGTCACATTGCATGGTGTCCCTCCTGCACAGAACGGCCCCTGCCATCTACGCTGCGGCCTGCCTCGGGGCTACCCCGGTTGCTCACTCGTCCAAAGAGCATACGCTGTCTCTCCCCGAAAGAGCAGAAATCATGATGGCGAACAAACCGAGGAATACAATGATCTGGGCTAGAGCTGGATCCAAGAGGCAGAGTGCCAGCAGCACCGGGGCTACAGCCTTGTGCCGACAGGACAGTGCGTCTGCCACGAGAGGAAACAGCAAGAAGGAAGGCGCTACCTTTCCACTGCTGCGAATCGGTGGAAGCAGAACACCTCTCAGAAGCAACCTTGCAACCAGGATCCAAAGGCCACACTCCAAAAGCCACAAAACCATGGTTTGCTTCTTCTGACTTCACTTTTAGATGGTGATTTCCATACATCTTTTTTGAACACCGATTGTAAATGATTTGCATTTGGGAGAAAGGATTCTGAATATTCAAGAAAGTAGGTATCTAGAAACATCTCCTGTTAATTCCAGAATACAAATTAGATCTAAGTACAGACCAACACAAGCAAAGATACATTTTTCCTGACAGTTAGAGGGAGTAGAATATCAGTCAGAGATGCAGAGAGATCAGATTTTTCTGACCCCAAAGCCAGGCAAGTCTGGCTCACACAAAATAATCTTACTTGGCTTCATTTATTTTCTGTAGTTCAGGCTGAAAAATATCAACTCACATTCTAGATAAGAGATCCAAAGTAAGGATTTATATCAGTACCACGGAGAAATGCATACAACGTGAATTATTTTAATTTAAGACCCCAACATAATTGAACTACAATAACCATCTGAATATATCACTGACCTATGTACAGTAGGTTGGATTAAAGACAGCATCCTGTGGCTACCTCAAGTACCCTATACATATATACTTCTTAAATAACTATAACTTGTATAGCTTCTACACTAGCAACTTAACAGAAAAAGAAAAAAAAATAGAAAAAAGACTACAAAAAAAAAACAACCACAAAACCAAACCTGTGCAGTGAGAGCAACCGGGCTATAGCCTGCAGGATGTTGATTACACTTAGCTGTGAAACACTGAGAAGAGACAAGTATCTTTGCCTGAGAACAGAGTTCAGCAATGGCCTTACTCCACACCTGGATGCAAACAAGATCTTTCAGCAGATTTGGGAGGAAGGCTGTGGGACTGAAAGCCCCACTCCAAGCACAGATTGACAACTGCTAATCCAGAATAGCCTTTAAATCTCTACTAACCCCAGGTGAAACACTTGTCCACAACACAAATACGTTCACTATGACAACGTTCATTCACTTTCTCTTCATTTTGAAGAAAAAAAAAAATCACCTAGACTGGAACTACCTTAGGGGAAAAGTTTTTGAATAATATTTTCACAAATCAGCTTTACCAAAACTGCAGGAGGGAAAAAGGCCTAAAGAAAAGAATCAGCCAGCCGAAGCAGTGAAATTAGGGTAAACAGTGCCCATTTTCCTTTCAGACTTTGCTTAACACCAAAATAGTTGTGTTTTCTCACAAAAATTGCAATAAGAAATGTCAAAAAAAAAATATCAGAAATTTTTGAAGCACTGATTTTAAAAACTGCTATAAAGATATTTAATTTGGTGTATCATTTTTTGGAAAGGAACAAGAGAAAAAAATTTGCAAAACTAAAAGAAAACAAGCCACTGGTTAAAATAGCATCACTGAAAAGAAACCATCTTATAAGAATGAAAATATCGAGGCTTCCCACCCAGAGAAATGGAGAAGACAGAAGGATTTGATGGCAATGAAAACGAATTCACAGCTTCTTCATTCATCTTGCACAAAGCTTGACTAATCTTGAAGGACCAGCTACCTGGCCTTGCTACACAGCCCCACAGAAGCAGTAGGCTCAAAGCATTGTAAATAGTGTATTAGATTTGAGAAAATGTAAAATCTGCAAAAGAGAATGACCGTTACATTCCCCTATGCTACAGCAGATTATGTTTTTCTTAGTATTAAGTGACTCAAGTACAATATTTCAATGTTGGTTTAAGTGATTCCAGGTCAATCACAAGCCACCCTGTACCTTAGCAGGGCTTAAGGTACTATACAAGCAACTAAAGCTTAATCACAGCCTCCTTTTATCATTTCTAATCGCAGGAAATTACTAAGAGCTGCTTAGCAGTGTATCAAGGCAGAACAGAAAGCGATCCAGAATACTGTAGCTCGTTTATCAGCTGTTATTTGGTCCACAGAAAAGAAATTAAGTATTTCTTCTTAAAGTGGTTAAAGATCCATTGTTCATATTAAAATTTCAGATGTTAAGACTTATTGGTTAACAATTATTCTCAAGGTTTGATTGGGAAAGTTGATTAGGAATGTTTCTTCGCTCCTTTTCAATTATTGACAGGAGGTCAGTGATGGGGGGGAGGTGGGAGGTGCTTGCTTGTTTGGAGTGTGTTTGAACTTGATTAGTGCCTGTACTCCTGGAATCTTTAGAGTGCTTTGCAGTTTTCCGTACAAGCCTTCACCTTCGAAATCCCATCCTTTCACAAATGGTAATTCTGTATAATGAAACTGTGCTTTTTCAATTAAAGCTTTTAATGAGCATTTGATAGAAAGAAAAATCATTTTAATTACAGAACTGAAGTTTCAAGAGACTATAACACAAAATTAAGTTAATTAATACTTATTAATAATTATTATGAGAGAAATCAACCAACAGATTTTTTAACAACTATACTGCAATTTAAGCTTGCAATATCATTAGAGTTAAGAGTGAAGAATTACAAGATGAAAGTGAATGCTGCAATCTAATGTATTTTTATTAAATTGTAGCCCATAACCTTAGGATACCTTTAGTCGTTCTTTCTGTTAAGAACTATTTAAAGCATTAGCTGCAGTTCTCTTCTTTGAAGCATGAGCTTGAGCCCAAAGGCAGTTCTCTGTCCCTCTTCCCTTCAGCCAAATCCTCTCACTTATATGCTTACAGATGTTTTGTCATTTTTGTGCCTATTCAAACACTTTGCCATAGTGTTTTACAGCTAGACGCACATTATACGTCTAGTTCACTCTAACTTGAGCATAGCCTAAAAATAAAGTATGAATGGAGAAAACAGGGTTTTTTGATTTTTATTTATATCCAGTACTGTAGTCACAATACTTTGCAGTCTGACGATGCAGCTGTTGAATTACAATCGAGGGTGGTTCCATGCATACCCCTGCCAAAAAACCAGCAGGTTTTTAAAGCTGCCACTGCCCTTGAATATCTATTGCACACTTACAGGAACACCTGCAGCTTAATGAGTGCTGATATGAATATAGCTACAGTTTTATGGCAGGTTTGAACATTGTGGGGGGGTGGGGAGTGGGAAGGCTGCGTCACTGATTTAACTGAGAGCAGAGTCAAATAAACACACAGTTTGTTACTACTGAGCGGCTGTAAAGGGCAGCCAGGATGGGGTCAGCACTCAGAGCAATGACAGGGACCTGCAGCTCGGCTCAGTCTCACCAGCAGACAAGCTGTAACACCAATCAGCTTTTCAATGGATTCACCACTTCGAAACTAAAAGCTCCCCCTTTTCTTTCTACCCTCTCAGGCCATTCTTAGCTCTTCTCTTATTATCTGGAATTTATGAAGATCCTGAAGTCACAAGGACTGAACTATATCAAGGCTGGCTTTTGCAAAACCCCTGCTACATTTTTATGAATACAAGTTTATCATTTACCTTTGCAGAGTTCAGTCAAACATCAAGTATTTTTAAGCTTGTTTTACATCTAGAAAACACTTCACAAGACCAATATATAATCTTACAGTAGCTCTTTCAATATCACTCAAAATCAACAGCAGAAAACAGTGTTTATAAATGATGTGTAGAGAGGTTCAGCGCTCAGAGCTGCAATTTTTAATTAATATGGTTTTCAGAAACTCTGCTGTAAAATTCAGTGATCAGCAAAATGCTTTTATGCATTCCACCTCCAAAGTGCGTGTTGCTCACAATGCTAAAGCAGACAGCTTAATGAGAAGCTTCTGGATTTTGATGGTGTACTGAGGCCTTTTTCGCCGTCTGGCAGTTATTGCTCAGTAATTAAAAGGCAGGAATTGATGTCTCTCCACACCACATTTTGTCTGAAGAAACTTGCTGATGTGGTTCCTCTGCATTTTGCTCCATATCACTGGTTCACTTTTGAAGTAAAAAATGTTAAGACTCCCCATGATGTTGAAATAATGAAATCTGAGGAGGTTTGTCTTTGGCTTTTTTTTCTTTTTAACTTTTCCCATATGTTTCTTTTCTCCCAGGAAAGGAATTCTATCATTTTCAACTTTCCCTTGAAATGCACTGGGGGATGATAGAGGAAGACGACTACAGGGACTCATCCCTATCAGAGTAGCTTACTGTGTCAGAGTGCTGCTTTCAAGCATGATGGAAACTTATCTTCACAACTTCATTTCCTCTGTTTTATGGTAAATTCTCCTGTACCACATGATACTTGGGAGCCCTTTGCAGGAAATGTTACAGGAAAAAAAGACTGAACTTCACTGATAATACTTCCTTATGTTATTATATTTGGCATTTATAACTTACTTTACAGAGAAATAAAAGCCAGATCTGGGACGCAACATTTAACAGTGCTGATATCCCACAAGGATAATGTTCCCTAAAGCCCTGGACGCTCCTGATTCCAACCAATTTTTGTGTGCCATCCACACTTGTGTCCTTGCAAAAAAATCAAGACTTTGACACTTGTCAAACCTCAGCTTAAGTGACCTATTTGAATTTAAATTAGGAAAAGAATGCCTCAGAGGGGAAAGACATCAATAATCTATGTAGGCATGTGGCCACAAAGCCTTCCTGGAATAAATACAGTCAGAGAACTGAAGCAGAGTGGTTTGCTCCTTGGTGACTTCTATTTAGAATTAAAAACTCAATGTTAAACTCCCTCATGTCAAAACACTTTTAAGCTCCTCCTTTTAATCAGCCTCTTTCCAAAGCAGAACCAGAGCCTCAGGAGAAGGTAACACTTCACATCCATTTCTCCCTCCTGTATGCTGCCCCTGTGCGAGACATCTTCCATTGAAGTTTCAGAGCTGCTACCACTGTCACTTGGACACCAAAAGCTCCCTGTGCACCTTCTCTCTGACAGCGCAGCTCACAGCTAAAGGTCAAACCCCGGCTGAAAGCTCTGACATGGATTCAGAATTACGTTTAATTCAGTTACATTGACTACTGAAAATACATTTGAATACTAATATGTTTCTGCAACAATCCACTAACACATCAGATAGAGATGAATATAGAGATCAATATATAGAAAAATGTTAAACTGCCATAAAAAAAAACCCAAGAAGTTTTTCTTCAAATTGATCTCATCAAACCCAACCACAAACGTAGGTAACGGACAGGTTTTCACCAATTTGCTCTGCTTGGAAGACTCCTGGATTTTCAATTTATACTGTCAAAGAAACACAGATGATTTATTTAAAGTAAAAATCATTAGGAAAATGTGTAGGTTTTGCCTGGGTAGTTCAGATATCTATGATTAAAGTGAAAAAAAAAAAGAAAAGAAGCAAACCCAAACAGACCCACACGTACCCCACACGCAGAAAATACTTTGAAAGATTTGTAAGTGAAACACACTGCCCAGTTCAAACTTTTTCCCCTCGCCCTCTGATGGCTTCAACTTCTCTTATCAATGTGAGATGGAAATTATTTGCTCACTGAAATATTAATTGTATTCCTCAAATAAAATAACATCCTTCCCAGGTGTAAGAAAAATAGCCAGTGGTGAAGTTCTGCACTCACTCTTAGTGAGATGATCTGCTTTAGGGCACAAGTTCACAAAACTTTTTAACAAAGCTATCGTTTCTATGGCATAATATTAGAAAGACATGTTACATCGAAACATATGGGACTAATCTAATTCCCTGTTACATTTACGGTATTAAGTTCTAAATTTGCAAACAAATTTAGTTGTAGCTTCAACCATGTCTTTTTTTTTTAAACTCAAAGTTATTTGGGGTCAAACTAAATGAATTAAGAATTGATTTTTTTTTCATCTTATATATGAGGGCACTATTTCACTGATATTATATTCTATTAATATCTAAAATTAAGTTTAAAAATAAGTCTCATTCATACCAAAAAAATAAATATCCAGTTTTAAGGAGTACTCCATGCTAACCCAGCTCCTCCAAAACTCAACAATGGATCTCCAAAAGATTTGATAGGAGCTAAACCAAAAGCAAGAAGACAACAAGTAATTTCAGTACAGTGTGAACAATAATTCTATCTTGAAAAAGAAACCAGCTGTAACATCTGACAAATCTAAAAAAAAAAATAACCAAACTAATGAAAAATGGGTTGTATAGAGATCTGGAATGACTGAGGCTATACATGACTGCAGTTTTGCTGATGTGCTATGTAGAGAGCTAATCCAAACTTCATCAACATTGGAAGAGAGGAGAGGAAACAAGCTGAACCAGACCAAGTTCTTCTCCCCTTCAGTCAAATTTAAGCACACTACTGCGGGGTGCCCAAATGGACATATTGCTCGAGGATTTGACTCTTAGTTGGCTACTTGCAGAATGAATCAGACTTATCTTTGTACCACCTGTTCAGCGTTAGACTTGGTCTCATGGCAACAAGAGTGAAGTATGCTGCTGTGCTATTAAAAACCTCCAAAAACTCCCTAAAAAAATCATAATGAAGCTTGGTGTCTTATTGCAATTAATCAATAAATGGACAAAAGTTGCTTAGTCATTGAATAAAAATCAACTAATATGCTGCTTAAGTTTTTACCTCTCTCTGCCTCTGAAGAAATTGGATAGCTTGAGAAATTCTGGATAGCTTGAGAAATTTAGAAATTTCCAGAGCAAGAGTTACATTTCAGTTAGGTGGTTATTAAAAAAACTAATATATATTTCCATTCGGTGTTAATATTTAAGTTAAAAATATATAAACTTGCAGTCTTTAATCATTGCAAATAAAAACATCTTTTCAAAATAAATGAATGTTTCTCTCCTAAAATGTCAAAAATATTTCAGAGCTGTCAAATTTGATTTTGAGTTAGCATTTCAGATGCCATCTAGAATATATTTTAGCCATGAATAAATTCAGAACTTCTGAAGGGAAAAGCCATAAAATCTTCTTTTCTTACCAAAATATACACCTTCTAATTTTTAATAGAAAAACATCATCCTGATTCGGACAAAAAATTTGCATGCAGACTACTACCGCTCTTCCCTATGGAATTCCCTTGTCCTTAGATCTGCCACAATCATTTTTGGAGAATAAACATAATTGGACGTTCTGCTGCCTTATAGGCCTAGAATAAGCTTTGCACGACTGTGCATAAAAGCGTCAGGGCTTTGTTTTTAGAGATAAAGCAGACTCATCTGTATGGCGTTGTGCTTACCCATAAGAGCAAGTTTAAATAATACTTTCAAAAAAACAGAAGAACTCAGAAGCTTAGTTAACTAACAATTATAAAATGGTCACTGGTATGTTTGTTGATAGGATTATTGTAAGAGGTTAAATACTGTCAGTATTCAGAAATGAATAGAGTATTTTCATATCATTAAGTGGAAGAACAAAAATGATCTGTCACACCACACAGCAAACGTTGCTTTCAGAAAAAACGTTTAACAAAATGTGTAATAAGGAGATTAAATCACAAAAAGCTTGAATTATTTGTTTGGTTTGTGACCTTTCAAGCATCACTTGTTCATTAATATGCTGTGCTCCAAACTGAGACTAAGCAAATACCAACTGCTCCAAAATATTTGAAAACACTAAATGTATTATTAAACATTGCAGTGTTAGGGAATTGACAAAACCAAATGGGTTTATTTGGAGGACAGTTTATGTATAAAAAACAGTCTTTGAAAATGTAGTTGTATGCATGAGTAGTTTAGTAAACTTGTTTATAGAAATTACTATATATTCACATTCTCAAAAGGTCTGTCCCCAGTACTGGACCCTAATGCCACATTACTCGCTTTTATGTTTCCATCTGACACCATTCTGGTGCTTTGGTGTCTTCTCACACTTTTCAGGCTATCATTGTATTTGAGATAACATTAAGGTTCCAGAGAAAGTTGCCAGAAACATGGAAAGACCTTTAGGAACTCCCTGCATCCAGTGTCACTCATTGCAGCCTCCCTTATGTAGGTTCTCAAATGAAACCTTAGTGCCTTTATGTAGTTTAACAATCCTGAAACCAAAGGGCTTGATTCCGCTCTTAAAAAAGAAGGGCTACAGACTACAATATCGCCACTAATTTAGACTAAGACAAATAGAGCACAGACTGGGATCAGCAGAGGCCAATCTTTACTATAATACAGCTCTTGCACACCCACTAGCTATCATTCTTACTCTTCTGGGCGTCATTTCCTCTGGCTGGTGAGGAGTCCCACTGCACTTCACTGTGTAGTACAGATGGGTATTTAGATAGCCTGCTTCCATTTATGCTAAGCAGATGATTGATTTTCTGCTACACACCCTGTTACTTGACAGCCACACTCATGTCAAGATTCTTTAATATGCTTATGTAGGAGTCATTACTCACACACCTTGCTACAAGAACAAGATAATTGTCAGCACAAAAGGGTTAGATTTATGGTGAAGAAGCCACAAAGCCCACTTCCTAAGAGTTTTAAATTACCGTGTAGCAGTTGAGGCTCAAACAACACTGAACAGTTTTATTCATAAAATTTGATTACACGGGTACCATGGGTTTTATATGCTATTCTCCAGTCCTGAATCCTCTCAAGAACATTCCTTAGGCTTAAATACAAACTTCAAGTCATACAGCCATAAAACCAGGCAATATTTGTAATAAGAGATAAAACCAAATGGCCTTTAAAAATCCTACAACATTTTCCACAGAAACTGAACTGTTAACTCTAATGTCCTGGCCAAAATCCAGTTATGGTAATTACGTTCTCTTACCTGAATTTCCCTTACCATTATTCATTTTCACCGCCTGTCCTAAAATGCCATGTGAACAGTTAAATAAACTCTGATCCTGATCCTGGCCAGCTGAGGCAAGGTTCTCTGCTTTGGACAAGTTTCATGGGAAGAAAAAAAAATTTAAGAAAGAAAATGTAGGTGTTTTGCTGATCTCAAAGCAGTCATCTACATATTTTCCTCAGGTTCCACAGGCTTCCTTAAAATCTCTGCCTGTTACCTTGCCAGTCAAGACAAAGGAAGTCATGTCAGATCCCTCAGCCAGATTACCTCACAGCTAGGAAATCCTTAATGTCTAAGTCAGGTCTCTGAGGCCACCAGATGTGGTACAGTGTCCAGCAGCCTGCTTTGGAGAAGGAGTCTGATCCCCAGATTTTGCAACAATTGGAGGACTTGATCTAAGGAATATCTTCAGTAAAGCTGAAGTGTCATTTCATGCACAAGATTGTATCCTTCGCTAAGCAATTCAGAAGTTTAGGAAATATTCTCAAAGCAAAATGCCTCTGTGTACAAAGCATGTCTGGGGCTTGCAGGGATGGCAGGGTAGGAATCTACACTTCCTGCTCCACAAGGCATCTAAAAAAAATATGGGGTTTTCTTTTCCCCTCCTCTCTCTACATGCGTACACGTGCACTTGTGTATGCAAACAGACACTCTGATTCAACACCACTGATCTGATATCCTAGGTTTTGAACAATTCTAGTTACTAATCCGCACAATTAGGGTTTGGCCTCATTAAGCTGCTGCATTTCATCCCAGAGCTGTCTGCTGATTAATTGTTTATGTCAAACAAGGTGAGGTTTCTAAGGAAACATTGTAATTTCTATTAAATCAGTTGATGCAATTAAAAAATATTCATGCTTCTGAGAATAGAACCCCATCAAGTTCTTTCACTCTTAAGAACAGATTGTAATGTTTTCACATCCAATCTTAAGCTGGAATCTCTAAGGAAAAGAAAGTGGTATAGGAGCTGGGTTTTGTTATTACATTGAGGATCTCATCCAAATTGTTCATTCCAAAATAACGTCAAATCCCTGGAGGGTATTCTTATTGCCTACAGGCGTTCTGGGTTTTCGAGATGGTATTACCTCTCCTGAGCAAAGGTAGTGGTACCCAAGAGCCTAGCTGTATATTACAGACTGCATCTAAGAAATAAAACCTGTGTGGAATTGCTTCAACCATACTTAGCTGGAGAGACAGCTACTAAATTTGTAGAGAAAATCCAGACTAGAGTTCAGATTTCCATTCTGATGGCGGAGAGTTGATCAACATATTTTAGGTTCAGCCCTGAAAGTGTGCTTGTGGCTAAAAACTTGTCTGTAGCTCAAATCAGTAATAAAAGATACTTCACACCTATCTGAAATTTGTCATCTCTATTATTTCACCACAGTGTTTACAACTCCATGGCTACCACGACCACAAAATCCATGTCTACAGTACTTCAGGAAAAAAAATAAAATCAATGTACCTTGCCCATACTTTCTGCCAGTGCAAATTACATTTGCCTTGTCTGGTAAACTCTCCCCAGTATTTAATCATTTAATAATCCAGAACAACTTCCTCTCTTGCTTCACCACTTAGTTCTTTACCAGCCTTCTGTGAAGGACCTTCCAAAAACATTTTGGCAAGCTTTGTCAGTGTTGCTGCGCCTCTTCACAGTAAGCCAGTGAACCAGCCAGGGACACAGAACAGCCACAAGCACTGCCCACACCAGTAAATCCTTAGTGCAGCCTGTGACAGACAGTTCTGCCCCAGCATGGCTAGCAGTTTCACACACAATGCCCACACACAACACAAAGATGGTTTTGTAACATATTTGTAGGCAGATAGCCTTCTCTACAAGCTAAGAAGGCTTAGCTCCAAGGAAACAAACTGAGCTGCCAACGGAGTCCCTTGAACTGGCATTTATTCCTGGTCATTTCCTTTAGTAACTGAGTTGTTATCCACATCAACCAGATCACTGTCATCCACTTGCTTATTAATTTCAAATCATGAATGTTGACTTACTCACCATATCATTTTACCCATGTATCTACTATTTACTATAGTTCTTATCATTATGAGTCATACTATAGCAATAAATAAACTACAACACAGATGTGTTCTACCTTTTGGAAAGTTATTCATAAACAACCTGGTATTCATTATGTATGCACAGAGAGACACCTTGTTTTAACCTAACAGCATCTGGTCTATGAATGTGTATATGTCACATATACAAGTTTTACTGTTTTCTTTAAAGCCCCCCACTTAAATTCCATGAATTCAATTAAACCTTGATAAATCCCAGCTTTTTTAGCAATGCTACAGCAAAAAAGAATTTAGTCTTTTACAGTATATAAGACAATAGGATTTGACAATAATTGGAAGTATTTTAATATTAAAATAAACTACAGTGGAGAGAATAAATAACATGGCTTGATCAGCTCTGAAAATTATAAATGTATATCCACTTAATTAGGTAGAGACAGAATTATGTTATTCATTGATTAACGTAGCACTAGCTGAGATAGCTCTGACTTGCCTAACTCCTAACGATTTAAGATTTCTGTCCATAATGAGGTACTTTTTTCTGCAAAATTGCAAGTCTTCAATCAAAGCACCTGAAGAAGTGAAGAAAACTCATCATAGACAGCTTTGAAATAATCTGTGCAAAGACAATTTGCTATAAATGATTCTGCTTTGAACTGAGGTAATTTGAAAACTTGCTTAAGATTGGTAAATCCTGATGGACTCATGAAAGAAAGTAAAAACAAAAACAGGAAATAAAAAAAATGACAAGTAGCAAGGAACAGGCTGACCTAGAATTAAATGATTAATTGGTCTCTAAAGCATCTTAAGAGACAATATAATAACAAAGCTTGAGTTTCTTTCCCCCCACCCCTCAAGGCCTGTAATACTTCATGATGAAGTAGCGCAGCGGAGGAACACACTCAGTTCGCTGGTTCTTGAGATACTTTTTTTTCCTAGTTACTCTCAGGCAGAACTGCATGTAACATACGAGATCAACACATGCACCAGAACCACTCTTTCTCCAAACTAGTCATGGAAAAAAAGATGGTTTGAGCAAATGTATTGCAATTGATACATAAAACTTCCACATGAAGAAGCCATAGCTTCAATCTTCAGTAAATCACTATAGAATACTGTTTAGCGTAAGTATCTGTGGAGCTTCACCTTCATCTTTTTTTGAAAAAAGAAAGAAAAAAGAAAAGAAAAATCCCTACCTTAAAGCCTTTAAACATTAATAGCCTGTTTTGACCAGGGCAGGAAGTAAAGCAAAATAGGTAACTTGTTTGCAAGAACATGAAATAGTGTCCTAGTGATACATAAAGGCCAATTGTCTGAAACATGTCTCATAACACACACAAGCCACTTTCCATCCTGAGATTGGCAAATAGCTCTTCTCTGTTTTGACAGAGTCCATGCTGCAGGTGTTTAAGTGGATTTTTTTCCCTCTTTTTTTTTTTTTTACCCTCCAATATAAAGCGGGAATTTTATTTCAGCTGTGTTTGCATCATTAGCTTTGTGGCAATCACATAAGCCTAAATTATCCAGGCAAGCAGTTTCATTTATTGAGACCTCTTGCCGGAAAAGAGCAGCAATCAAATCAGTCAGCCCAAATTATCCCTGACATTAACAAAGGGCTCTAGGATCATTGTAAGAAATTACTTTCTTCTATTACCAAGCTGATTATGTTGTAGATGCCTCTGCAGCATCACAGCACAAAACCTAGTTTAAAAGAAAAATGTTTATAAGAGTATGTAATTTTCATTGCCTTTACATTCTATGTTTTATTAAAGCGTGCTAAATATATATCATACATGTGTGTATGTGTGTACGCGTGTGTATAAAAGCAGTAATGGCTGTGCTTATTTCGGCTAAGCAGCCACGTGCAAGAGTGAAGGCAAACAGCCAGGCCCCTGTCTCAGCGTCTCCTTGGTGGTGAAACCAAAAAAGCTCTACAGGCTGCTGCCTCTGCATCACTGCAGGATCGGGGTCGTATCCTCTCAGAGACCGGATATACAAATAACATCGAGTTTTAGGCTGTTCCCAGACAGTTGTGGTTTCTAACTCCACTCTAGCTCCTTGTGCTCACCGTCTCCGACAGCTTTACCCAGGACAAATCTAACTCAGGACCGCATAGTTTAAAAGCATACAGGGCTCATGTTGGAGGCAGAGGAGATATTGGAGTTATCTGTTTATTGAGGGGTTGGGGGAGAAAAAAAAAGTGCGTCTTCACACTCAGAAATATCAGCAAATGTTTTTTCTGAAAGTAACAGGAAAACCTCTAGCCATTAAATTTTACAACTATTATTTTTGTAGTCTAGGGCCCAACGGACACTGCTATTTCTGAAGTAGTTAGGTAATGAGTCCTGCACTCATAACTCATCTAACAGCATTGATTTAGCATACAAAAATAAAAAAATAAAGTATTACAAAGAATTTATAAGAAACCGCTTCATAATTATTTTAGCTGAAGAAAAAAGTTGCACAAAAAGCCAGAGCTGTCAGATGGATAAGGGAAAAGTTAGAAAGGAAGATATATTCAAGCTTCAAAAAGAATATTAAAAAAATCCTACCGGGAGTAAAAATGTATTTAAAACTAGAAAAATTGCTTCTACTGAAAGCAACCCATGAAATACAGGATGTGGGATTTTTTTTTTCCCCCCAGGTAAGCATAATGAGCTAGGAGAACAGCAGCTTTGCGGCTAAAGAGAAAGACATTTCTAGTTCAAGGCCCAGCTATGCCACAGGCACTACAATTATAGGCTCATAATGCAAACAAATTTTTACCAGACACAGAAATCTAGATCATACAAGGTTATCCAGGGTATATACTGATCAATCTGAAAATGCACCAAATTTGCGTGAGAACTCATAATTCTTTGTTTTCAAGCTCAAAACTCATAAATATTTAAGAGTACAATATGGTTGGCTAAGTCATAACATCAAAGGCTGACACTGATTTTAGAGAGCCCTGACCTGCATTAGCTCCACAAGTTTTCCTTATACCCAATGATATGAAATAAATTATTACACATTCTCCTCTCCAGTTGCGTGGTATTAAATTCATTTTCTTGTGTAAATACTGAGACATATTGTGCCATCAGTTTTCAGATATTTGTTTGCAGGTCCTTTTCCGAAAGCGCATGTGCTACTTCTAGACCAGCAGAATAAGTTGTAGCCAAAGACGGCTCACATACACTTCAAATACAAAAATTACTTATATCTTGATTTGATGAATTATACTGGTTCCTGGACCCAACTGTGCCTCTCATGCCTACCACCATACATCATCGTCTTCCTAACTGTAAATCTTGCCATGACACAGCTCATTTCCTAGTACAGATCCAAATCATTGCGGGGCTCAACTGAAATTAGTGGTTCATTGTGCCGCATATTTTACAGATAAGGCAGTCATCAGCCTCTGTCCCCAGAATTCAGTTTACGTGAAGAACAGACCACGAGACCAGAAAGCTCTGGCAGTTTGCCCAAGGGCACACAGCATATCTGTGGCAGAAACATTAATATCAGTCTCCCGAACCCTAGCCAGAGATCATAGAATCATAGGGTTGGAAGGGACCTCGAAAGATCATCTAGTCCAACCCCCCTGCCAGAGCAGGGTCACCTAGAGCACATCACCCAGGAACGCGTCCAGGCGGGTTTTGAATGTCTCCAGNAGATGTAGCCATGAAAGCACATACTAACAGATCTCTGGGACGATCCCATTTAAGCTTCTGATCCCCTGCTTCTGAATTGGTTAAAAGACAGACTATTCCTCTTGCCAGCTCTGCTGTAGCATAAATGAAGTCTGAAAAGAGGAGATGAGGTTTTTTCATCTGACTCCATGTCTAAGCTAATGCACCAGCTGCATTAGTACAACATTTTGACATTTAAAGTTCCTGTGTAAACTGAGCTGACACACTGGTTTGCACTGGGAACATTCACCAAATTCTTTAGTACATCATTATCTTAATACCACAAAAGAGTTAATTCACCTTAGCTGGCTCAGCAGCAGCGTCTTCTTCACTTTCCCAATAAATGTCTACATTCAGGAAGATTCCTGAAGGTGCAAGTTACATCAGATACCAGAAATGGCAACCATCCTTCATCATGGTATTACTGTGACTTGTTTGCCTGTTATGCTGCACAGGCAAAAATGTTACAAGTAATACCATCTGTCTTAGGAGCAAGGCGAGTTTCACTTTCATAAAGGCGATTTCCTTTTCTCATTGAATTCTTATGCTATGTTAATCATTAAAAGTCTGTATGTTGAAATTTCCATATTAAATTTTGATTACTCTTTCAGATTAAAAAAAATTCAATAGATATTCTTAATGGACATTACAGCGATTTGGACACAGGTCAATTGCTGGGCAGAATTAGAAACCAGAAAAAAAACCCCAGAAACTTTCAAACAGCTTTTTACAGTTAAGTGCTGTGTTTTAACATACTGTCCTGCATTCAGGTTATATAAATGTTAGCAGAACCATATTTTTTTTTCTTTTTATTTTACATCCTTTGCAACGTGAACATCCTCAAAGGATCTGTAGGGACTGAAATAGATTGTGTCTGGCTGACAACAGTGTTTTAACACTGTAACGTGAAGTAGTTGGTTAGTTATAAGAACAGAGAAATAACTTGATAATAAGCAATCTGGTACCCGCTGTGCAAGTTATGAAGGTATAGAGATGCTTGTGACAACAAGTTCTTAGGTGGCAAGTGAATCTGAGGAAGATGAATCTGAGGAAGATGAATCTGAATTGGCTATTTTCTACACAGCACAATGTCTGGTGCTTTCCGGGGCCATGTGTGGAGAGACTGAACCCAAGACAAAGCAAGAGACAGCCCAGGCCCTGCTAGCCCAGCTGCAAGCACTACACTGACCCACTTGGGTTTTCTCTGGACCACGTCCTCTCTGCCACACTACAAGGAGCTCACACACTTCATAAAACTTCATATATCCATGATCGAAAAGCTCTGGTATCCAAGTCCACTTATTTCCCCCCCCTGCATCCAAACAAAAAGATCCAAACAAAAACACATATTTCTTGCTTTTTCACGGCACTAGGAGGATCAATACACTCTAGGGGTGCTCCCTTTTGAATCAGATTTTCTTCCTTTCTAAATTTTAAGCGCATTTTCCTTGCCTTAACTACCATACAGACAAGCAAATGAGAGCATCTCTTCTCATGGAGTCCCACTGATGTCTCTCCCTGAGAAAAAAATACGATCCCAGGTCTTTTCAACAATAGTGTATTATCAGCAAAATCACTGAAAGTTACACGCGTGGGAAGATGTATGCTTTAACGGTTTAGATCTGGCCAGCTATACCAAAGACCAAAAGATGTTAAATAACAAAGATAGTAACTGTCTTGCTGGTTTCATGAGAACACAGAGATGTCGCACATATTCGAAAAGCAGAGCTATCATCGTGTTGTCTGGAGCAAGTGCTGACAAGAAGTCGTCCACAATTCTTAATACAAGAAAACATCTCCTTTAGGTACCACAACAGATTAATTTGTAGGGACACTGTAGCACTGCCAGATATTTTCCTTACAGTATAAATAGGTTCATCTAACTACTTCAGTTCCCTTCTGAACCCAGACAGTAGGTAAAAGCTGATCTGTGACCAACAAATCCTCTTTTCTTTTTTCCCCTTCCTTCACAAGCTTTTGGCTAGTGTACAAATGAGTTCATTTGCTGCACATTAATCTCCACAGAAAATTTATAATCAATGACAGTCTAAAAGATCCCCATCAAATCAAGAAGGCTACGGTACTGGGCTACTTTGCCTTTTCTGACAGCTTCTTACACTCTTATGCTCCCACAAATCCTAAGCGCACTAAAAGAAAACAGAAGGAATATTTTTAAGAGGAGAAAAATGTTGTCAGACTGTACCCGCACATTTTTTTCCTGACCTTCCATCTTGAGGGAGAGATTTAGTCACAGCTAATACTTCCCTCCCTCCTCTTAAGTTAAACCTGGTGCAATTCTTGATGACATTTTGCAATGAATCTGCTCGGATCTTTAGTCTCTGAGAGCAAATGTTGCACATGAACAACTCTCCTGCTTACTCTTTCCTTGCTAAAGGGCCTACAATTGTGCCTTCAAATGGAGAATGTGATTTCTATTAGGGTCACTGGGACACACACCTCAAAATGGAATTCAGATATGTTGTAAGTATAGACATAGCTGTATCTAAAAGCCTTTTCCTGTTGTTTTTTTTTTACAGCAGGATTAGTAACTGGATTTCCCTGAAACTCAGATTAAAGTTGTTTTTCTGTTTTCTCTGTAACTTAATAAAAATTTAATTTTGACATTGAAAAATCTTTAACTGGACAGAGGAGGGAAGACAGCATTTAAGAGCACCCTCAGAGGCATTCTTGCAAGGAAATTTTTATTCAGATTCCCGCAGAAAGCAGAAAAAATAAGTCTAAATCTCAGTCTTTGGTACCACGACCAACACTCATTAAAACTTCTCATCTTTGAGTTACAGGGGGCAGGAAGGTGATAAGATGAAACAGAAACTCTTCCCCCTCCCATTACATAAATGCCTACACAATCCATCCGGTAAAAATTATGTTGTTTGGAAATAGCATTTGACATTTATATTTTTTTCCTTTATCAAAACTGCAGAGAAAAGATATTTTTATTAGAAAGTTTCAATTGAGCAAAGGTTCTTGATATGTTTTAAATTTCATAGTGACTCTTACAAATAAATTCAAGGAAATACTTCAAAGCTCTGCTATTATTCATTTTTTTATATGAAAGGAAGAAGTTAAAAATAAAAATGAAACACCAATTCATCTCTTCTAAATCCTTCCGAGAGATCTGAGGAGGCCACATGTCTGCCTAAGAAACTTAGCAGAGTCACCCAGCTCCACCCTCCTGCTAAAACACATTACAAAACACAAATCTGAAATGACTGAAGCACAGTCATCTCAGAGTGAAATGAAAAAGCTTCCTTTTTTAATTTCAGTTTTTTAACAGAGTCTAATCCTTTGCTCCCTCTCTCTCCTCTTCTGCCTTCAGTAAAAATATATTAGAGACTAACAAAAAACTCTCACCAGAAGAAGTTTCACAACTTGTATAGCAAGTCTGCATGAAAAAAAAAAAAAGATTAAGAAAAGAACAAACTTACTAAAGATGTGGGTCTTCCTTTCTGGAACAATTTTCATACACATACTAAGGGTGATCATATGTACAAGACAAACTTTTACATATGAAATTTATGGAATTAACAAGGTTGGAACTTTTATTCATGTTTCAGTAGAAATAAAAATTTGATAAAGTAAAGCATATCTGAAATTACTGGAAAGATTTCCAGTAGTTTCCCAAAGGCATGGAAGAGCATAGCACAAACAGAGAACTTGACAGCGATGTTCCTAAAACCATACTTCAGAATAGACCATCTACTTGGGAGAAAAGGCTGAAAGACCCAGTCATCACCACACACGTGAATTTTTTTATTTATTGAGTGAATAAAAAGGCTTTATTTGATTCTTATCCTTTGTATGGTTTGGTGAGGCTGAACTCTCCAGTCTCGAGTATTTATTTTACTGCTGAGGATCTTGGTTCAATTAGTCTCAGGTCACTAAATGTGCCATTTCAAAAACCAATCTGAAGAGCAGGCAGTAATGGTGAAACAAAGTTGAACACAAGATTACTTTTAAAGAAAACAACATGGCCTTGTGTGTACAAATACGCAAGAAGTTTATGTCTCCTACTAGCAGAAAACAGCACTAACTTCTCAAAAAATTATTCATGGCACATAGCAACAACCAGCTGCTCAAAGTTTTAGTCACAAAGTTACAATTAAACTTAGATGGTTTATGACAAACATCATCCTCTCTCAAGGTCATTTACAGGAAGCTTTTATATGGTAAGGCAGTTACAAGTAAAAGTTGCTCTTGCCTTTTTTCTTCTTGTTAGGAAGGAGGTACTTGTAGATATATCAAAACTAGTATAATTCTAAAATTATGCTATTTCTTCCTGAATACTTTCACTCAACAGGCAGTAGTAGATTGGGCTGCACTGCAAATCGGTTCCAAGTTCACTCAGTTTTTAAGCCTCTGGAAAAGCCTAACACAGGTTATCTGTTTCTAACCAAAACCCCAAAATACCCCTGGTTAAAAATGAAGGAAGCTCCTATCTTACTGGCAGGTATTATTCCCATGCTATTCATCATAGTGCTATTCATATCAGCACTAACATCCTTTCTGTTCTCACCACCAATCCAAAATTCTGTGCAAGAAAAAACAACTTCTACCTTTTTTTACAGAATTTCAAGCCACTGCACATAACAATCATGCATTGTAGACACATGGTTTGTATTTGTATCACAGAGAAGAGCCGAAACAGGTACAGCTGCTAAGGAATGCATCAGGAAGAGCTGGACACCTGAGCAGTAGCTAGAGACCATTCCAAGGGCAGTGCCAGAAAAGAAGTCAAGCAGCTAAAACCCAACAAAGCTGTGAGACAAGTGCGCTGAGAGCACTAATGAAGGTCCTTCCTGCCCTGCAACTTCTTTCAAAGCCACTCCCTTTTATCATTAACTTCTTATTTCAAAGTCATGCACCTTTATTTTCTCACATCATATTTACCATTCTCTGTGTTTGGCCAAACAAAAAGGACATCAAAATGACACAAGCCATCAGGACTTCAGCATTTACCTTAAAGAGGAGACAGTGGTAAAAAGTTAAAAAAAATTAGAGGAATTCAGAGTTTTAAAAAGTGACTACCAAGGCTCAGAGAAACATTGTCAGGGCAGATGTTGGGAGGGAGATGAAGCTTTGTGTTAATTTCACAACAGTTTTTATTAGGCATCTGGTCAAAGAGTAGAAACAGGACAAAATCGGAGCAGAAAAGAAGATGAAAGAGAAGGATCAAGTCAAATAAAGCCTGCAATGTTAAAATTGAAGCATTACATTCCATACTGTATTTGCAGATACTAATTCAGATATTTTCTCTGCAATGGAAGATGGATGCCTTTTTTCACATTACCTGGACAAAAGAGTAATTTATTTTTTTCAAAGTGATTTTTTGAGGCAAAGGTATCTTGGAAATACTCATGAGAGAACAATTTTGTTGTTTGAGTAGGTTATTTGAACCGTACTGGTGCTCTAAGTTAAAGTAGTTCAGTGAATATGGACAAACTAACATAAAGAAGGTATTCTTTTTCTATTTCAAACATAGTTCTAAATTGCTATTTGGTTTTTCATGGAGGTTTTTTTTTTTTTCCTCCCACAAAGTAAAACTGCAATTTCTGAAATAGTTTTGAACTACCACGTTTGAATTATTTTTTTAAAGAAATATGTGAACTTCACAGATCCCTTTTGTTTCATTTTCTTTAAAGGAAATCTCAGCAAAACCTAAATGAATTCAGAAACATCAGGCATCATCAACTACATTTTCTGCCAGAAAGGTTTTGCTTGAAAATTCTTTGCTACTCTAGAAAAGACTATATAGCTCTGTAAAACCCATTGCTCATGTACATTTTAATCAGGACCTCAATGCGTTCCCCCAGTACAAGAACTAACTCACAGAAGTGGAAGGAAAGCATATGATGGGGGGAAAAATGAAGTTCCTCAATTTTCTTAATTAGAAAAATAATTATTGTGACAAAAGATGTCAGTGTAATTTTACATTCCCTGTAGATAGGAAAACCAAGGTTGTCAAGTTCACAGGTTAACTCCAGCTCCTTGTTTCTTTCCCTATTCTCCCCTGTGGCACCATATACTTTGTGTGATGAACCAAAATGACTTGTTAGTTTTCTTTGAAGGACAGGCTGATACGAAATCATCAAAAGCAATGCGGTAACTTGTGTTTTGATGCTTCCAAACCACTTTATAATAATAATTTCATATAAGTTAATATTTCCTTTTCCAGATTTCCTAGCAGTCCAGTTGCCTCCTTGAAATGGAACTGTCTTAAGTTCTGTTCGTTTATCTTTCCCCCTTTATCTTCTCCACTGTATCATAGAATCCTAGGGTTGGAAGGGCCCTCTGGAGATCATCTAGTCCAACCCCCTGCCAGAGCAGGGTCACCTTAGAGCAGGGGACACAGGAACGCATCCAGGTGGGTTTTAAATGTCTCCAGAGATGGAGACTCCACCACCTCCCTGGGCAGCCTGGGCCAGGGCTCTGCCACCCTCAAGGGAAAGAAGTTCCTCCTCAGGTTTAGGTGGAACTTCCTATGCTCAAGTTTGTGCCTGTTATCTCTTGTCCTGTCCCTGGGCACCACTGAAAAGAGCCTGGCCCCATCCTCCTGACACCCACCCTTTAAGTATTTATAAGCGTTGATAAAGTACCCTCTCAGCTGCNACTTGCTGAGGGCGCACTCTATCCCCTCATCCAGGTCGCTGATGAATATATTGAAGAGGACTGGACCCAGTACTGAACCCTGGGGAACAGCACTTGTCACTGATCTCCAACTAGACCCTGTGCCCCTAAAGTAAGTACAACTGTAGTTGTGTACATGTGTACTGTGTACATGAACTCAGATTTTGATTACAAGTTATAGAAATAAGCATTCAGCTTTCCTTTTGCAACTAAGATATCTTAGATAAGATAGTTTTCATTTTTGATGAGGCTAATCATTTCTGAAATACAAAAAAAGTGGGACTTATGCCAGATGCCTATAAAGGTAGTCAGAAAAGTTGCAAGCCCCCACCCTGACTTTGCAATACTTAGAACATTTAAACACATTCTAGCCTTTCAGAGATAGGCTTCTATGTGCATGTCCGAATTCAACTGGGCAACCAACAAAGAGAAAGTGCATGTCAGCAGATAGGAGCACAAGCAACCGTTGAGTGAGGATGTGAGTCCTAGAAGGAGAAAAGCAAGCAGTAAAGAGCCTAATTTCTGAAAAAATAATCAAATACCATATTCCTCCTTTCTTTTTAGCTTTTAAGACTCCACATGCCAAGTCCTACTTTAGATTAACTTATTTTACTGTTAGTAGACCTTACACAATAAGAAAATAAAGAGTTGGAATAGTAAATTTACTGATACAAAGAACCTTCCTGAACTGAGTGTGCTTTCCCTCCATGACATGAATTCCCTAAAGTTACTGTTCATTATCAATCTCTTCTGAAAAAACAAAGTTCTTTTCCTCAAGTGGAGATGTTCATCATCTATTACTGGTCTGAAAGTACAGTCAAGAACACATTATTCCATTGAGCTCTTAGGACATGTGAAATCTATCCAGAGAACATTACCAAGGACTCCACCAGCCCATTACCATGGAAAGCACTTTTAATTTGACTGTTCAGGAGGGCTGGCAGGACACACAGACGGACACAGGACTAAAAATTGAAACAATCCATTACACTGACTAATTTTTATTTAATTTGCAGAATACAAACTTCAGCTCTTCCTCATTTCAAGAATGTTCACCTTCTCACTTTGTAGTGTTTAACTTGCATAATTAATCAGCTTCCACTATGAGAAAGAACTACACAAAATACTTTAAAAGAGAGATAGCAAGAAAAAAGCTGGATACACAGTTTTGGGGACTTCAAAGCAATAATATTTTCTTACAGAGGCACAGCCGGGATTGCTTGAGGTAAGATATCTTTACTTGTGCAACAGAGACTCATCCTAAGTATTAATAAAAGGGCTGACTTGCAAAATAAAAGAAAGATTTTATTTTAGTCTAAGTAATTATAGTCAGTAAGAGAAGCATTAAGACTAACACGTTGAGCTTTAAAGGTGAAACTTCTTTAAGGTAAGACTGTTAACCAAAAAACAGTGACCTGAAGAAAAACGTACGACAAAAGCTAGCTTTCTTTTCCGTGATCAGCAGTAAAGTTATGAGTTTTAAGAATGATCTCCATCACTTGGTACTTTATATAGGACACACACAACAGCATTACAAGGTTTTAACTGCTCATTCACTGAACCCTTAAGAAATGCAGCTGATGGCAGCGCAACAACTGATGGTATAGAACAGCCTGTAATTATTTTATAATTCTTTAAAGCCAGTAAAAAGTTTATGTTCAATGAGATTGCAGCTCAGAAGCTTGCAGTGTGCTAAAATTTTGCAGTCTCCTTATGCAAATATATTACATAAACATAACGCAGTACCAGAGAAAACCAAAAACCTTTCAAAGTTTCACCTGAGTATTTTCTGAACCAAGGGGTAACAGCCTGTACATGATACTAACCAGCTAACTCAACATTAATAAAAATGTAAGTTATTTACTCACCTTTCTGTACAGCAGTGAATAAAAATATGGCATTAGTGTTAATGAAACAGCTTTTAAAAGCATCACATGACACTATGAAACTGCGAGCTAGCATTTATCAGATGGCTCATCTCTTAGGAGATACTAAAAAGACCCAAAGACCCTTTTATGTCTGCTAGGTATCAGCTGAAGTCTAAAATATTGCTAGTCACATCTTTTGTAAAAAAAATATCCAAAGTCTTTTAGGACTCGGTATCACTGCACCCTCCGAAGCTCCAATAAGTGATGGGAAATACAATTCTTCATGCAGAAAATGGGAAAAAAAGAGCAATAAAAACTATTTAAGACCACATTAACATACAAAATATGGGAAGATTACCACAAAAACTGGCTTTGAGAAAATCCAGCCTGGACATTAAAGTAAGTCTAAGCTACAAGCAGAACGAGGTTATAGGAATATTTCCCATCAAGAGTAGTGGCCAAAGAAACCTGAAATAAAAACCTAAATAGTGAACTGCCATTTTGCAGCTGGGTTTCTCACAACATGAAACTAGTTGGTTGTTCATTTCTGTTATCTGCACAGTAGTTAACTGTGTATCACTTAAATGGTTATATTATTACAGTTAAACTTAAAACTGTCAAAAAAATCTCCCATTTTTCTTCCAGTGAGACAGGACAGTACATTAAAGTAAATCCAACTAGAGTACCTTGAAGCAAGTGTGAATTTTTTACTGAGTTATTAAATAATAGATCTTAAATATCCCAGCAGGGGAAAAGTAATTCTTATTTCCTGACATTTTTTCCACTTTTCTGAAACTTCAGCATCACTGTTTTGTGTCAAACAATAAAGCTTTAAAGCCTTAATGCAAGCCTGCACGCAAAATTCTTGCACTCAGTATAACTTCAATACATTGCATATTAATGGTATTAACTGCATTTCTGTGTATTTCTACAAAAGCCCATAGAAGACAAGACTGCCTTTTCCATCTCATTGCAAGATCAAGCTTGAGACAGTGAGATGATATAACCCTCTTCCTCCCCTCCTCCCCTTTTTATTTTTCACTTAACATGTTGCCTTTTCTTCAGTGAGGGAGACCAAAAAGCAATTTCCCCTACTTGAAGTACCTTTAATTTAAAGTTACACTACAATATCCAATCTGAATTTAAACTTTGCACTTCAATACTATCTAGTGTTTCAGGTTTGTTATAACAAGTAACAATTTTTTCATTTAGATCTTGATCCATCTGCATAACCAAAGAAGCCACAGTGAACTTCCCCAATAGACTTCAGGAATCATGAGAAATCAAACCATTCAGGTTTTCAATGTGAACGTGAGTTACTGATCTGACTCATTTATGGAAGTCTGAGGGCCATGCTGCAGTTGAACAACTGACTCTCTACCTTACCTAACAGAGTACGTTAATTGCCCATAACGTATCAATGTTGGCTACCTACATCCATCCGGGGAGTGCAGTGCATGTGGCGAGCCCAACTCACACGTGGCACACCACAGCTGCATCCTTTGTAAGACATAACAGTGCATACCTGTGCAATTTAACATTAAACCACCCTGTAACAAAATACTAAAATGCATTTGACAACTGAAAACCACTTGCATTTAGATCAACAAAACGTAAAATAATATATTTAATTTCCACAAAGGAAAATAATTTCATAAAATGAACTGTGCTAGAGATTTTTCTGTCCAAACCATCAGACACAAAGCCCTTGAACAGCTTTAGCAGGTTCATAAGTATAAAGAAAGAGGAAGCTTTTTTAAATTTAAGAACAAGTCCGTAACAGTAAGTCTGAAGAATACAAGTCTAGCTTTGTTCTTTGGACTCCCAGAGAGAGCATAGCTAGTCCTAGAAACAGACACCAGACAGAGAATTTAATTCTGAAATCATCTAAATAATTATCTAGAGTAGAAGGAAGAGCTCTCAAAACCAGGCTCCCAGCCTTTGGGAAGCTGTAGCAAGGATTATCTAAAAGACGATCAAACTGACAGGACATTTATATATTTTAACTCTGCAGTTTCAGCCATCAAAATGGCTTTCCAAATACAAGAAATGTGTAGTTTCTACAGATTAAGCTGNCATTTGACAACTGAAAACCACTTGCATTTAGATCAACAAAACGTGAAATAATATATTTAATTTCCACAAAGGAAAATAATTTCATAAAATGAACTGTGCTAGAGATTTTTCTGTCCAAACCATCAGACACAAAGCCCTTGAACAGCTTTAGCAGGTTCATAAGTATAAAGAAAGAGGAAGCTTTTTTAAATTTAAGAACAAGTCCGTAACAGTAAGTCTGAAGAATACAAGTCTAGCTTTGTTCTTTGGACTCCCAGAGAGAGCATAGCTAGTCCTAGAAACAGACACCAGACAGAGAATTTAATTCTGAAATCATCTAAATAATTATCTAGAGTAGAAGGAAGAGCTCTCAAAACCAGGCTCCCAGCCTTTGGGAAGCTGTAGCAAGGATTATCTAGAAGACGATCAAACTGACAGGACATTTATATATTTTAACTCTGCAGTTTCAGCCATCAAAATGGCTTTCCAAATACAAGAAATGTATAGTTTCTACAGATTAAGCTGTTAGTTTTTTCTGTAGATTTTGCAAGTGTTTTTTCCACACAAGCTTTTCATAACCTACAATAAAACTACTGTAGAGTTCATAAAGCCTAGCTAGAAGATGTTCTAGAAGGGATAGGAAGAAAGGAATAGCTACCCTTAACAGTTATAATACACGCACTTCTGCCTTTGTCTCCCGTGTTCCCCTGTGCTCAGCATCCAGCAGACATACATACGTAGAGTATGCAGAGGACACATTTCTGTAGCAAACCTTCTCCAAAACCACGCCTGGTTTTGGTCCATTCGCTCTCTTATTTTCCCCAGACTGTCACCAAAGATACTTTTAGCTCAAGACTTTAGGAGGCATATACTTTTAACCAGGTAAAACACAGCAGTTTACAACATGTTAGCAAAAGCACAACAATCCTAAATAAGAATTACACAACAGTGTTTCAATAAATCTCGTTCTTTTCTTGGAAATCCCTATGGCTCTGTCTGTGATAAAACAAAGAGGTTGTTTCTTTCCTTCTAACTTTGAACACGTTTTCATCCAAACCAGATGATCTCATTGCAAAAGAGAACCTGACTATTTCTCTCCTACCCACAGCCCCCTAACGTATATTAGCATTCTTTCCCTAGAAAGACTTCTGTTAATGTTTCTTTGTCAAATTTCATTCTTTGCCTGGCTCCTGATAACATCCCACTGCCTCAAACTCTTTCCTCTGTCAGATGAACTTGATTAAAATGCTATAGCTGAGTTAAAACCTTTTAACCTTAAGCCTCATACATTAACACAGTTGACTTTTAGCCCTCAAATAGTATTGGAGGTATTAATAGATACATTCATGATACACATATTTGCATAAAGAGCTTCACAATATCAGGTGGAATGTTTAAATTGCACAGACACATCCAACAAAACATAGGATAAGTTCAAAAAGCCCTCAAGGTCACATTAGGTTTGTCAGATCTACAGAATATACAAATACAGCAACTTGTGTTGTTATCCCTTCAAATAATGTATAACTTCTTAGCAAAGTGAAATGAAGTTGAGGAACAAAAGGTGTAATACCCTGTCTCTGCATAGTTTTTCCCCCCATTTATCCATGAAAACAACAGAAAAACCTGCTTATGTTACGCTTTTACCCTAGGTCAGTCATCTAACTTAGAGCTGAAAAAAAATGTTACTTTCTCTTAATTGTACATCAACCTACAAAACACCACCAAGACTTAACACCCTCTCACCGCTCACTTTTGTTACATTTTCACTCTATGTCAACAAGTCTAGCAAAATTTTCTTATTTCTTTACATGGCAATGTAGCAGGAAGCTGAGTCAGAGTGTCATGAGTCAAATTAGCTCATTCCTCAGGAGAAATGTAAAATACCACTCCCCGTGCTTGGTTCTGTGTGTAGACAGCAGTGGTAATTCGTTATTAAATAATTCTAATTAGAACCAAGCAGGTTCATCCTAGATTCCCTCAAGTTAACTCTGATTAGTGGCTTTATGCAAACTGTACATCTTTGCTGAAATGATCAAAAGCCAAAATCCCATTTAAGCAGCAGTAAAATATATTCTGCACTCAGAAGCCTAGAAGTCACTTGTACTTGACTTAAATCCTACCTCTAACATCCAAATTGTGCTTTGTTCTTTCTTCTGGCTTTTGCATGTAGTACTTCAATGCACCTGTGGCTACCAACACCTACAAGTATGAAACAAGAGGAACTATAACAAAAATGATCTCATTCTGCAACAATTTAGTAAGTGAAGAAACATATACAGCACGCATACTACTAAGAACCTGGTACATATCTTAGGGGCTTTCAGCTCTTCCTTTAAAAAGCTGACTTCTCTCTCAAAACTGGAAGGGAAAATACTTCAAAATTTACACAGACTAACATATTCTAGATACAAGCAAACAAATATCTTTCAACTCTCTAAATATTGGGTAAGTATACACAATTTGTTCAAGCCTTATTGTACAAAAAAAAAAATTAAATAGACCACAGCATTTCCAATACTCTTGTGCCTTTTTGTCTCAGATTAATCCCTCACAATTATCCCTCTCAAGCACTTTGCTATAGATCTTTAAAAAAAAAAGCTTTTGGTCTTTACAGTGCCTTGTAAGACATATAACACTTACTCCAATACTTTCATTCATTTGACAAATTGCTAATATTCCAGGGGAAAAAAAAAGCAAATCAGAGCCGCAAAAAAAAATGCAACAGCTGGTCTAAACACAAGGCATTAAAGGCACCCTATCACATTCTAAAAATAGAAGCACTTGAATATAATTACTGCACATGTTCTCCAGGGGAAATATAGTTAATGTGCCATTAGTTACAACCCACTGAGTCAGACTGGAAATTCTGAACATTAGCATAGACCTGCCTCTGTCAGTGAAGCTAACCTACCTCGATTTTACATTGTAAGTGATCTCTAAGCAACAAAAGCAAGGAAGGGAAAGGCTTTTTTCCATTTTTAAAAATACTATCATACCTATTTTGAGCTTATAATCTAGAATAAAAGAGCATTAAAGAACCTGCATCACTCACTCTTCTACAAGAACTGCTTCACAGTAGAATCTGGATCGAGTCCGGAGAAGAGGTGGTCAAATTTCATTTTCTTTAAATAAGTATTCTCCTCCAAATCAATATTTTCTAGCAGGATAATACTAAAAAGAGAAAGCATTCAAATGAAGATCATCAGCCTGAGTGATATATAAAATCTTTGCTAATACTATTTTTTTATTTGCATTACAATGGTTAAGGAAGCAAAAGCTTCCGGAATATGTATATAAGTCCTTTAAAAATCTTTTATGGCAGACAGCTTCCAGAAATGTGGGACAAGACAAACTAGAATAAAGCATAACTTCCTCTCCGAACAAGAGTTTCAGCAGAGCTGTTACTCAGCGATACTCTTACCACTCATCTTCTCTATTACTTTGTCACAGACTAGCTCACTGCAAGAAACAACAAGGCAGAATCAGTTAAAAACACTCAAACAACCAACAAAAAATGAAATGCAAACAGCTTTTTTGCTAGAATTTCCACCAAAATGTCCCCGTATCAGTAAATCACTTTATATAGGTGCTTGATGCCTGCCATAAGTGTTAAAACACGATTAAATCATAAAGACTCTTACATATAAAAACCTAAGTAACACTGCATTTTAGAGTGAAAAGCTCCTCTCTGTAAAATGGGGGTATCTTGTCTCCACATTATACTAGACTTGCATAGCATGGGCTAAAGTTCAGTTAAGGAAAGCTTAAGATCTCAATAAGATATTGAAACTCTTAACATCTCAGGAACCTTAGAATTTGCTTCTTCGGTGTTTAGAAGTAAAGCTCCCTGGGATCGGCTCCTCATGTCCTCAAATATTAGGCCCTTGTTTCCCCAGCAATTTATAACTCATGTTTTACAGAATCAAAAAAACTCAAACCGTGCAACTTCAAAAGCCAACAGAAGACAGGTGTTGCACGCAGACAAGCACACTCCCGATCCAGCAATACTGTCTCAGATGATAAAAATTATCAATTTTGCCCAAAATAGAAAAAGTACTAAGGAAGGCTTTTGACTATGAAGTGATGAAGGAGAGAACTCAGAGAAGGTATAAAAGCACAATCTACATCAAGTCAGTAACAGCGGCCTTGTAACACAGCATGGCATCCTCAGGATATTCAGAACAGTGCTCTCATACCCCATCACTTCACCAAAATCTCATTCATGTAACATACACTGTGCAGCAGCCTCCAGAGGTCTTACGTGCTAGACACCACATCTATACACACACACGACACAGATAACTACCACCACAAAAAAAATTAAAAAACCCAAACCCTCAAACTATTCCGGAACACATGAAACCAAAATTCTGATGGATTTTAGTTCATTTGAAACAGCACATCCTCATACATATTCAAGAGCTGGCATTGGTTACACGAGAGACCCCCCATGGACAGAAGAACATGAGAACATTCTCCCTCAGAAATATGTCCAAATTGACAGAGAAAAATGCTACCTTATCCCAAATAGATTTGATCCATTTTAATTATTCTAAAAGTCAGCAAGTAGAACACAGAAACTGGATACACCTCTTTAAAAAAAAAATAATATATTCACGATTTTTAAAAAGCTTAAAACAGATGGGACACAGTCAAAACAAAAATAAACCTATTAATCCCAGCGGGTATGTTCTTCTAACAGTTAATACATAACAAGTTCTTCTCAGCATGTGAAATGTTGAGAAGACTGATATGAAGAAAATGTGATGGTTTTAAATAGAAAGAAATAAACTGTTTCACTTATTTCATCTTTTGATTGGGTTGCAAAACCCAGAAGTGCTATATGAATGTTATGCATACGAACATCTAAAGCTGTTTGATTTGAATACTGAAAATTCACAATACCAAATAAACTGAAAGATTGCATTTAATAGCTTCTTTGAAGCTCACAGTGGCTGCTTTTCATGAATTGTTGATTCCTTACATTATTTAGAATACTTTCTCCATACATTGGAAAGCACCACTAGATGTGTAAAAACTGTTCATATTGATTCTAACATATACATTGCCATTCTCATAATTTTTTTCACAATATATATTCTACATATTTCTAGCTACTATAGAGAGTCTATAAAAATTCTGTACACATACTTTCCTTCAAATGACCAAATCCTGTTGTCATAGCAGCAAGTTGACTTTTGAAGCCCAGACGAGCGAGGTGGCTGCTATTGGAGTCCAGCTAGGTAAATTACCTCATCCCTCCATCTGCTTCTGTAATGGGACAGAAGGGGAAGACCTTCACAGTTTCTGTTCCACCCACATCTCTCGCATCTCGGTCTGATGCTTTGCGTGTGTACAGACTAGAGCTTCAAAAAAGCAACAGCGTTAAAACAGGTTCGAAGCTATCTTCCTTCACTTTCAGTTCTTAGAGCTCCCAATCAGTGAAAAAAACCAAACCCAAAAAACCCACAACAGACCCCCCCTTATTGTTCAAAACCATACATTTTTAAGCAAGAATATATATAACTTTCAAGACAATATTCAATTAATTTGTCAATCAAAACCATACGGTAATAGCTAATATCCTGCCATTGATACTGCAACTCCAAACTCATTCAACATGTCTTAGGCATTCTGGAAGGCCAGAGGAACAGGTAAGCTTTTCAATGTACCTTAAGTCATCATAGTAACAGCCTTTAATAACCTTGACAGCCTGCCTTAAATCAATGTATTGGACAAAATCAGTAAAATTGCGAAGCCATTCACTCCTTGTATAAAAATGACCTATCAGGTCTACATTCAGCACTGACCCAGTTTTGGCAGAAGGTCTCTTTCAACAGAAAGCAGTCTCTGATTCTGCGACTGCTGCCCTGCTGTAACAAGCGTACCTGAATTTTGAAATAGATGGCGCTTGCTGTAAGCAATTTCAGCAATAACCTACCGGAAATGCTTTAACTAACACCTTTGTTCAAGAATCAACAATGCTCGTGACCAATATCAGATGCATACAGCATACAAATTTCTTCTTTACTATTGTAAGGCACATATGCCATGCTGATCATTCTTATTCATAGTCTCTAAAGTCAATAAGGTCCAAAACTGATAACTGTTTCACAAACTAACAAAATGTGATGTCCCTGCAGACCACAACAAAAGCTTTCAACAGGAGGGCCATCACAGTTCTCACAGCAAAAGCAACAGAAGTGAGAGGTGTGACATCCTTGCACAAAGCCTGACGCCTAGTGCTGTGCACCTTCTCTCACCTTGGGATGGAAATATGAAGTCTGTGTGCCCCAAATATTAACTCCGATGTCAAAACCTTGATCATAATTTTCCGATGTGTTGTCATATCATCACTTTCTGATGATATGAAAGAACATCATGAACAGATCCAACTCAGCACAATGTTACAATATAAGGTACTGTCTTCAGGATTTCCACACGTATTTTTTGCCCAGTTACAAGTGAGAAAGCAAATGTTCTTTTGGTAACTTTGTAGACAGTTGTTCTCTCCACACCTTTCCCCTCCAGACACGTGATTTGTGAGTCACAAAGCTAAATGCCTGAGAAAGCAAAAGAACAAGTGTGTGTTGAAGCAGACCATACGAGTAACTCAGTCTTTGCTTCCACTTGTTCTCACTGCCCACATTCATTGCCATTGTTCCTCTCTCCTGACTATAAGCATTTATCTAATCCATCAGAAGGTTTTTCCTTAGCCTCCAGAACATTAGCTCGCCACCTTTTTCTTTAGCAATTAGAATATGTTGCCACTACTGAGACATTATTACTAAGTAAAATTAATTATGCAAGTAAAAGAGGATGCAAGTTTCAAGCATTCATATAACTTCTTCCACAGTTTCCCCAGTGATCTTCCTGTAACGGGGATTAAAAACAGAGCAATTTTTTTTAATCAAGTGGAATAAATAAGACACCAAATGAGCTTAATCCTAAACAATCTTCATACACAGCATATGAAACAATTGACACCAAGTAAGTAAGCCGGGGGGAGTTTGGGGCATGGGGGGTGGAGAAGAAGAAGTATAGAAACTCGCAATGGGAAATGGCTTGCTACAAGAGCACATGCAGGTTTTTTTCCTCTTTGAGATGCAAATATCTGCCACATGAAGAACCTCAGCCCACTGCATTGATGGAATTACTTTCATCAGTACCAAAAGCTGGCTTCTTGAGCATAGCCTTCATAACTACTCATTTCAAAGATGACAGCACCTTCCCATCCTAGTAAACATAAGAACCACCTCAAAGAAATGGCCAATAGCAGCTTGCTGTTGACAACCAGATTTCATTCCTTTGGTTAAATTTACACAAATATCGAAGAACAGCAAATGCCAAGTCTCATTCACACTTACTAAGAAGCAAAAGACCAAATATTCTTATTAAGTGAAATTAAAGCTGTACCTTCTAGACATAAAGGAATACTCCATTGCCAAAAAGGTTAGGTTAGCAAAAAACCAAAATGAAAAACTTAATGAGAATTTGCAAGTAAATCAACCAGCAGTGCCAGAGGTTCAGCATCTCCACTAATTCAAATTAATTCCTCCTGATGGACTGATCAACTGGATGAACAAGAAACAAAATACTAGACTAGTTGGAAATCAACTACTTCTTTCTTTGTACAGGGAAAGAAAAGAAAAAGAAAAGAAAAAGGGGACAAATATTTCTCTAGAGAAGAAAAGAAAGGACTTCGCAAAGCAAAGAGAACCAACATTCAAGCCTCCACACCAGGTAGGTTCTCAATGCAGAGCACACTTGAAAGAAAACATTTCCCTCTCTGTAGTTTTCCATTTGTTCTGTTTCTGCTGAATCAGCTCACCTGCTTTCCATGTTTATAACACATTTTAGTAAGAATCATATTTGTATTAAGGAATAATATCTATACTCACCCTATACGAGAGCTCACAAATTCCAATAAACCCATTGTGCGCTCTTCATTGAGCTAATCTCTTCCCAAAAAAACTCCTAACCCACATATCTCCAATATTGTTTTCGATTAACTAAAAATTGATTGAGTCTTCCATCTCATAAGGTCATATACAGCTATGAAAATTTTCTTCCACTTGCACAGAGGACTTTAACGTTGTATTAGCTAAAACTCCCCTATAATACACAGATCCCATTTGTGGGGAAAGCCTAGTTCATAGAAATCAGCAATACATGCATGTATGTATTTAAAAAAAAAAAAGGTTTCAGAACTCTTTCTACATTCACCACTTTTCCATCCCTTTGTTCACCTTTCAGTGGGCTTTTTTTTTTTTCTTGGGGCCCATATACACAGAAAGAAAAGTACAACCCAAACAGACTGTAGCATCAATTTCAGAAGGAGAGGAGTTGGAGCGTGATTTACCTACTGTGATGATGCTCGGCCCATTAGGGTCACCATAAATACACAAGGCATTTGCACTGTTAACAGAGACACAGAATTTCATCAAGTCTCATCAGTTAAGATCTCAACTTAAACTTAAATTTCCTTCTACCCTGTTGTCCTTACCAAACATTTTGTTCTATAGGGGGTCTAAACCATTCATGTGGATTTAATTTATGGCAATTTAAACTGTGTCAGAAAGTTAATAACTCAGGAATAATGCATGTGTCTCTTACTGAGTTTAATCAGTGCCCATTAATGTGCCTGTTATTTTTGCCTTTTTGTTATTCATGCGTTCTAATTCAAAACTGCATTTACATTGAGTGGAAACAAACCTACCCAACTCAGACCTCAAAATAGATCACTAGCTTGCCCAAATGCTTTCCTCAGTTTTTGAGGTGGAGACATTCCACTTTTCCTTTTTGGAAGTACAAATCGATACTTCCACCAAAATAAGAAAACAGTACAAGAAGATCTAAGTCCTTTCACATAAATTAATAGCCTTTAAGAATCTTTGTCCTCATCTACCACTATAAACCAAGAAAAAACTCAATAGAAGAGTTTTACCTCAGTGTAAGAGTGTCCCTACTATGGCATAAAACTGGTGCAAGCGAAAAAAGGTTCAGGCCAGAAGTTATACATACTTACAAATTCTTTTTGTTTGAATAAGGAAGGTATTAATTAAAAACATTTTGACTACTTAGCTGTAGAATGATGTCACATGAGCACATTTAGTAATGCAGCCTGTAGTACCAGCAAATGAAACATTCCTTTCCAGTGTACAGAAGGTGAGAGGAAAAACACGCCTTCCAGAAAACATGAGGTGTTAGCAAAAAAAATTTTCAAGCAAGATAGGCAAGGAGTTGAAGCCATATGAAGCAATGGTGATGTTCTAGTTTATTGAACAATTCAACCCCCATGGAATAGAAAAACCTTCTTGTTTCAAGGCTGCTAATGTTTTCAGGTTGTAACATTAACAAGTTTTTTTAAGTATAGAGATCATAAATGTTCCATTTACCATGTCCAATGTGGATTTCACCCACTTTCAATTGATAAATCTCGAGTACTTATATTAAGCACATATCATCTGAAATCATAGCCATCTCTCGTTCACTCCAGACAGCAGGCAATGCAAGTCCAACCATTATACGAGGAGGTTTATTGTCTGTGTTACACGCTGCAAGTGGTTTTGGCTTCACAGGGGCACACTGAACACGTTATCAGAAGTTAATCACACAGCAACGATCAAAAGATTTTTCCATTTCACTTCAGCTGCATATGTGTTTGCAATCTACATTTCAAAAAAATGCTAAAGAGATCTTTGCCTAGAAGTCTAGATCGCCCAGCAGTTGTGCTAGCCTCTTACAAATGCTAATAAAGGAAACAAAACAGTCTAAAACAAAACAATTAAAAGGCTGATTTTATTGAAATGATTGTATTTTTCTCAACAGAAATAAATTATGAAAGTTCCCACATACATCTAATGATTACAAATACTTGCAAATGTACTTTGATTCCATTTGCCAAAAAAATCCACTTACTCAAACATAATTATTTATTTCAGCAAACTCTGGTTTTGAAGAGTGCTGCAAAAATAAAGGTAAGTATTAGCATTAATAATTGCTAAGAAAGGAGAAGAAAAATCTCACTAGATGTATTTTAACAGTGGGAAGTGAAGCAGAGTATTTCACTGCACAGTTGTATTTTCATAGAGTTTCTTGCAACCCACGGTGCCAGAAGCAGTGGATTAACCTAGTTTCTGTGGGCACAAGACTAGAATCTATTGCTGAGTGCAGCTGTCAGAGCCACCTGCATATCTTTGCCTCCAATCAAGTCTCAGAAGTAAGCCAGAGGGTGATTTCAGAATGCCGCAGTGTCCGTTTTACTTTATGTTTGTAAAAAAACAACAGAAAACCACACACAAAAAAACCCGCAAAACGAAAAAGTGACCATTATAAACTAGGAAGGTTGGAAGCTGCTAGCCATGTCTGCCTAGAAGCTTTGATTGTACAAAGCTGTTCTAATTTGTGCTCATCATATATTTCCATCATAAACAATAAAGTCAATATGACCTTTGTTTTCACTTGTATGCCTTAAATGGCCTTCCCCAGATTTGGATAAGCCAGTAAGTAAGTAAACTGCTGCTGCCAAGATTAAATGGTGAGCAAAGCCAACCGCATGGAAAAAACCCCGAGTCTCACAGATAAAGAAAAAAGTTAGGGACTTCCAGGTACCAGCAAGCTAACTTCAGACAGTTCAAATTGGCACTGTAAAGTTCAGATGCTTATCCAGACTCTCCCAGATACCCTCAAATTTAAATCTGGAACAGTAATCAGGCTGACTTTTTTTGAAGCATATCTATCCAACTCCCCATTCTCTACTTCCCTGTTCACTACATCAGAGAGAAAACCCACTGGATTTAGCTGTGGACTCTACAGACACTATCCACACAACACGAGAAACACAGGTTGCTGTTCAATGTTTCCTTTACAGCATTTGTGCTTGTAAAGATACATTTATTCCAAAGACCCCAAAGACTGTTCTGTTTTCACTGGCTTGCTGACTAACAAAGCAATATGGTAGCTGTCAGGATGATTTGATGTGTCCCACAAAACCTTCCTCATCAGACAGTTTCTTTCAGGGAGCACACTTTCGGGCATTCTAGACACACACACAGAGAAAAATTCATTTTCCAAGTTCTGAATCAAGAGTTCATGAGACCTGAGCAAAGCAAAGGTTCACAAACACAGGCAGAATAATAATATAACATTCTAATAAGTAGTAGTCAAACATTCAGAGCTATCGAGAAGAACAAATAAGCTATCTTCTCCTTTGCTTAAAGTGAAAACATAGGAAAATATAACCAGGATAATAAGTTTAAAAGTACAAATAAGTACTAGAACAGCTCAGGAGATAACACTAGAAATGCTTCGGTTAGTTGTTTTTAAAAACCCACATTACTGAAGAAATGAAGACTGTTTTAAGGGATACCTCTGGCCTATTTAAAAGTCAAGCTGAACCCTCCACCTCTTTCTTCACTGAGAAGTTGTATGTACGTAAGGACTCCGTTGAAGATACTTAAACTGGCTCTAAACGATTTTGCATCTCTAATATACCAGTTATACTATGACAGCTCCCCACTTGGATTAGGTAAACTCTGCTGAAAGGTAAGTTTTCTCTCTCTGCAGCAACACACTGTGTAACATGTACTTGAACAAGGGCTTTTGATCAGGCTTGCATTGCCAGACGCTGTGCCAGGTTTCGGTAACAGCTGCGAGCATGCTATAATGCCTATCATGCCTCTGAAACAGCTAAAGAACTAGCAGAACAGATTACGGGGATGCTCCTCACTACAAATCAAAGTGAGTCATCTTTTTAAAAATTACTTAGTTACTTCCCACTAAGAAAATGAGGTCTTTTTGCTGAGACAAGATGAAGAGCACTCACACAATCCGTTCTGCCTGCTCTAGTTTGTGAGCAAGCTTTCAACAGACAAGGGCATCGAAAACCCACAAGCCTATTTCTGTAATGACAATCTGATTTCAATATTAACAGGCATTATAGCTCAGCAACCAAAGGTGATCTTCATTATCTTCATGAGAACCACAAAAGTGAAGGGGACCACACAGACAGCTGATCCCAGCTCTGGATGAAGACACCCTGGGTACAGAGCACCGCAGTGCCTCAGACCCGGCACCCGTCCCCCAGAGGCACTCGTTCGGGGTGCTGCTCTGTAGCACACACACCCCACTTGTCTGCGAGCTGCACCATGCAGCAGGCTTTCTCCCAACAGTTTGAGGACTTTGAGACTTCAGTTTCAAATCGTAAGTATTGCCTGTGTTCAACTTATCTCTGGACAAGAACGGAGTAGGAATGCAGATTCAGGAGAAAAGAAATCCCTAACTGGACACTACTCAGAACCAAAATCCAAACAAATAACCTGGATATGTTTCCACTCAAATACAGAAAAGCAGCACATTGCAGTCTTCTACTGTTGCTATAATAAAGCTCAACATTAAAGCAACAGAAACAAGCTGTTCAACTTTTGCTTATTTTTGTTGGTCATCTGTAACTTTTTAAAACAACAAGTTTATGAAATTCAAGATGTCACTTCTAGTCAGGGTTCATAGATCTTGTCCAACATGGCAATAATTAGTATTTTTAAAGCTGATTCATCTTGCTTCTGCTGCATTAATTTTCATTTACTCTAACTGGATGCAGAAGCTGTTTATCTGATACATCTTAGTTTTACAGATAAATTTTTTGTGTTAATACAATTTAAAAAGTGAGATATGTTAGGAGTTTCCTTATTTAAAACATAAATGCAAAATGCTACCTAAGGTTTATGTGCTTTTACCATGCACATCAATAAAATGTGTTTGTTTTTTTAAAATTTTCTACAATTTAAAAAAAACAAAACCAAAACATTTACTTTGTGTTGTGCTTACTTGTAAAGTGATTGTTAGTTTAGGAACACAAAAATATTATGTTATTAAAACTACTGAGTGCTGTCTTGGGTGAATAACTCATCTATTAGCCTGGGATCAATGCAAATTAATCCACTCAGCACCATGAAAAGGCTGCTTCTGCTCCTTATGTTGCATCATAGTAGGAAAAGGTCTGATAAAGAACGGATGAATAGGCAGAACAAATAATTTGTCATACAACTTCCTTTTAGCAGCAGAGAGTAATTAATTTAGATAAATTATATCAAGTGTCCTGCATTTTATATGAGAATTTCATTAAAGTAATGACGCTTTGATTAAGTTCCCCTCCAACACAGATTATCTGCAGGAGGAAATTAGCACTTTCATTCCCCTTTTCTCTTCAACATCCTCTAAAAATTCCTGGCTATCAACAACTCATAGTCAGTTGTTGACCAAAAAAAAGTCTTTGCTCTGACTCCAAGCCTATGTAGTATCTGTATCACTATTTACATAGTATCACACAGCAGGGTTACTCCACAGCTATCTCTCTAACATTCCTGCCTAAAGAACTCAGAAATTAAGACCCTTAATAATGCCCATAACAGCACAAGCATCCTATTCATAGTGGCCAGCTTCAATATGACAGTTTTCCTACTTCGAATGCTGATCTAAAATTAAACTATTGCTGAATCAAGACCTACATCCTATTTCTGGAATTATACCTGTAGAGCAGATGGACATATAACAGTCCATTTATGTTCTTATTATTACCCCATTTGATTTCTGTGCTCAATGACAGATTCTCTTGGTATGCAAATGGAAACCTTGAGGTCAGCCAACCTCTCTCTGCCTGCTGTGAAGGTATTTTCACAAGCATGTTACAAATATATAAAAAGTGAAAAACGTTTCAGTCGTATACTGCAAACTAAGTCAGAAGAAAGCCATTCGGTATATGCCACACAAAATCACCAAGTCAGGTTATCAGATTACTGTCTCAAATCCCAGAACGATATAGCAGCCAGTGTTACCTACAGCAAAAAGCTTACCTGAAAGGTGAAATCATACTTTTTCAGGTGTGACACCTAACTGGGAGAGCTACTACAGTCACAAATTAAGCATACTGTCTGGGGAATAAGGAAAGCAGATATAGAATACTACTTTGAAGTGTGATACTTTATGAATAGTTCGAGGTAGTTTTCAAGAGATCAGCCTGAGTTTGTTTGTCAGAGTACCACAGGAAATAAACACTGAAATTTTACATTGGTATTTTCCATCATGATTCATTGCCACAAGGCCTTTTACATTTATTTTGCTTGCCTCCTGAAAGCAAAATTTATGTCCAGTCAGTGACATCTGAAAATTATTTTCGTCATAATTCATTTTGTCTTTGTATCTTTTTACTAGACCCTCTTCTGACAAGAAGACAGGGTGCTTCAACAACAGTCAATCAGTGAGCAGCTAAATTGCCAATGTCATTTCCACATTGAAGAAATTAACATTTTTCAAGTCGATAGGTAAAGCACTAGATAATGCAAAATAATTCAATACAGGAGGAAAAAGCCATGTTTTCAAATTGATTGGATCTTAAGCTGTTTTTCCCCCCCCAGAAAAATGAGAAAAGCCACATTTAAAAATAAAATAAAATCAAAGCTACAGCCTCGTATTAAGGAAGATTTTAATCTCTCAGAAGGCTTAAGTAAAGGGTTATTCTTGTTCCCTAAGTTTTAAAAGAAAAATGCATTTCAAATGGCCACGAATTGATCTATCAATCTCAATCGTTCCAATTTATTGTAGCTCATGTTAGAGGAAAAAAACAACACAGCATCCAAATTTAGCTGTTCCACCCACTTCTACTTAGCTTTACAAGATAATTTAATTTGCAAACTCAAACATCTATCAGCTAAAAGAAAGACCAGAAGGACACTTGGCCTTGAAGAACACCCTGCCTTCACAAAAACATAAACAAACCAGAAAAAATAATCAAACAGAGCAATAACCTATGTCAATCAGATGAGTTAAGAAACAACCTACTCCAGTGCAAAAAAAAAAATACAGATTTAATATTTTATTTACTTACAGTATCACAAAAAATAGGGTTTAAAATGATCAGTCTTTTCTTGCCGTAAAGATTCAAGGACCTTGATCCTCTGTATGTACCACTGTTGCAACTCACAGAATACACTTGTTTTCCCAGTTTAATGTGAATGAGAAGGGAAGGAAGTTAATTACATTCTGGAAAAAAAAATGGAATTAAAAAAAACATACACAAAACAAAACAACCAAAAGAACCCCTCAACAACCCACATATTTGATGCTTGCTAGAACTTTCATCACCCTCACTTCAGAATGGAGAGATTTCCAATTACGATCAAGTGTATCAGGAGGAAGGAAGCAGTGATACCGATAAAGTTCTACCTACTTTTAACTGAGCTAGTTGTTGCATTTGATTCTTACAGAAGTCACTCAATTTACAGTACTAGTTTACAATTTGTTCAAATACTAGATAATTTTGAAGTTGCAACTTTCTCTCTTATTAGCTTTATACAAATACTATGTGTCACATTAACACAAATTTCCACATAGCTTAAAAATTGATCAATTCAAGATGAGAGCAAGTCACAAGACAGATTACAATCAATAGACTTCTGCCTCCCTCACTGATCTCACAACAACTCACATAACTGTTTTTTTCTCTTAGAGCTCCTTCAAAGACTTTAATTTCAAAGACATTTGTGGGAATAAAATTCTGCAGCATGTCCTGAAGCTTCTCAGACCGACTACTATGGGCTGACTCAGATGAGTATACGTGATTATGCTCACAAATAACAGAAAGATTTCACTTACATTAAAAAATAAAATAATTGATAGAAACTCCAATATAAGCATCACATTAACGGAGACTCTTGGAGATCTGTGAGGTTATGATGAGAATTTGGACACCAAAGACTATTCCCCTGCATAAACAGAGTTGATTTTGCTTTGCCACTGTTTAATAGATCAATGCTTTCACGTCTAACTAAACTTAATTAGAACTATATTAAAACAGAATGAAGTATTTTCCCCTAAAAAAATTTTCCAGAGAAGCTTCACTATGGTAACTGTACCACTGAAAACATGTAAACCTAACAAAGTATCACACTGTCCTACTGTCTCCATGCTGCACACGCTTTCTTCGGTTTTTTCAATGCAACAAAAATACTGTAACTCTGAGGTAACCTTATAGCAGCCTTCCAGTACCTAAAGGGGGCCTACGGGAAGGATGGGGAGGGACCCTTTATCCCAGAGTGTAATGATAGGACACAAGGTAACAGTTTCAAGCCCAAAGAGGGTAGATTTAGATTGGATATCAGGAAGAATTTGTTTACTGTGAGGGCAGTGAGGCACTGGAACAGGTTGCCCAGGGAGGCTGTGGCTATCCCATCCCTGGAGGTGTTCAAGGCCAGGCTGGATGAGGCTTTGAGCAGCCTGGTCTGGTGGGAGGTGTCCCTGCCCAGGGCAGGGGGGTTGGAACTAGATGATCTTTAAGGTCCCTTCCAACCCAAACCATTCCATGATTCTATGTACAGCTTTTTTCTACTCTCTTTCATATGCCAGTGTCACCATACATACTCAAGTATTCTGTGTGTATATTTCATTTTGCATCACAAAACAATTTCTTAGAAAAAAGAAGTCTGTAATCTATATCTAGTCCACACATACAACAACTCCTGATGATGCCCCCAATGGATGACCAGCATAATAAGCAAGTATATCGTGCAGTGCTACAAGGTGCGAGAGACTTGGACCTAAATCAACATACACGTGCCTCAATGCATGAGGTGAATGATTCCTGTTGTCAAAAACACACAGATTGCTTTAAACGAGCAAGCATAAGGACAAATGCAAGCCATTTTTGAGTCCTAACCCTAGTTTTGACCAGAGTTAGTCAGAAATTTTCTTAGAGAAAATAATCTGGAACTCAAATGAACACCTTTAAGTTATGTTTTGATTGGGGAAAGAAGAAAAAAAAAACCAAACCCTGAAACAAAAAAGAAACATTTGAAGAGCTAGAATTTAAGTAACATTACTGTAGCCCATCCCTCCCAGAAGAACCGGCAACTGAATTCACAACTGCCACATCCCTGTTGAGCCCTTATCACTGAACACATGCACAGAGATGTGAAGAGTCTACATCTCCTCTTGTTTTCACTGAACTTCTTTTATTTGATGTAAATGATACTCAGAGAGAAGAGCAGAGAGAGAGAGAAAGAAGAAACACATTTTATCTTGGAAGAGTTAGAAATCTTAGCTATGGAAGGAAGTAGAAACAAAAGGATTCATTCCTTTTCCCAACCCCCAGAAATATGGGGGTTCCAAGCTTAAACAGAATGAAACCAAAACCTCAGTTTGATATTTTTCAAATTTTTTTATTTTTCCATCTAGTCTTAATCCCATTATTATTTTTAGCTACTTCAAAACTGCGTACCTTCTCTGTGCCGATTTCAATTCCCTGCCTTCCCCATCTACTTCTTGTTAAAGACAATGAGATTAAATCTCTATTAGGATGAAACAAAGATGTTTCCTGTAGTGTAATAATATTTTTTTTTTAAATCACAAGAGCCCACTTTTATTTTTGTGGTGGATATGCACTAATACTGAGAGCAGTACTAGTACTTCTGAAAGTCACACTCTCTCAGGCAAAAAGAAGCGGAGAAGTACCACCTTACCCTTACATCAGTCTCAGAACAGGATTTCACATACTATAAATGTCTGTATTATTCAGGGTTCATAATCAGCTTAGTAGCCCTGAAACTGATAACTTGATATCAACTGCCACAACATCCTTCCTACTAAGAGCATAAGAGGACATGATATCTTCAAACGTCCATCTTCCCTATTTATAGAGTGAATACAGTTCATCTTTGAAGGTTACCCTGGAATTCATCCAGAGGTCAAGGTGAAGACTTCCTCAGAGTACTCTGCTAAATTGCTGAGGAAAAAATCAAACCATCTATCCGATTCTTACACAGGTCGCTTATAGTACAACTTGTCTCTGACACTTTACCAGTGACGTTGTCAATAAATTTTTAAAATAATTTAAGCCATTAATTTATCTGTCATCACATTCTAAGAATAGACTTCTTCTTGGAAAAAGTTGCTACTTAATATCAAAGACTGAGTCACATCAGTTAGTACACTTGCTGTCTTTTCTAGAGATTGCCAGTGATTGACAAAACTGGTCCAATCAATCCTGATCCAAAATAAGAATTGACACTATTCTTCTCTTATGCATAAAAAAACCTATTAGAGCCTGAAATCAATATGCTTAGCCTCCATTAATTAGGGTCAAAATAAAACCTTAACTTGGGCATGTCATGTTCCTTCAGCCATTTGCATTCTTCAAGAAAAAAGTCTAACATTTTCAAGATAAGAGTAACTTCATTCATCATTAGTTTTCAGTCCACGTAGTCAAGCAGATAATGTTGTATCATCCAGTTGTTCCCACTGACATCCCTCATGCTCTGCTTTGCTCTGCACCTCTCCCTTGGAGGAGCGACTGCTTCACCCTGGGAAGCACATGCACCAGGTAGATCCTATTCTTGAAGTGGGATTGTGACCATAACTACCTTGAGCACAGAGTATGCCAAGGAAACCAGGCAGGAGCCTCTCCTGCTCCACCAGCTCAGGTTACAGATTTTCCACCCCCTAACCTGGCAGAGCACTGACAGCTGCATTTTGAAACCTACAAAAATGGAGTGTGACCACTAACTGAATTTCTCTGGGTACTGGCTGGCCACAGCAGATCTCTTAGACTTACCTACACAAACCGATTCCATCTAATAGTTTGCATATCAAGTGCTCGATATTGCAGTGTCCTAATACAATAAGCTTTTGCCAAACCTAGTGCTGCTATGCAGGGTGACATTACTGCAGCAGTAGTAGCAATACAGACTTTCATATTTAACTACAAATGCTGAAGCACAAAACATTTTTACCTTGCTCTCACCGTACCCCTACTCTGCTCCCCAAGAATTGGTACTAAAAGGTAGATCACTCTGCACTACGTCTGTTCCAGGAAATAACACTGGGGCTTTAAAGAGTAACATTAAAACAAGTTGGACTATTGGAAACCCTATTTTAAGTTTACATTCCTGTTCCTTTGAACTTCGAAAGAAACGGTAGACTTCAAGGATGAAAAAGTCATTAAAAACTCAATTAGCATTTCTCTACCACCTACAAATATATAAATAGGGTAAAAAAAGAAAATCACTTGCTGGCCTTCAGTAATCTTCCCATCATCAACGTACTCTTGAAAACAATTACAAAGTGCATTACAGGACAATCACCCTTTCATTCGGTCTCCAAATTCAAATAAATCCTTCATCAAATACCAGGTTGTAACCTTTCTAAAGGTGAGACTGAATTCATAAAATAGCCAATTTTAAAAGAAGTTATTAAAGAAGCCAGGCACAAGCCGTTACACACATGAATTATTGTCCTCTCTTACCTGTCACAGAAATAAGTACAAACAAACTTGAAGTTTATTCTTTTTGTGCCAGTAGTCAGCAAGTAACTTGGCATTGCCTGCTTTTAGACAACTGGAAAATTGCACATATTCAAGTCTTCAGTTACTCAGGCCCAAACCCAATGCAGCCCTAGTGATTTTAAATAGATGCTCCCTACTGAAAACATCAGAATCACTCAGAACTATGTTTTGTTTCCAACTTTATATTAAGCTTCCTTTTTCTTATAATGAATTTTATGAGTTGCTCTGTCTGCACAGCTGTGCCAAAACCCTTTAACCAGAACCTGCAGCATCTCAGGTTTCTTCTACCAGTGACCTCCAGGCAAGAGACCAGCTATTTGCTCAACCATGTTAAACACGACAGTGTGTTTGTGTCTTGCTCAGAGGACTGCTGGGCCTTTAATTGCTACCTATTGTAAAATCATTTTGACAAATTATTAAGACCAGATAACTTATGAAAAAACGTTAAGGAAAACATCAAATATTATTTCCTATACATTATCAAGAGAAAGAAAATGCTAACTGGGGGGGGGAAGAAACCTAGAAGAGAAGTCTTTAGCTTACATCAAACTTATTACAAAATTAATAGACCTGAAATTAATTAAAAAGAGTCTAGTTGTCTTCACCTACATTGTTTTGGACTTGAAAAAGATGTTGATTATTTTGAGCAATTAGCAATGCTTTTCACTTTCCCTGTCTTTTTCCAATGTTTCACAAAAGACTTTGAGTCATATGTTTCATGACTTCTTTTTGTTGGCCATGTGCAATAGGTACGTTTAAGAAAGACTGTGTAAGGGAGACAATACTCTGGTCCTTTGGAAATAAAAGGTAGGGGATACAGCTTTCTTTCTCTCAATGGACAAATAGCAACAATTTGAACCTTCTAATAATCTGCTGTTAGAGATGCTGGTTTTGGCAGACTCTATAACAACATAGGTATAAGATTTATCTACAACGAGTTACCAGATCATCCACCCCACATACATTTCTTTTTATAAAAAACCTCAGTGTGCCTTCCAGCACCTTACAATAAACACGAGGCATCTGACAAAAACTGCAACTGTAACCCCTCTCCAGCAGAGCACTAAAGGAAGGGCATTGCCAAGGTCAAGGACCTTGAAAGAGTAAAACTTCTTAAGGTGAGCTCTTAAAATGGCCCCCCTCCCATGACACAGAGAAAGATTAAAAGCATCCACAATTATATAAAGATGGAAAATAAATGCAGTTTGTTAACCTCAGCATATGCCTTGGAGTGAATTTCCAACTTGAGCCCAGAAACTTGCTCAGAGTCACACAGAGCGTGAGGTAAAAGTTCTTTAAGTCCTATAAATAGCCTTTCCAGAAGCCTAACCTTCTTTCCTTCAGTCTCCTATTTTTTCCTCCTTTTAGTCACTGAGACATGATCTGAACTTCAAATCTAACTTGATCATTTTCTTGCCTTAAGTACTTTGAAGCTTGCAGTTAAGGCTTCATTCAGACGGTCATACTTCACTTAAAACATTTTGAGTAGATCTGGCCAAAACCAAGGTAGGGGAAGTAGAGGGGCAGAGTAAGAAGGTACAGACATTATAAGTCGTTTCATAGAGCCATCTAAAAGAAGAGTAAAGATATAGGAGCTAAAATACAGATGGAAAACTATAGCACCTGAGGGTTTCTTTGCCATGCAAAATTACACGTTTCTGAAACAAAGCCTCCCACAAAGTTTCTTAGTAGTTTAACATTTGCAAAGTGTCTAACCAACCCATTTTACTTGATGCTGTATGAATACATAGCAATACATAGAATGAAATAGGGTGATATGATTTACAGAATTCTGCAGGAGTAGTTTGTAAAGAACAGTATAGAAAAAAACGCGTATGGCAAAGGATGTTGAAAAGCTGGTTATTAACTCCCAAAACAATCACCAGCTTCACAAGACAGAAGGGACAACACAATGGGGATATGTCAGCTGGGTCCACATGGCAAACCCAAATAGTCTTACTGGATTTGTTGTGCAAGCAAGTGTTGATCACTTCCATCAAGTGACCAATCTAAAGATGACACATGTCAAAAAATGCAGATAGTGCTATGCAGCTTAAATTCAGGCTAAACAGAAGATGCAACTAGACAGTCTTTAACTAGTAACAGCTGAAGCATTGAGAAATGCATCAAAAAAACAAAGGCAAATTATTCCAGAAGTTCAGCTGTAGGAATATCATCTGTATAGATAATTAATGAAGCAGATCTCCTCAGTAAATTGTTTATTGCTTACCAGCTCCAGTTGAAATGATTTTCTACATCTAAGAAAAGACTGTCTCAGAAGATAAAATCCAAAACATGTGGCAAGAAGTTGAGAGGTGGTTTGGGTTTTTTTAATAGACATATTGAATTCCTATTCTTTACAGCACCTCTGAAAAATCTGGAGCAGTTTTTCATAAAACCACTGTTTTCTCAATAATGATAATGAAAAAAAAAACCTTCTTCTACTATAAGTGTATTTTTGTGACCCAAAGTGCCCAGACACTTAGGAAGTATTTTATAAGAACTAATAGATTGCATAAGTGAGCCATAATAGTTTTCATTAACTGGTCATTACAGGCACGTTCCACCAGTTACTAGACAACATGGCTTTTCAAAATTATGGAAATAACACAAGTCAACTCAAGCCAGACATACCTTCCTGAAAGCTGCCGTGCTCAGACATTATCACTAGGAATCAGAAAATTCTTTTTTTTTTTTTTAAAACCTACCACATCCATTTATATTCTAAAGAAAACTCTGATATCCAATTACATGACATTCTGATTTAAACACAAATAAGACAAATAATGTTAAGTGGAAATAAAACATAGCTCCGGCATATTTTTTTTTCCATAGCTGCTGAAGTTTTATGTTTGCTTCAAACAGAAGCAAGACAACCTGTTTGCTCACCCTCTGACTTCCTCATCAGTCACACTCACTATCCTCAGCAGCTATCTGTTTGGCTTTCTGATTTCTGTCAGAAAGACCGGTCTGAAGCCCAGTTGCCCTTTTAATCCTGAGCTACTTTACATTGCTGCAGAAAGACTCACGCTTCCAGTGGTGAGGGGAGTTATATTCCCCTCTTCTCCATAAAAGAGTGAGTAGAGCAAAAAGTATACTCACTTTTCAGTCACAAGCTTGGAATTATTGAAAAGAAAAAAGGCTGAGTATGGATCCTTGTCTCACCAGGCCAGCAAGGTTTACAGGCACATTGTTTCCTCACCTCAGAACTTAACTCCTTCCTATCCTGCAGTCTTGGCAGCTTCATTTACAGCACTGGCACTGAGCAAAAACAAAAGCTTGCATCTGAAAGCAGAAAACAGAAAGACAATCTCTGCCTTCTAGCCTACCATAAGTAAGAGAAAATATCAGTGCTATAACAGCATTCAGACACAAGAAACCACCCTTCAAACCGCAAGCACAGAAACCTTGTTTCATATGAAAAGCAAGTACTGAAGCATCTCTGCAACAAGGCAAAGCATAGTCAGAGAGGAGAATTTCACCTTTATCTGCCAAGTTTTTAGATTTCAAGTGTAAAATGTGTTCAATATATGGGAGATAATCCATAGTTCATGTTTCCACCAATGCTCTACAGCAGCTTTTCTTAAGAAAGGGAACTCCATTTTCTCATATTTTATACTGCATATGACCTTCCAAAAGATACTTATGATCAGATCCAACAAAAGACTTACAAATTCTAATCAGAGGCAACTAAACCCATTAGTGCTTCTGTACCATGCTCAGATGCTCAAGATTGTCCCAAACCGAACCATTCTTACTGATACGTAGCTAGGATTTAGGCAAAAGGATCACTGCCACGTCCTCTTAGAGGATCAATGACATAAGGATACTTTGAAGAAAAGAGGCAATGATCACCCCTTGGATGCCCCACTAGGACACTACAAAATTCAGTGTCGTTGAACGACAATGACTGCAGCTGGCAGTGATGCCCAACTCTTTTAAATGACTCCATGGTCTGAGCAACCAACCAGTAAGCAGAACTGAAATCAGCTCTTCCCCTTATCTAAAATGTTCAAGCTCCTGTTTCTGGGACAGACACCATCACAGTTAACTATAAGAGCTAACGAGTTTGAAACCGTTCTTAGAACAGAAGTTTCAATTTCCAGTTCACAGACAGTTACCTGCAGTTTGGCTATTTCATTACCCTTTGTTTGATCTGGACCATAATTTTTTAGCTTGAACATATTCTAGTTCCTTGCATGACTGCAGAAAAAAGAAATATAACATGCCATTCCAATATCGGGCATTGATGCATATGGACTACAAACACAGAGGGGCTCTGTAGTTTCCCCGGTCTAAAATGTGATAGTATTTCCCTCTCAGATCTGTGTGAAGATTTTTCCACTTACGTTTTGCAAGACATTCCAGTCCCAGAATGATAGGAGTAGTACTAGTCCACACACTAAAAAGTACATTTTTCTATGTTTATTAAGTTAAAAGGCAGAATTATGTTTTCATCATTCAGAGACAATGAACTGACAGAATAAGGCAAAGAAGAAAGAAGTCACCTATGTGTTCTGGTGAAAGGATTCTTATACAGAATATTTAATAAAAAAACCCTCAACCACACAACAAACCAACAGAGAAGCATTCCACAAGGAAAAAAAAAAAGCCACTATTTAGTAAAGAATAGCTATTAAGAAAAACACAGTCAGGAACTGTTTCAGGTTTAAGTTGCCTACCAGAGCACACATAGACTGCTGTAGGACACAAGGCAAAGCCTGACTTCACATCACAATATTTTCTTTTGCTCACTTCCTATGAGAGGGAAATCAAATTCATACAGAGATGATTGCATATTTGGTCTTCTAGAAAAGAATGTTAACAACTTTATTTAGACTTGCCTGTTGACCCCTCCTCTAGAATGTATTTTATGTCAGAAGTGGAACTTCTGTTGTGAAAGCAACAACGGGATTAAGAATGTCAAGTTTCACTAACACTTTAATGAAAAATTACCTAGTTGGACTTGTTAGATCTTTTTCCCTTCAATTGAGCTGTGCATTGGGATAATTCATTGCACAGCTTCCAAAAAAGCTTTTAGTCAGCATCGCTTCTGTCTGCCTTAGGGTAAGAAAAGCCTCCTGCCTTCGTCTCCCATGGAGATTTAAAACTGGGTCTGATTTCTCTTCATGTGGAGAGCTGCCATCTAACTTTCACTAACGGCTAGATTAGGGTTAGATCTGAATTCACAGCTAGTCAAGGAAAAAAACCCATAGGAATGAATTACGCCAGCCTGAGGGAAATTCTAAACAATAATAATACCGCATCATGCAGCTTTCCTTCCTCCTTTCTAGTGAGCCAGCCTCTCTGACTCAGAGTTCAGTGCATGGCAGATCTTTATGACAAGAACTGATGTAACACTCTCATTTCAAGGGGTTATCTCCAAGTTTAAAACAAAGTGACTATAGGTTATCACTTGTGTTGCTCGAATGCATGACAGGAAAGAGTAGGGTGCATTTCCACAGCAGCCAATTTAAGAAAACTGCTCCCCTCTTCCTCTCTCAGGAGAGGTGACATTTGTGTGACTGGGCAACAAGTAGCTCAGGGAGCTGATCGGCTGAAAACTAATCACTAGTGAGAAAACTGAAAGCCTTGGTCTAGATCAGTTAAGCCAGCTCACCCTAGGGTCATATGCACGTCAAAGTCAAAAAGAACATTTGGCAGGGCAAGTGGACCTGCAGCCATACAAAATCAGAATTGGCTTAAGCCACTGCAGGTCCAGACTGTCAGATACCCTTTGCTTTGCCTAGTTCAACTAGGGATTAATGGTACAAGTCATCAGATCATCACATGCTGACTTCATTCCTGAATTACACCCCATTTTACCTCAAAATGAAGTTAGTCACTTGCTTACGCCATTCAGGTTTTGAAATTCTTTAAGTGACATACTGATAGGTCAGTCGGGCTGATGATATTTTACTGCTTGATTTACATCGTGACGGGACCTCTTTCCCTAATCTAAGCTCTGAACTCCCTCATTTCCCTGCAGCCACGTAAATTGCATTCCCAGTACTGAACTGAATGGAGTTACTGCTCTGCAGTTTCCAGTCATGGGTTTTCTCTCCCCACCTTCCCTGGTGTGTTTGAGCTTTCTGCTGAAATATGAAGCATGAAGCAAACATGCATTTTGCAGAGCACGAATTCAAAAGATAGATTTTGGGGGTCTTGAGGAGTCCCACTCCAAAGTGATTGGGAGAGAAAAAAAAATATCTACACATATCAACTTTTATATTCAATGAAGTCTTTAGATCCAATTATAGTTGCTAAGACTAATACTGGTGTAACTCCTTGGTATCAAAAAACGGAAATTACTTATATAACATCAGTAGTTCAGAAAAGCCAGCAAAGTCTATTTTATTATAAAATGATATAGGTAGGAAATAACTTGTGCACAGTGTTAAAATGTCAATTCAGTCTTGCTTCTTTGGGAATTGGTAACTGAAAGGTTTTTTTATTAACATTTTCCAAGATGTACTCTGAATTCCCAACCTTCACTATTTTAGATTCTGCTGATAAAGGTTGAAGACAAATAATGATAAAACCCAAGAACTGGGATGGCCCACTTCCTCCTCAACCATCCTTCCATGGGTTCATTTAAGTATTTGGCAGAACTGTTAAAGGGAGTTTTTGTATTGTGCCAAACTGGTTTCCAAACTTCTTGAACACTGGGGCAATGCTCCATTATGAAAAAAAAAAAGTTATGATTCCTTTAGTGATCCCACTGAAGCCTGAAAAGCTATTGGGAGGCTGTGGGTGCTGAGGCAGGAACAGAGCAGCACCGCTGCAGCTTTACTTTCTTTGGCTCCAACTGCTGCCCAGCTACTGCCTCGCTTCCTTATGAGCTAATTGCTACATTAAGTCCTGGGGATTAAGAAGTTGTGATGAAATATTGAGGGAAGCAAGTTTTAAAAGCTGAAGAACAGAAGTAAAAAAAAAAATAAAAAAAAAAATTCTCCTTTCATCTGCTGCCATCCTCCCTCCCTTCCCCCTAACCCGCAGATTCCCACCTGTGGTTTGGAAAGGTTAGGAATTGCTTCTTCAATACAGCGCAAGATTGCCACCTACAGACGTCGAAACCAGAACGGCTCCACTCAGTCAACAGCCTGAAATTCTAGAAAAATAAGCTTGAAATAGGTTATATTTTTCACACAAATTCAGGCCTTCCCCCCCGCCCCGCGTCCCGGTACTTTGACTCAGAACATTAATCTCCAGTTCGCGAGCAGAGTACGAGTTGAGGGCTATGTGCTGTGGCACAGAGAGATTAAGTAGACATGATAAAAATTATTACATTTTCAGTAAATTCTTCTCCATATTCATGCCCCAGCTCTTATCATTTTCTTATAGCTCTAGGAGATTGTGATATGCTCTTGCCTTTTAATTTTTTTTTTATAGTTTTACTTTCTCTGTTCATATTTTGGTAATAAAGCAGGAGCTAAGAACACATCCACCAGGACTCTTAACGCACAGCAGACAAGATTATCATAGAATTGACTGGGTCCACATTGAATTTCATTAGAAAAAGTGGGGGTTTATTACTACTTTTATCTTGGACTGACACTGAAATAATTTTTACAAAAGCTATCAGTATGCCTGCCTCTACAGACAAAAACCTATATCCCAGTGCACCCACCGTGAATACAAATTCCACATAATATTATCAAGAAAGAGGAAAAAGCACCAGAGATTTGTTTCATATATGCTCTGTTTACTTCAAGTGGACATAAGTTTGTAAAATTCTTTTTACCATTACACTTTTCTCAGTAAGACAGTGTACAAAATTTGGCAAAGAGATGAGCAGTATGCAACTTAGTAGGAGGCACGTAGGAGTGAAAATGGCCAATTCTACACACATAAGGCATAGTTAAATGCTGAACACCTTTCTGCTTCAGAGACCAAACAAGCCAGAGGAAAAACCCCTGATGGGGGCAATTCTAACCCATAAAGCAAAGAGATACACTAAGTCCTGGCTTAGAAAGTATTTCTGGGGCTCAAGGAAAAACAAAGGTTACAGGGATACTGATATCCTCTACAAACCAAGCACCCCAAGTGTCAGATTTTCAAAACTAAACTAACTGCAGTTAACAGGATCCAACCATGTGAAAGTCAGCAAACACACTACTAACACATTAAGAAATTTCAAATCCAGTCTGAAGCAAGACCAGACCAACAGCTAGTGTTTCCGGACCTGCAATGGTACAGGAATTTTCTGGAGTACTTTATTTTCTGTATTTCTCCTTTTTATGAAGAAACGTCAATCAACCCACAAAAACATATCTAGCTACCTCATTAAAAATCCAGAAGCTTGGCAAATAAATGAAAGCTTCTTCATAAGGGATCATGCAGCGTACACAGAATGTACATTCAGAAGAAGTGGAATGTCTAAATGCTATTTAAGTGCCTTCAGCAAACAAAGCTTTTTTAAAAAAATTTAAAGATGTGCAAATCTTACCATTTTGAAAAGGATTTATAGTCACTATCACATAGCAACAGTTCACCAAGCACCTTACACTTCTTTTTCTGAAGTCAGGAAGTATGGGACAAAGCAACCCTTAACTGGGCCTATTTTCTAGTTCTTTTTCACTGTTTTTTTATTTTGTTAAGCTTTCAAACAACCATTAGAGATTTCAGTAGCTTTCCTGAAACACTGAAATCATCCTGCTGGATTTGGTCAGCAGTCAAGGAAATAACAGAGACCAGTGATCAAAGTGTAATACGGTCAATATAATTTTAATAAAACAGTGCAAATTCAACATTATTTCAGCATGTTTTAACCAGTTTAGATTAAGCCACTTTAAAGAGGGATAAAAAACTGCAAAACTAGGTTTTGGGGGGGGAATTTGCACCAAATTGCACTGCCTGCTAGTGGCTGGCAAGAAAGTGGTAAAAAGCTCAGGGAAGACTCAGTGAATTTCATCCCACATTACATTTATTCTGATAGCTTGCTCATTTTCAAACAGAAAAATAAACACTAACAAGAACATGAAAGAGACAGGACTGAACACACAAAGCATCAGCCAAAATAAATGGTGATGCTGAACCCTTTTCAAGATCACATCTTAAAACCCAGCATTGGTCTGGAAATAAATGCAGGGAAGATATATCTTTGAAAGCAGCAGGAAAAGGAGACTTACGAGCGGAATAGCATCCTTTCTTATAGCAGAAAACCATGAACTGTCCAGTGACAGTATCAAGAGATATTACCAATGTGAGAGAAGGTTGCAAGAAGTTGCCTTAAGTGAGATCTGTATTATTATCAGCCATTGTTGTTGTTAATTTCTGTCTGAAGAACGAATTTAACTTATTCCTTTCCTTCCCAAGCCATCATCATCTACAGCCTAAAGCTGAAAACATGAATGCTAACCCAATGCATGAGGCAGAAATAAGGTGAAAAGAGAAGCATTGAGTGATTGCTACTAACAATTGCAAACAGAGATCACAGAACAAATTTTTAGGAGACAAACTCGATGAGAGTCAGGGGCGCAAAAATAATGGAATGAAGTAGTGGTAGGAAGAAATCCTTCCCACAGATATAATAGCAGATGGACCAAAATGGTGACGTCAGAGCCCTGAAACTGGAAAAGTCATGATACCTTGTTTGATCTCTCAAAGTAGAGAAATACTACCTTTTTTCTTCC
>VXBO01012257.1:333827-393875 GCA_013400135.1 Rhinoptilus africanus | reverse complement strand
CTGACGTGATGCTAAGAGGGACTAAAAAAAAATTACAAGAGGCAAGAAACTTTTTTTTTTTTTTGGACTGAAAGAGAAAAATAATGAAAGATATCTGAATCATAATCCCTGTGCCTTTAACAAGTTCATCCTAGGAGTTTTCAATTGCAAGTAAATTATCTTACGAGGAAAGGAGAAGCAAACATTCATAGCATGTTTTCTAGTAAAGAGGGCAAAGTATGCAGGTGTTTGCAAATAAGTTGGATTGAAATACTTCTGCTTATGCCCAAGTATTACTTGGGACCAGAATTCTGCGTGTACACCAGCTGTAGTCTTCCAGCACAGGTTCTAGTTAGCAGCTGTCACGCTTCATCTATACACTAGAGCTAAAAAGCTCCAGACAGGCAGTGAAATCTGTGGTTAATGCTTAACCATTACAGTAACTGAAACTATTATTTCCTGGCGTTCATCAGAAAAGATCTCTATCAGATATCCAGGGATGATAGAGACACAGGATGAGACACAGACTACGTAATAACTAATACTTTGACAAAAGCACCACCTTCAGTCAGTGCTCCTTTCACACTTGGTAGTACCCAAATATTTTTTGTAAATCTTATATAATAATGCATAATTTCTTCTACTTTTCTCCTTTTGCCAGGAAGGAAGCAAAAATATCCTCCCTCCCTGCCCTAATCCACCACACAGCTCTATTTGTAGTTTTCTTTTAGAATATCAAGGACCTTTGCTCTTTTCTCAAGCTGGAAGTAACAGGCAAGGATCAAGGGCTAGAGCAGTTGGTTACAGCTGGTAAAGAATTTCCATGAACATCAAATCTGTGACAGGCCTGCGTTGCCTTATTCACAGAGGGGGCATGACAGATTTATGAACTTATCAGTCCAAAGAGAAGATGTCACACACCTCTCCTTGAAAATTAGTTTCATTTTCCCTCAGCATTAGCTTTCTTGGCTTCTCTCTTCCTATGACCATCTGTTCCCAATATCTCAAACTATAGAATACAGTGGGGAAAACCAAAGAAATCAAATTGCTCTTCCTCCCAAGTAGCCAGCTGCCTCGTCCTCTTCACATCCAAGGTGTCTGATCACCACCATTTTTCTTGAAATATATTGATCCTCCTGTTCAGCTCAAGTTTCTAGGGAATAAGTATTCCATAAAAGTATTTCCATCAAAGAATTTCACACCCACCTCCTAATAAGACCTAGGAGAGAGACTAAGGAAATACTATATCACATCAGTAAAACCATCACTGTTACTTATGTCCCATATCTCTGAGAGGCTGCCAGAAGATCCAGTCATTGCACTGCTTCTGATAACAAACATCTTTAAAGTTACCCAGTGACTAAACCAAACCTCTTTGTGTAGCTTGCTCAAAAACCACAACATCGATTTCCCAAGATGTTTAAGGAAATGATGAAGGAAAACTGTCTAAGCAGGGACAATGACATCTTGTAAAAACGACAGCGTGGACCACAGGACCTTGCTGAAGCTTTATATGGAAGAGTGAGGCAGTTATGGGATGAGAACCTCTGCTTGTATTGACAGTTGTATAACTTCAGTGGTTTGCAGTTCAGATTGGTATCACTGTTATTTGTTATACTACTTCCTTAAAGTGTCTTTCTGTAGAACCACAGAACCTCTCAATTTGGAAGGGACCCACACAACCATCATCAACTCCCTGACCCTCACAGGACTACCTAAAACTAAACCATATGACTAAGAGCATTGTCCAGATGCTCCTTGAATTCTGGCAGGCTTGGTGCTGTGACCACTTACCTGGGGAGGCTGTTCCAGTAAATGACCAACTTCTCAGTGAAGTGCCTTTTCCTGATGTCCAACCTGAGCTTCCCTTGATGCAGCCTCATTCCATTTCCACATCCTATTGCTGGTCACCAGAGAGAGGAGATCAGCACCTCCCCCTCCGCTGCCCACCTTGAGGAAGTTGTAGGCACCCCTCAGACTTCTCTTCTCCAAGCTGAACAAACCAAGCGACCTCAGCCACTTCTCTCAAGTCTTGCCCTCAAGACCTTTCACCATCTTGGTCGTCCTGCTCTGGACACAGTCCTATAGTTTGATGTCCTCCTTATACTGAGGCACCCAGAACTGCACACAGTACTCAAGATGGGGCCACACCAGTGCAGAGTGGGACAACCTACATGTTATACTACACTATGTTATAATAATATTACATTATTTCTGCCTTCTTACAGAAAACCAGATTGTCTTCAAGATACATCAGCTTTCACTAGATAAAAGAAGAAAATTGTACTTGGTAAATTCAGGAAAAATGTGTCATACTATTAGGAGACTTATAGCAACATCTTCTAGACAACCTGCATAATTTGTAACAAGGCGCAAAAGGCACAGATGTCTTCTAAAATGATATTCAACCAAAACTTTAGCTCATAACATCAGGTTTGATGATAATGAATGCTTTCTGGCACTGCAGGCTGAGAAATCCAAATTATACTAACTAGTTCCAAGTCAAGCTGACCTCAGCTACATAGCTAGAACTGCAGAGCAGCCCTGGCTACACATACAAATTACTCCCAAGAATCAGAGATCAAAGTCTACTATACCTTCCAAGAAAGGGGAGCTGGTCAACAACAAGCTATTCCCTCTACAACAGAGCATGGGTAATAGATATCATGAGAACATTTGCTTTGCTGCAGTATATTTTCTTGCCACCATTCTACCTGTTCTCCCAGATTCTATTTATCTAAATACCATGACAATCTTGTAGCCTTGTACTGACAAAGACCCTTTCTACCACATCAGCATTTCAATTTAATGTATTTTTAATTCAGAGTATAATATGAAATCATTTGGGAAAGCCATGCTCAGCTTTAATCTTTTCTGTGAATAATTAGCAACTCGGCAACAAAGGATGCTCTCTTTCTCTCTGAATTGATGCTTATTCCAGTGTCAAAACATCTGCATTTCCGCCAAGGGGCTTAGTAATACTGTTCATTGCATTTCTGTTTTTGCAAGCTAAAAAGGAAAGTTTCGAAGAAGAATCCAGGCCCAGTTTTCTTTTAGCCACGCTCATTTACCAGTGTTGTACAGCAGATTTGTTTGTCTTCCTGAGAAGTAACATTTCTGTCATCCAACTGCAATAATAATCCTGACAGAGAGAGCACGCCAGGAACAGCTACCAAGTGCCATAGTTATGATTATAGAAAGCATTCAGAAAACTGCTGTTGCTTTCGGGTCAGCATGCAGGCAACCGCAGTTCTGTGAAAAGCGGCTACTGTGCTCAGGCATCACCAAGCCACAGCGCAGTACAGAGCTTTCGGTGCATGCCGCACACTTTTGGCATGTTTGGATGGCACCTCTGCAGACCACAGCGCCGTTCAGTAGTACAGTATTTGACATCCACGAGCTCCATCATAGATATCAGAAATAGCAGCAGTTAATTGCTGGTGCACTACTCTCTGTTAGGAGATGCAACAAAGAATCACCACTTCGTATGTACACAGGAGGGAGGTGTTACCCGTGTCTTACCTGCCTTCTTCTTGAAGAAGTTGTTCACAAGTGACCTTTGTTTGGACATAATCCAGTTGTGATGTCTCTACCTTTACATTGTGAATTTGAGACTTTGAAAAGCCTAGAATTATCACTGAAGATAACAGAGGTGAGGTGGATCAGGAGAGAAAGGTCCAGTAAGGGACCGAAGTTAAGCAAAGCCATACAGCTGCCTTGAGTCAGTGTCAAGCTGAAAACCAGAGCTCCTGATTTTCATTCAGTTCATTGAGTGAGTGTCCCTGTCTCTAGATCTGGAATTTAAACCTGAGGTGCTGAATTTACAACTCTCATATTAACCTGATGAATGGCCCCTCCATGCTCACTTCCTCCTCAATTGGGGAAATACTTTGTAACAAAGCTACTATCTGGCAGAACTTAATCCTGCCTGTCCCTCCAACTCCTCTGCACACAGGATGTACCAGTGCAGTGTAAGAGAAAGTGTATTTATGGCTTCTTCAAGGCAGTAATTTATTCAATTAAATAATTAAGTTTGGGCACAAACTTAAGCACAGAAAGTTCCACCTAAACATGAGAAGGAACTTCTTTCCCTTGAGGGTGGCAGAGCCCTGGCCCAGGCTGCCCAGGGAGGTGGGGGAGTCTCCGTCTCTGGAGACATTCAAAACCCGCCTGGACGCGTTCCTGTGCAACCTGCTCTGGGTGACCCTGCTCTGGCAGGGGGTTGGAGTAGATGATCTCCTGAGGTCCCTTCCAACCCTATGATTCTGTGATTCTGAAGTAATTGAACAGGAGAGCCATTTCATAACTTGATAAAACAAAATTCATAGCAGTTCCTATGACAAGGAACAGAGAATTTCTTTCCAATGTGGCATAGAGATAGGAAGAAGGATTTTACTTTTCCTTCCATACTAGCGTGCAGGAATACTGAAGACATGTTCAATAACATGAAGTGTTTTGTACAATGTAAATTGGTAAGCAATTTCTATGCTTACGATGTACTAGTTACACAACTGAATTTCCCCCCTTCTCTTTCAAAGAAGGGTAAGCTTTGAATAATATTTTCTTAGGCATTTATAGATTAGCAATTCAAAAAATTCCTAAAGGTACCGATAACCTTTCAGATGGCTGGGAGAAATGTCAGGAACACTTGATTCCCCACGGAAATGCATTCCTCAGCTAGTGTGGAACACAACCACCATTCAAGAGGCAACAAGAAGAGAAGGGGAAAAAAAAACAGTCCAGGAAATTATATGGATACTTGAGGCAAGGAAAATGAAATTACCAGAGCTAGAATTTGATCAAGGTACAAAGATGTTACTGTTGGTAAATTTTTCATAATTAATAATGTTCTGAGGGTCATTCTTTTCAGCACCAGCAACTTGAAAATGCAGGGCAAGATGAGAGAAGAGAATTACAATTCAAAAGGCCAAGAGTCACCTGAAAAAATGGGAAGAGTGCATTGCATTGGATTATTGTGAACAACTGCATTTATTGTGTAATTCAGAAGTTCAAAGATTACAGGTTACGGACAGTCATCCTTTTTGCCATCTGTATATTTTTAAGTACAAACAAGCAGAATCAAACTTTCCAATGCCAAATATCACCTTTAACCTATGCTGGCATATAAATTGGTTCAAAAAGCATTTAAATGAGAACAAACTATCTAGATAGGAAGCACGAACATCAAATCATTTTATACACCACACTGCTGCTCCTGGAGATGTCTTCCACCAGATGAGAAACAACACATGAGATTAATTTAAAGACAAATAATGGTACATTGATAGGGGGATTAATAGTGAGGTGGCATTACTTTGTAGTCCATTCGGCCTTGTGTCAGATGTATGTGATGACGCAATCTTTGTGAAGTGCTTGAACTGTTTGTGTTATGCCTCTACCCTCAGTTTTCTTCCTAATGGTTCATCAGTCACTATTAGAAATGTACAAAGGCACTAGAGTTTTTCTTTTGACTGGTAAAATAAGTACCCTATAGGAGTGTATTTGTCATGGCCTTCGCATCTTAAACTGCATCCACCTTAACACAAGTCAATCCCAATTTGGCCACTTTTCTTTCTACATTCTTCTAATGTTGTCTTTCTACTTCTTCATACATTTACACTCTCAAGAAAAAAAGAAATCCTCTGTCAATCTTTGCCTACCCTCTACAGACACCTCTAAGCCTTCAATAATTCACTACCTGATAATACTAACCTAAAATACTTGGAATTCCAAGTAAAAAATAATGAGAAAAGTTGCATTAAAAAAATCCCACATCTCCCCCTCCCAATCCTTTCCACAATTAGATGTGCAGTGTGGTTGGTTTATGTCTTAAGCACACTTAAGACAAATGCTTTCTAAACATAATTAGTAATTTTTGAATTTGTCAAATCTGTTTTACTGATAAGAAAAGCTGGAGGTATTAACAGTAATACTTCACTGCTCAGGAATTGCATTTCAACCTTTGCATAACATTAGGATGCAAAATCATTCACTGTTGCAATTTCTTTTTTGACTGCCTGAGATCACCAGTATGCCCAATATTAATCTAAAAGACCTTAATTTAACACATGGTACCTCCTTTCAGAGCAATGGACTTCACCTAAATTGTAAGTTAAAAGAATAAATCTGGTCTGACAAAAATCTAATTTAATTTTTAGTGCTGATTCAGTGTAGGATTAAGTTAAGCCTTCAATGAAATTACTGCAAATTTGCACTTAAATATCAGATCAAAATTTCATCCAATACCTTTTACTGAAGTCAAATGAAAGCTTTTGTTTCTAAAGACAAGTAATCACACTTACACTCTTCAGATGTATTGAGTCAGCACCACTCACACCCTTTCTGGTACCTTTTTCATTGCAACCATCTTTTCACTAAAGGCATATGTGGACATACAAATCACGTCTACAGCTCCTGGGTAAGCAACCAGCTTTTGCTCCCTCAGCTCCCTTCTGCCTATGATATACACAAGCCCAAATAAAAAGTGCTTACTAGTATAGTGTCAGGTATTAACTTTCACAGGCAAATCAGTTTTATGTCCTACTGTACTTACCACCAAAGTTTCAGTAATGTACCTCATAACCACACTCTAACATGCAGAACCTTCTCATAGCTTCTGAGTTTGCACAGGTCCCAAGAGTCTTCTATTTCTTCTATGAATTCCTTCCAAAATCTCTTCTAATATTTCAAGTTACTTATTTTGGTCGTTATGAGGCATTGATTTGTACACTTGCCATACCACCTAGCCTTCAGAGCTCTAGAAAGTAAATATAGAGCTTTTAACACATATCCTACTACTTTTACTGCTGAAATAATGAAACCTTCTATACGTTATTAATTTCATTGTAAAAGTTTATTACACTACATCTTCTAGAAAAGCCATTCAAAACAAAACTATGCAGTCAATTGCGCAATAGAATGAAGCATTAATGCTAATTAGCAAGTTAATGTTCAATTAGATTTAACAAAAATACTGCTGGGAACTTGAGAAGAGCCATAATCCTGATGGCCCTTTATTATCAGAATGATAGCATACAACAAAGCAAGTCCTGCTACCAACAAGACCTCAGACTATATAAAAGTCCCAAGAACAGATGACTTTTCCTGAGATTTGAGCTTCCTACAATCCCTATAGCTCCTTGGGGAGCCATGTCAATTACACCATCATAAATGCAAATGGCATTTTAAAGAGTCTCTGCAACAGGCAGGGAATGCTAATGCTGATCAGAGGTGCCAGCGTACAGCACATTTCTCCCAAAAGCTCTTTAACCTGTTGTGCGTCTGTTCAGTTGGTTCTAATCCTACCATTTTTGTGACAGGTTGCTGGTGCCCTCTCTGCCTTTGGGAATCAAAAATCAGCCATTAAAACCAACACATTTTCCAACATCAGAGCAGTGTGGAATGCAGTAGTGGCAGCAAAAAGATAAACTCCTGTCTAGAGAGTGTGATAATGTGAAGTCTGCTGGCTTTCTTGCTTGATAGGTTATTCTTATTAAGATAAAATGTTTTCCAAAACAACTACTCTAAATAGAAAGTTAATAAAAAAAGGAGTGATGGAGCATGAAAACACTTAATACTGCTATGTCGCATGAGCAGGAAATGAAACTTTGCCTGAAATTTAATTATCGCTATTCTCAAAAAAAAAAAGAAATATCCCACATGCTCATTTTCCAATGGCATTTAATCTATACACTCCTGATGCTCCGCTCATATAATAGGGCTCTTCTGGGAATAGATGCAAAGAGTATAAATGAAGTAGCTATACAAATCAAAAGGAAAACGCAGTATTACGGAAGCAACTGGCATATCGATTTGAAAACTAATGAGAACCCAGCAAGCCATCCCACAGCAAAAATATTCATATATGTATGCACTTCACATTTACATATCGAGGAAAGCCAAAGAAACTAAGTTTCTTATGATTATAAGTGTTGAGAAATTTTGATGTCTATCCTAAATGTTAAAGCAATTCCTTTTACTCCCATCAAAATTTTGTCTTGATTGGCAAACTAAAAGGTTTTGGATTATGTATTTCAGTTAACCAGCATTAGAAGTTATTGTCTAAATTATATATACCTAATTGCTACAATTTTAATTTTTTTTCTAAATGTTGCTTCTAATACTGGTTGGTAGAGGGACAAAGGTGAAGTCACTTAGTAAACCATACAGATCTGCACAGGAAGAGCAAAAACAAAAATAGAAATATTGAAAGAAGACATCAAGGTCACAGGTGGAACAAGGATTTAAACCTTCAGTTTTAAGAAAAGCAGAGAGAGGCTTTTGAACTGTGCAGTGTTAGGCAGCCTCAGAGAAACCAAACACCTGGTTTTATTTTTATTAAATGGTTACTCTCTTTTGATGGGAGCTTTAGCCACACTTCTGGGTGTCTGTAAACTCTTTAGACTAGAAGAAGGGGGAGAGGAAAAAAAAGACAGCAACTTAAATCCAAACACACTCCCAGAACAAGCGTCACATTCACGATGGGGTGTGAGGTCACCCCAATGCCCACATCTTGCTTGGGATTACCTTTCTCTTAATCGTGAAGAACATTATGAAACGAGTTCTATTTCAAGGACTGTAAAACCTTTACGGTGACACTGAAGTTCAACAAAAATAGAAAATGGAACAGGAAGGTGAACTTCCCAGGGGATGTTTTGCCTTCCAGAAAGTCATCCCTCTGTGCAAGCTCTTCTGAATACATTTCCCCATGCACACTCTTTCACAACACACAAAGAGGTGCTAATGTACGATTTCTCCACTTAACACAACTATAAGCATAAGTTTGTATAACTTTCTGGGAACAAGTTGTAAGCCTTTTTATTATTTTTTTTCTAACAAGCAGAGCTAGTCAATGAAGCAGATGACTTAAAATTCTCATGCCTTTTAAAGAATTCGATGGCACTACATTAGTTTCATAGCTTTTAAAAAGACATAGTCTCCTTCTGCAAGGAATTCTGTCTCTCTGGAAAATACCCCATTTTCCTAACCTGAACTGAACCAAACACCATTTTTGGCCTCAGAAAGAGCTCCTCTCTTTTCAACATTAAAGTCTGATAACTCCATATGTCAGTACCAGAGACACACCACTGATCAAATAGCACAAGCATCAAGTGTTGTACTTCCCACAGAGCATAAGAAAACCTTTAATTAGCATGAAGTTAGCACAGCATTCTGCCCCTGCCCCTCTCCTCCACAAAGGTACACTCTCCAAATCCTCTGGCACACACTTATCGCTCAACTGGACAATTCTATGCCTGTGCAAACAGAGCCAAGAGGGCTCTACAGGCAGCTCACGTCAGCAGTAGTGATCCCAACACCCATCCAAGCACAACTGCATAAGACAAAAGCTGCTCCACCAGAGATGTGGCAGCATCCATAATTTTTCCTGGCTGAAAGTTCTCACACATTCAAAAGCATCCTGCACTTCTAGTGGGCAACCCTGAGCACACAGATTCCTTCCCTGCAATTATGTTCTCTGGTTTATAGATTTCTATACCTTAGAGAAATGTTTTTCTTCCCACGCAAAGGATTTTATCAGAATACAACACCATTCATTAAAAAAAGTTTTATGTACATGGACCAATATAATACTTGATGTTAACAAAAACTATAAAATCTCCCCAAATTAACTTGTATCTACATAGTATTTCTAAAGGATTTTAGTTAGTTCACCTGATTTTAGCTCTAAAGAAAGAAAACAGGCTGTAGTTGCACCTGTCTCTCCAGTCTGTATTACTGTGTTGATAAACACGGAAGAGTTTATTATACAATCATACCCATTTTTTAAAAAAAGAAAAGCACAAAAACTTCACCAGAAACCATAAGAACTCGTGAACTGAGCTTTTCAAGTCCACTACGGAACAGGAATCCCTACTGCAAATAGTTTATTTTAAATTAGTTTTAAAATGAGTGAGATAATCCCTATTTTTAATTTGATATTTCAGTAGAAGTTTCCATTGATCTCTGTTTTCCAAGTACACTTGAAAGCTTCTAAGAAACAGCAGTAGGCTGATTTTTAATTTTGCTTTCTTACCACTTGAGTGGATTCAAATTCTATGAGGCAAAATGATATTTGGCAGCAAATGACACAAGATGCCACTTGGCATCATATACTGATTTTTAAGCAGCAGCTGTTGGAAGGCTTAAAACAATTTCTTTGTCTTACTCTATGATATCTGAAATACACATCTAATTTGTTAACAACTCCAATACTAGAGAGAGAAAGCCAGTACATTAAAACCTCCTTTTTCTGCAATTAGAAGGACATTGATTATATTAATTTGGGCAAAGTTCAAAATATTGCAGGGTAACATGTCTGAACATTAAGATCTACTAACTACATGGTCAAGAAAAGCTACAGACAAGTAGAGTTTCTACAGTTCAGTGACTTATGATTGTCAGTTTAGTAATTACATGCATATTTATAGCCTACTGCAAACTCAAAACAGAATTTGATCAACCTATGGCTCTATCATGAACACCATTTAAATCAGTATAATTGACATTGTTTTATCTAGACCACAAAAACACTTATCCTACCTCAGAGGAGCTGCAGTACCACTGAGTATTATGAATATTATTTTCATGCTTCCCCCACGTCCCCCCCACCTTCCACTATTCTGTTATCCTCGCTTTCATCCCAGGGACTTTGTCATTTGTACGGCAATTTCTTCTAATAACTTCATTCATGCTTCCAGAATAGGCAAAATGCTAAACAAAGCAGAACAAGTAATTCAGGCACCTGGAATACCTTAAGGGGGACTATACAGTTTTTTATGAAGCATTAGCTAAGCTCCTGAACAAATAGCATTTATTTTGCAGAAACATTATCCCTATGGACACTGAATTCCACAAGATCCAACAGCACAATCGATAATGAAGCATCCACAAGGAACATCATCTCTGTTGGGGGATTCCTCACTTATTTGAGGAGTACACAACCAGCCTTACGAAAGAGATGAATAGGAATTAATACTTTAAAGCAGTGCTAGTTCTTCCTTACTTTTGCTTCTTGTAATCAAGCAGCTTACCAGGAAGAGGGAAGAGAAGAACAGAGCATGCCTCCCAGTCTTCCTTTGGTACTCCAGGGGAGGATCCATCATTAGACACTGAAGTACCCATAGGTAGAACTCTCCAGCGTCTCTTGATATTCACATATAATGCAGTAGTCAAGGAGTAGAGTTTTTCACTTCCATATTTGGCCAACATAGACATCCTATCATTAACATTGGGACATTCAGAAAACAGTAATGGAATCTGGTTCTAAAGATCCAGAAGGATCCAGCATTAGTACATTCTTGTGGTTTATCACCAGGGATGTAAAAAAGACCTCTACTTTAGAAGTGTCCAAAACACCTTGGGTTTAGCCCAAGTTCCCCATAACTATAAGTATGGAAGCAGAGCATATGAGCTGATGATGGTAGGAGCCTCTCCTTTGAGTTCTGACCAGAAGCAACATCTTGACTTCCCCAAATCAAGCTTTTGCTGAAATTGGCCTATCCTAAGACGAGTTATTTTATCAAAACTTTCTTAAGCAGCACTCACTCACCTGTTACTCACTTAGTTTCATAAAGGCAGATAGATTTTATTGCTGTTGCTACTCCATACAGCTTCAGTAAGAAAACCCCTAATTCACTTCAGTAGCTCAAGACTCACTTATTAGCATGCCTTCACAAAATTGCCTAGTAATTCAGCACACACACTTGAGCAAAACGCATTTTCACATTAAAGAATGAAAAATAAGAACCTAGCAGTTGCTGTTCGTATACACAAGAAACAAGATATATTTCTGATAGCTGTCAAAAATGTAAAGAAGCATATATTTAGAAGTATAAATATTACTAAATAAACAGAAAGAACCAAAACTGACAATCAGTTCAGACTGGCCAAATATCCCTTCATTCGTGGTTCAAAGTTATACAGTTGTTACGGTTTGGGGCTCTGGAATTAACCAGATCATACATTATAGTAAAACACCAACTCATAAAAACAAAGCAAAAAACCAAATAAAACCACCTTGTGCCTACAAGTGACTGGGGTCCCACTGCAACCCAGCTCTCTGGGTTATGAAAAGAGAGCTGTTTTCAATTTACAAGAAACCCAAAGTTACACTGCAATGTTTACTGTCTGCATCAAAAACTCTTGCCCTACTGCTTTGCATTCAAAAGAGGCACAAGAGGATTCATCTGCTCAAAGGTCTGTCCAAGAATACTGAGGAGAAGTCTCTCAGGTTCATCTCCTGTAATTACTTCTTTTGAACACTAACCAGAAAGCCTGGCTCAGATGCAATGTGCTGAACAGGACATGAAGAGAGACCTGGAATAACTGCAGAGGGGAACAAGTGCAAAACAGTCTCTGTGTGATATATTCACCCACTTCATAGCAAGGGCCTGTCTGCTCCTGCATCTCAGGGAAAATCCTATCAAGTCCACAGTTTTTAAACCAACAAACAGCACACTTAAGTTTTACCATTTTTCACAGAACAACACCAAAGAAAGAGAAACAAAACATCACCGCACATTCACTTTACAGAGCTTGTGCCAGAGGGACCTCTCAAATGTTATGTTTGAAAGTGCTAAAATGATTGTTGAAAGAAACAAAGCAAAGCAGCAGAGGCACAGAGGGCGGGCAGGCAAGCACAGACTAACTCCGAACAATAGCCAGCACCGGAGCTGGGCAGGAACACAGCATTTCATGATACTCCTACTCTGACTTTCCCCTCAAAAGACTTCTCTGTCCTCAGTCCAGCTCCCACTGCTGCCAGCCTTTTCACTGATTTCAGCAAAAGGTGGATTGGGCCTCAGGGCTTAAGTTTCAGATATGCTGGATGTGCACTGACTTCAGCTGTTGTGAACGCTCAGCAACACCCATCTGGAAGAGCAAGTCCTTAGCAGGCAAAAGAATTCTGTAGTGGTCACATAATCACCTTACAGAAGTCACAGAAGCATAAAACTATTTTAACATGGAAGACAGCCCCAAGAAGCACAGCAACTGAGGAAACAAAACACTCAAGAAAAGGAAGCGCAGAATGTAGGCTTGCAGGAGGACAGCCCACATTTACTGGTTTCTGTCAGAGGTTTCCAAAAATAATTATGCATTCAACAAAGATCTGTTCTAAAAACCAAAGCACATTATGAATGGAAGGTGGGAATTTCAACATACTGACCTTAAAAGTCATTGTAGTTCTGAATGACTTGCTGCAAAATCTTCCCCCCCCCCCAGGGTAAAATAAGTCATAACTTACATTTTCTTCTCCATTCAAAGATAGCTGCCTTCTGTGTTCCATTAAAAGACACAAAAGGCACTTAGGTGCTTAAAAGGAAATTCTGCAGTATTTGGTTTGCATATGTCCACAATACAGTGACCACAGTGTCACTTTTTACCTTAAAATGTTATTTTCACTACATAAGAAATTACATAAAACCATGAAGGAGACCATCTAGATAAGCACCATACCATTTTTGTTGTCATTGTGGTTAAGTGTTTAAGTATCCAAAAACCTCAAAGCACAGTTTCTAAGGGGTTGGGTGTAAAACGCAGGGAATTCCTTTCTCTGGACCTATCAGGAAAAATAGTTCAAATAACTACATGTTGTAAATATGCACTTCCTATGACATTGGGAAAACAGGTCTTCTCAACATATCAAAAGTTATCTGTTAGAAAAAAATATTTTAACAGCAAAACCCAACAAAACTAAAAAAAACATATACATATTCCTTTCTAAATCCTTTTGTCCTGCCATCAAGAGCAACCTTTTTAATTACAAACTAAATGCTGCAATGAGATACAGCACAGAAGCTCCTGAAGTACTTATGAAATCTACTGGCTTTCAGTGCTGTCTCAGAGGTGTATCAGGTGAGAGTGACTCACTATTTCATTAATTATGAAAATCCATAAAATAGGATACAGGTATAAGGATTGCTAAGTAGAAATACTTCTTTTGTTGACTTGGGTTTTTTTAAAAAAACAAGCAAAGCATGTTTCTGATTAAACATACCAAATGAGGATTTAAAAGTTCACCAAAAAAGCTGCCATTTTACTTCACCCATAGTTAAGTTTTGAGTAGTTACCAGCTATTCAAGATGGGAATTTCATCATTATGTCTAGCCAATGTCTGGTGCAGTGATGACTACAGGTCCTATTAGAAGAATGGGATTGCAGACATAAGCATCATAGTTCCTGGCTTGATCCTGGGATGTTCATAACTTTCCACACATTGGGAAGAACTAAATAGTGTCCAAAGTGTTTTCACTTCAGTAAACTTTGTTACCTATGGCCAATTTACCTGGTTACAAACTGTGTGCCATCAGCACATTGACATGCTGCTGCACCTTAGTGGAGAAGCAGCAATACTGATGTGGCATAAAGCTCTGGGTGAACAGAAATAAAAAGGCAGAGCTGAAAATCTTTGGCAAAGCAGAAGCCCTTGTCACATTCCCATTAGCTGAGTGGGCCTGCACCACCATGCAAAGTGGCTCTTCATTGAGGTGTATGGGTCCGTGCAGATTTATCAGCACAACAAGCACTGGAAATGGCTAGTAGAGGCAAGAGGTTGAAAAGAAGACTTTGACCAGGAAAGGCAAAGGTGGCTGATGGTACGCCAACTTGGCTGCTACTTAGTCCTGCCATTATAGAAATAGGTAAACAGACAGTTAGCACAATAAGACCCAAAAAATTACAGGTTAGGTTGTTTGTGGATCACATTTAATTAAAGTCCTCAGCTCATTTCTATTCGCCAGTTTTTCACCTTATTTGTTGCTTAGATAAATTTTAAGACAGAAGTTGCTGTCAAGTTAATGGGAGTAGCTGTAGATCTTGCTTTTCTGTTTAAATTTTCAAAATATTCCTAACACAATTAATTCTTCCTGCTACAAGACAAGATTTAAACACATCTTATATGTTTTCCTACTGAGATAAAGAAAAAAGTTATTGATAATTCATTTCTTCCTTAAATTATTTTTTTCCTCAATAGGAATTGGGACACTCAATGGGTGAGCATAGAAGGGAAGAAAAGCAAAAACTCCTTTCAACATGCTGCAGGACTTTATCTCATGGCAGTAATTAAGACAACAGCCTCTATGGATCTCCTTCTGTCAATCTGAAAAAAGTTCCATGTTACAATTAAATGAAATCAGATGCAAGAAAAGCAGAGGCTAGAGGAGCAGAAGCCTAAAGATACTCATTACTCTGAAAGAAAAATGAAACTGCAATCAGAGAGTACTGAATAAATCATATCTTCTCTTGTCACCGGCCAATACAAGAGGGTTCATTGATAAGTATTTTTTTAATCTGACATTAGCTTGAAGTAACATTTTCAAACAATAGTTCTTTCCTATTGATTTTCTGTGCAATCCATTACAGTGAATGCTATCACCTTTGAGCCAGCTACAGGGTTTTAACCTTTCAGGATGTCTGGCAACAGAAATATGACAGATTCCTGAGCAGCATTGATTGTTGTGTTTAAGTTATTCTGAATGGGAACACCAGGAAAATAACTTCTACATAAATAATCTATAAGCTTATTTACAGGAAGCAAAGAACAAATTGAAGAGGGAAAAGTGACACTGAAGACACTGATAGAAGCAACAGAGATTTTGTTGAGATAGATGATGTCACGGAAATTTAACATTATGGAAAACTCTATTTAGAACAGTTACTTGATAAACAGCCTTTGAATTTGCAAATTGTGCTTCCCAGAGATAATGAAGAGCAACCAAAATGACAAGAAAAAGCATTGCCCACTGTTTCTGTGCCCACAGCACACAGATAACCTATCAAAGCTCCAAAATGCAGGCTTCCCTCCCACAAACCCTCACCACTCACGGAACATGGTACAGGCTTACTGGCCGTTAGACATGCTCACAAAGCTCATGATAAATGTCAAAGAGCAGGTTTGTGAGCAAAACACTTTCTTAATCCTAGTAATACACAAGCAAGCTCTAGCCAAACTTCCAGTAAACTGACCAACCACTTCTCAGCCCAATTCAAAGAAAAGCAACTCAAGCACACCCAGGAGTTTAGCTTTCCTAGTTTTCCCGTGTTTGCTGCAGTTCCTTGGACCTGTACTTATGCTACATTCAGATCAGTTGCTAGTTTGGTGTAAGTGCCTACTAGGCTGAGCTTCCCAAGCGAAGATAAGGATAAATTGTATTTCATGGTTTTAACACGAAAACCACACTTTGTTACAATGTATCAGACATCCAGTCAGGAGTAGGTAAATATTTAACTAATGAATTTCCATTCTGTTTCAGACAGCTTGACAGTTTACAGCTGGTGTGCTTCATGAGGCACAGCTTCTCTGGCAGCCACAAAGCTCAGTAAAACAGGTGAGAGGTGTTTTCCTTGTCTACTTTTTAAAGACTACTACTACTACTTTTCCCATGCTCCTGTCACTGACCTCTCTTGTCCTAACCATGCACGTATATACCGGCCTCAAAGGAACCAGCCAGTCCCTCCTGGCTCCAGTGCACATGCAGTAGACCGTGCCTCGCACACTACTCCGGCACAAGTGACCAGCAAGGATGCCATAACCTACACGTTCCTTATAAAGAGGTCTACAGAGTGTCTGAAGACATAAAGGCACCAAAACAGCAGCTTCAGAACAAAAGGTATGTTTGTACTAGGAACAGATTCCCACACAGGAGTGCAAAGTTCAATTAAAAAGTGACACTTTCTCCTTTTATACATTATGAAGACAGGAGCCACACATCACAGTGCAATATGTAGCCTGCAGTCACCCCTTTGGCAGCCTACAGACACTCCCCCAATGTTTTCCTCATCCCTTCAAGTTTGCTGCCTACATACATTTGAAAACATGATTTTATATTTGCCAGATTGTTTCTATTCAGATTTAATATAGATTCCTGACTTCATCCATTCCATTGCTTACCATGCATAGGAAAGCAAGAAGCATTATTCTATGGTATGTTAAGACTGCTTTGGCATGTTGGCAGATAATCCAAAGGAAAATTATAGTTGAAACTACGTGCAAGAAAAGCCAATACATTTGTTTTTCTTCAGCCTAAAATAAAAACTTTGCATAACAGTTAACACTCTGAACAGAGCTCTGGTTTGTGCTCCCTGGCATGCCAAAGCCAGTGACTCCACTTTACCACTTTTCATCACACCGAGATTAGACATACACCTTTCACAGTGCTTTAGCAAAACCTTCAGGAAGCTTTCATACTCTTCACCGATATCAGCAGGCATGCAAACACAAGCACCTCACCATTGACAAGTCAGCAGCAGTTGTGCTTGCATCAAGTCACTCTTTCCACCTCATTTAATAGATCTACAGAAAGACCTCAATTCCCTGTTCCGCATGATTACTGGCTTGCAGTTGCGTAGTTTCCAGACTCAGTGAAGCACAAGCACAACAAGCTTATGTAAAGCTGCGCAGACACAGAGAACAAACAAAAGCAGACTGGATATCATATGAGCAGTTTTTTAAAACTGTAATACCCAATTGCATAATTAATTCTCTTATTCAATCCACTACGCCAGTCCTTGTGCCACCTCATCAAGATACCTGTCCAGTTATAAAGTTGTCCTAACTGCCCCGAAAATCATGTCACTAGATACCTTATCAAAAGGTCCTCAATTGGTAGAGAAGTCATGCTTCAGAAGATGACACTTATTAAGACACCTACACCAACACATATATTGATCTCTCACAAATCTAACGTCACTCAATACTGAAAGCCAAATAAGAGAACATGACAGGTCTCATGACAAGGCAGAGGGAGGGGTAATTATTCATCCAATACTTCCATAACTGCTGCTGCAAAGCCACCACATGAGGGTGTAACAGTTAGAAGTACATGATTTAAGTACACATAAATAGACTTGGTGGGTATTGAAGTAAACAGTAAAACTAAACATTGTGTATGGAAAGGAATATTTCAGGAAAAATTAAATTTAATTCCCATAAAAATCAACCATCTCCTGAAAACCTAGGAAAATTTACATGCAGATTTGCCAAAATTACTTGTCAAGTGATAGCTTTTTCTTCCCTTCAGCAACTTGTCTTGCTTTTTTCTTCGGAACTCGAAAAATCATTCTAGTGGGAGGTTAAGTTGAAAGTCCTCTTTTTAAAAATATCTCCCTTCACAGCCTTTTCTGGTATTTCTCAGCTCTGAATTTATAAAAGTAATTCCATAACACATTCACTGAAACACCTAATATAAATATACCAAAGCTCAGAGTCTTTAATGAGTGTTACATTACACACGAGTAAGGAATGTACTAATCATGTGCCACTACTGCCCTCATTCGGGAGAAGTTGGAATTCGACATTCCTCTAAAAAGACTAAAAATTTTCCACAGAATTATTTTTGTTATTAGCTTAGATATTATAGATCTGAGCATATGTACTGTCATTTACATTTCCTTCCCACCTGAAGCATCCTCTCCCAACAAGATGGATTTCTATTAGATCCCCAAACAAGACAGAAAGAAGAACCTGCCAGTGGACTAAAAGAGAAATAAAACAAGAAACTCCCAGTATTTGCTTCGACACAAGTGATCACAAGTGACTTCAGTGCTGAATCTATGTACAAACACAAGTAGCAAATATACAATCAAAAAAAATTCAAAAGCTGAAAACAACTTGGAATCAGATCACATAGAAAGAGGTATTAGAACAAAAATAAATGGTGATGGGAATAGTTTAAATATCTTCCACTGTTGTTCATACAGGTATAATTACTCAAAGGTGGATGAAAAATAAACCAGGAGGAAGAGGGAGCAGGGGTATAAAAACAGCTATTGAACAAACATGACTTAAAAAAAATCTATGTCAGAAAAGGCAAGGAAATGGAAGGATAAGCGACAAGAAAAATTTGGTTTACAATAATTTTAAAGAAACTGATTGTCACAAACAATAAGGAGCAAGATGAGTTTGAAGGAGCAGAAGGAATCTAATAGCCTTGGCCCACTATCGCACTGAAACAGCAGAACAAAAGAAGAAACACTGATCAGTTACCATTCTGCTCTCCTCTTAAGTTCAAAGTAGACCACAGCCCTATCAAAATAATTTTGCATTTTAAGCAATCCATTTTGGCTATTAACATTTTATTTATAGATAAACACTTGAAATGTACATTCATAAAGAACATTTGGTGATATTAAAGTTGATTTCTAAACACTTCTAAACAAGCTGGAGTCAAAATAATATTTTAAAGGAAGTACAGGGTGTTTAGTCTAAATCAGTCCATAGTAATATAATTAAGTATTTGCCATTTATTCCTTAAATGCACTACTCATGCAGTCTTCTTCACCTGACAGTTGAGTAAATCATCCTTTTCCAGACTAGTAGCCCGATCTCTGAAACTGGCCATAGATTCTAAGACTCAAAAGCTAAATTTTAACAGTTTAGTAATCAATGCTGGTTTCTTCAGAAAATACTTCCCTCAGCTTTGTTTCAGAACTTGTAAGGGGGAGGGAAACACAAAGAGGTAAGTCAGTGAGATTACTCACACACATTTGATTTCTTTAACCGAGGAAGAATGCTTTTTGTGCTTTAACCAAGCACAGCCAGCAGCTTTGGACAGCTGCAAGCAAGTTGCAGGGCACTTACGGAATTACTGACTCCTCCAAGGGTTGCTTGAGCCTGAACAAAGTGTTGTCAAAGTGACCTAAGGGCTTTGAACTTCAAATACTGCTATTTAAGAAAACTGCGCCAAAAATAAGTAGGGACATGTATGGGTTGGAGGGCAGGGTAAGGTTGCCACTTAAGGGGATTGCAGCCAGCTCTGTAAATTACCAATTTTCAGAGCACCTCTTTAACCTATTTATTAAAAAGTAAAAATAATTTTAAAAAATAGACTACCTTCACTCTCCTCTGGAACCTGCTTTCCAGATGTGCAGCACCAGATAAGCAGCACGACAGGGCTCTTGTTTTCCTCAGAGACAACACTGTCATTCCAGCTATATTTGTCTGACATTTTACATTCACACGTTAGGAAACCATGATTATTTCTGGACTGCAAAATACTATCTGAAGGACAGACAGATTATATACCATGCATTCTAAAGTGGCAGGTTGCTATGGTTTCCCACTGCAAGAACAAAATTTGTTTCATTAGGTTATCTGAAGATCTCTGCTAAACCAAAAGGCTCCATCAGGGAAGCAGACTGTCTTTTAAACACAACTCTGCCTTTGTGAAAACCAGACCATTTTTTTCCTAAAACAGCTTTTGAAAAGAGGGATGTAGCTCTTCACATGAACTGAAATATCCTAATGCTTCCTGTTCTGAGCTGTGTACTAAACACTGAGTTCCCACAATAGCATGGATGCTAACTGATTTGCAAGCTGCTGCACTCTAAATCTGTGGCTTGAAAAAAGATATTTAACTTTTGTCTGTTTAAACTACTACCTCAACTACTTGACCCATTCATTTAGTAAAGCACATTAGCAATTACAAGCAATTAGTAGGGCCTCTCATCTTGAAAATCCAATGCAGAAAACAGGAATCGAACTATTTCCTCTTCAAAAAAGATCTATCACTCTTTACTGGGGCACTGGTAGAATGAGTTATTCCAATCTAACATGAAGCAATCTTCTGTATACTCAGAAGGGACTTATGGGACACTTCGCAGCGTGTCACAGAGCTCCACTTTTGAGAAAAGCAGCTTCAAGATTTATTGGAGAACAGTCTTTCGCGAAGTACAGGTATAGGCCTGGCTTAAAAGGCTTCCTCCTTCCCACCAAGATAAGACATTCACAGGATCCAACCCTTAAAGATACTGTTCTACTGTCACTTTAATCCAATGATTTAGGAAAAAAAAGTAGGTTTTAACTGAATCTGCTCTCCAGTCTAACTTGCCACATAAGTGTTAAAGCTAGGCCAAGAGCGGCCATTCATGTGCAACCAGGGACAACACATTAGTGTAGAAACACACTCTCAGTCCCATAATTCTAAAGGTAATAGAAAGAAGTTTGCATTAGAATCATGAAACAGTTACATTTCTCAATCAAAAAGTTTAAAGTAACTTCACCATAGAATTAATTTATTCGCAAATACATCTGACTTAATAGCTCTTGAGGTTGGACGGAACTAGGGTCAAAGGAAAAATCTTAAACTGTAAATATTACTCTATAGTGAAATCAAGACACTAATGAGTTAAAAAAAATATTAGCCGTGAGATCAGATCTTTGGGACGGGGATCCCAAGGACCAGCTCAGAACTGAGTAGGTAAGTGAACGGGGGAAAAGCTCACCCCACATTTCAATGCATTCAGAGAGCACTAATCTTTGGGACACAAAGCCAGTAGAGGTGAATTCCACAGAACAGTACTGCCAGGCTGTGACCTTGCTTTTAGAGGGTGAGGCAGGGAGCATGCCCTCAGCCATACTTTTTTATTTTCCCATCTCTATTTTTGCTCATTTCCAAGTACTACATGATCCATCAGGATCTGCTACTCAAAAATGAAAAATACTTGTTCAGTCCATCTCTTTGTGTTCTTCAATGAAGCATAAACAAAAGATTGCTTTTAGCAAACTATTTTCAACCATTTTTAATCCCCTGAGCTCTCAGTCTTTCAAGTTGCATTCCTCTGTGAATTCACTGAAATGTAGAATTTTTTGTAAAAAGCTTACAAATTCTATTACTTTGCTTCCTAGGTTTTTTTTTCCTTAGCAGAAATGACAAAGCACCTATTTCCATGGTGTCAAAACACATCTAGTAGTGTTCACAAACTCGTGTTCCAGGGTGGTCAGGAAGAATCAGTTCATTATCAGTAAGCCTCGAGCAACTGTGCATCACTCTCACAACCACTGGAAACATTTAGTCTGCAAGCCAAAAAAATAAAATAGCGAAACATGACTTTGCACTGTTGTAATGTACTGCTTGACTCTTGTAATAACTGAAGTGTTTCGAACAGTTTTCTCTGAAGAAAACCAACACTGTCCCAGACTGCTCCTTATAGAGTGATTAAAAAAAAAAACCACAAAAATGCACACACCTTGGCAAGCTTATTAGTAATCCCTGGTAGCAGCTTTCCCTGTCTATTCAGAAAATCACACTGTGTTCTGAATCCAGCTGACACTACTCTTCCTAGAAAAACAGACCTGAATCTTCTCAAAATGGGAGGAAATACCTAGCTCAAAATTAAGGGCATAGAAGATGTAATCAGGAAGAACTCAGGACTGCTGCTATTTCTTAGGTTTCCACTACAGCATCTAAGACTTCATAATCCATGCTCTTCTCTTCTAGGACAGATAACAACAGACTGGTCCTCTTTATGACACATGTTAACTGTCTTAACAAAGGCTGGGGGAAAGGGATGTGAAACAGCATTTTCCCGAATTAATTTCTTCTTACTCCAAAGGTATTTAAATTGAAAGCATTTTTAAAATCAATGCATCACAAAAACAACTCAAAGAGATCACAATAAACATAAGCAAGCACCCAAATCAGATGCCACATACAGAGAAGAGTCTGAGGTAATTAGATCACATGTTACTCCAATACACTATTAAAGTTAAGGGACCACTATTATCCCTATCCAAAACAAGGGTTTGTGCATTATCATTGCAAGCAAGGTGGAGAAATGGACCTCTGCTTAGCTCAACAATTTCACAATAGTATGCAGTAACAAGTTTTCCAGTTTCAGAAAGTAGTTATCCTGTATTACCTTTTAAAATTTCTTTATCAAGAAAACAAGGGGAGAAGAAAGTATGGAACAGATGTTTGACTAAGATCAGCATAAGAACATTAAGTTAGAGTTAGTTACAACTTCAAGATCCATTCCAAATTTTGGTATTTATGGTAAGTGTTACAATCCCCATATTCAATTTGACAGCTTCCTTCTCCCAACTGATTTATAGCAAGGAAATGCAGAGCTCATTGCCTTTCTTTTTGGCCTGTAGAGTTCTTTCTGTTTAAAAGATGAAGAATGTAATGGAAAGCAAAAGTCACAAGAAACTTGTGAAATCATTTAATCTAAGTTTCAGTCAGATCATTCAATATATCAATATCAGGGCTAACTGATGCCTCTTCTGATCTCCATGACCTTTCTTCTACAACGACATTTAGGCATCCAAATCCTTTACATTAAGAATAGTGGGAATTAGATGCATAAACACCTTTGAGAACCTGGAGTTCTGTAAGCTTAAATGAGGCCTTTGAAACAAGAATCCTACAGTTCTCCTGTGCTGGACTTCAAATTATGAACAGACTTTCCCTAAAGCAGGTCCAAATGGCTTGGAGACTCATCTCCTTAGCCTCCCAGGCTATATTCACAAGCACTTGTCCATGCAAGACATCTTTACTCCCTCTTCTCTGGCATATTTGTTACAATGAGCTTCAGCAAAGGAATAACACCAGAAAAAGCAAATCTCTTACAGGGCCTCACTTTTACTTGGGAAGCTTCACCTCCTTCCTTTTGTCTCCCTTTCTTTCTCTAACATAATTGTAAAGAAATGTGTGCATTAACTAACTCAGGACAACTATTATAATAAGGGGAAAAGCACGACATAATCACTGACAACTGTAATCAAAACTCTGATTCTTCTTGTGTGTGTGGGTCTATCTGAATTGTACATGAGACCTAAGAGAAGCAGCAGGGAAGAAACCTTTCTGGCTCTCATAGTAATCTTTTTGTCTACTGAAATCCCAGAAAAAACACATTCAAGAAGCTTTATCCTAATTCTGATGCTAGTCATAAAACATTATACAGTGACATGTGAAAAGCCAGCATTAACTTTAGTAGTTTTCTTGAAGACATAGCAATACTAGATACAAAAGTCTCTCTCCATAGGGTGGGAGGCAGAAGCATTTCCCACCCCCTAGGACTCCAACAGCGTACAAACATTTCTCCAATTGTAACAACCATGTTGCAGTGTTTCCAGATGTTGTTCAGGCATCTGTTATCTGTTTATAAACCATTACACAATCATATTTCCCCCACAGCAGAAATTCCTCTAGCTGATAACAACAGGTTTATACTCTCCAAAGGACTTAGCTATAGGATCTGTCCTCTGCCTATTAGCTATAAATTCTTGCTTTTGTCCAGAACAGCTCACAGAAAAAGAAGCCCTATTCTTTTCAGCAAGTATCCTTACAGAAGCATTTTTAGAAGTCTTATGTAAAATTGTAGGGGGAATTGTGAATATTATTTAACATAAGTACAGTAGAAGGATAACAAGAAAATGATGTACTAAAAAGTACTAAGACTTCCCCATGATAATTTGCTTTAGATTAAAGATCTTTTGTTCATTATTATATTATTTACAGTAAGAAATATAGGATTTTTCCTTTTAACACAAGGCATTTCTAGACAAAGTGAAGCAGAACAGACACAGGTTTTTCTATAGAATCAGACAAATTTTTGAGGACCAATTTATAAAGATGAAAGAGTCAGGGAGCAGCATCAGTCCACCAGGGAATACCAGGCAGAAGCTGAGGATAGCAGTCCTGGCAAAGGCAGGGCAGGACCTCACCAACAACGACACCACCCCACAGCAGGGTGAGCAGAGCCAGTCTGGTGACAGACACAGGTTACACTGACAGTCCCTTGATTACCAGACACATGAGAGGTGACAAGGCAAGTCCAAGGTCAATCTGAGAAATACAATCAACCAGTCTGGACAAACAGGTGAGAGGGCTGACCACAGTCCTTCCTAGACCATAGCTCTGAGCTTAACTGGGGCTCCTGGACAGGGAGTGTGGGTGGAAGTCCCAGGTGACACTGGTCCATTAAGACCTACTGGTGCTCTCTGACTCTGGCACTAGGGATTAAACATTTACACAGATTTCTGAAACACATACACAGATGAAATAGAAAAAGAGTTGAAGACATCACTCCCACAACTATCCACTCTGCTTCTATGGCAGGATCACCACGTGTCCCTGCAGCAGTCCCAGGACCAGCACACTCCTCAGCTTGGCACAGTCATACACACTGGGACCAATGTGCCTTCAGTCGCCAGATTGATTCACAAGAAAACTGGATGTTCTTGCCCCAGGACTGACAACCACCAAGGAGGTAGAATAGACATCTAGAAGAGAAGGTGTAACACCTTTAGCTAACTAGTCTTAATCCTCAGTCTCGTATCTGCCAGAGCTAATGGGGAGCAGCTGCAACATATTGAAGTAGTTACTGGTGCCCTCACTTGTCTGCTGCCACCCTCTTGAAGAGCCTTCTACCCCCACACAGCAGGCTGCAGAGCAGATGGAGTACACACACTCACTTCAGCACAAAGTCTGGCACCTTAGAGCAAGCCACTTCTCACAGCTGGTACCCCAGTGACTAACCGCAGCCTGGACCCCACACCAGGGATGTTAACTACATACACTGAGGAAGGCATTTTGGGCTTCCACTTGCTAAGTGTCTAAGCCCCAGAAACATTTTAAAATCAAAACCTGTACATTACATTTAGCTGAGATTAATTGGTTTTCCTTGGCATCACTTCAGTCCAGAATCCTTATTGCAAGAACACAAAATAGGCCAGTGGCTGTGGCTGCTGACAGTGGCTTCCAACCAGCTCTGTATCCCACAGCTTTTTAGAGTTCTCAGTCTATTTTTAACAGCAATTTAAGAAATAAAAGCTATTTAAAACAAGCAGCATAAAAAGAGGTATCATGTGCTTCACATGATTATTATGTGCATAGTAATGACAGGAAGACTTTTGCAAATATTTCCCAACCAAAAAAAGAAAAAAGAAGAAAGCTTCCTTTGCGATATGTAATTTTGAATTTTAATTTGGATAACTCGGATTATTTACTGGCAATAAAGTATGCATATTCATGAGGTGTGATTTTCTATAATCTTTATTTCTTATGTTCTACATCTGTGAATACTTGAAGTACTTGAGTTTGCATTCATGGGCAATTACACAAGAATCTCAGAGTAGCAACAGATTGATTTATAGTTAACAGTTTGTAGCATAGAAAACCAATTCCTTTTCTTTCAGAAGGGCTGTGGCATGAGGTTTGGGATTGATGCTTCCTCCCTCATTTTTGAGCAAATTACTTTTTCTTGTCCAATAGACATTCAAAACAAGGTCACTATAATGATAGTCAAAACAGTGGTTTCTAGACGCATTCACTCTACCAGTAGATAGCACAGGTCTGAGGAAGAAAGTGAAATAGACAAGCGGAAACCTGAAAATTAGCTTCAGGGTAGGTGAACGGTTCTTTAGAGGAGAGAGATACACACAGTATTTGGTCATTCCACCTTCACATCCAAGAACTCCCTCAAGTTCCCTCACGCTGACTTCCATGGAGCTTTCGAGAAATCCAAGAGCCAACTATGCAAAACGTTTTTATTAAAGATCTCTGCATCTCTAACCACACTTCTTTTTGATCTTGCCTTTCTTATGATTCATTCCAGCCTTATGAAGTATAAAGATTCTTCTAATAAAACCAATTTTAGTGAGTTTCCAAAGGTAAGTCACAGGAAGAACGAAACAAACCCATAACAAATCAGTGAGAAGTACAATGGGAGAAAGCACGATGAATACAGGTTTTGGTGCATATATGGAGTAAATAGACGATAAAACTCATCGATGCATGAAAGAGTTCCTCTGTTTTACACTCACACTCCTTCAAATGAAGGAACAAAACTGCAGAGGCTTCCCAGGAAAGCTGCTCCCTCCTTGTGTGACAATAGACTAATGAATACTGCTAATGACAACCATTAACGCCGAAACAGGAAGGACGTGCAAAGAGCCTTTAAAATCGTGTCTGGATCGCCGTACTTAGAGCAACTCAGGCTAACTACTACTTTGGTGAATCTCACTCTTGGTGAAAATACACCCACGGCTCTTACCAATACTTGGCCAATGTTTCTGAACAGTAAAAAAACCCTAGTACATACGAACAATTTTTGCTGAACGAAAACCTCTTATAATCTCTATTTTCCACACGGTCTGCTGTAATTCCACAGCATTACTCCAAGATGCATAAAGATAATGAAAACAACTGCAGTTTCTCATAGCTGTAACACAAATACCTACCTCTGAAAGCAAATCCACAACGCTGTTCATTTCAGGTAGAAGGGACCAGAATTTATGCACACCAGATCGTAGTTTGTTGCTGGGTACAACTATATTAGACGTATCGCTGGCTAACAAAAGCACTTTATTCTGAACAGTTGCAGCATTTTTTATCGCATCCATCTGCTAAACTTCCTCACGGGAGTAGATACATGACTTTTTTTAATTTTATTTTTCCCTTACAAATACAGTAATTTTACCTCAAAGGGCTTTAAACTCACCTTATCCTCTACTCCTGGCAGATGTGACAAGCTCTAATGTTATAAGCATTATAAAAAACCCCCTGTGCTATGGGGGGCGTGGGCTGGTAAAATACTGCATGGAGCAGGTGTTGGCTGTTTGCGGTCCGCCACCACTTAAAGTGCAATTCATGCTCCATTTTTAAAGAAAGGCATAAAGCCCTTTAGAAATAATACTTAAAGCAAACGCAAAACACACACATTCATGAGCAGAAAACGTAGAGACAGAAAAACAGTCTGTCTCAGAGGACATAGAATGACTTATTTGACTTGTGTGCTCACTTGTATATTATCAGTAGAGCTAGCTAAAAGTGGTGCCAGGAATGTTGCCTAAAAGCCAAATAAATCATTCAACCTTCCTATCAGGAAGATTCTTGAACAACAGACAAGCTGGTAGACTTCAGTGGAAAAAAAAAACAAAAACAAAAAACCCCATTCTTCTCAGGATAGTTATCACCTAGGCTGTACTGAAGTCTTGGACTTCCTGAGAGAATTTCCAAAAACCATAAAGCCCACTTGGATTTAAACTCTTTCAAGCCCTTCAGAGAACTTCCTCCCACCTGCAAGATGCATATACCTTCAATATCTCTGTATTTAATGGTAAAAAAGCTTAGGTCTGCATATCACCTCATTTATTAGTCACATGTCAACATATACATATTCTCTTTGAGAAGTCAGAAGATCAAATATAGCTAAAAGGTTTGCTTTCCTAAAAACCTTGCATTACAGAAAATGCCAGTTCACTCCTTAAGAGAATAATAAGCCTTTCAACCACTTCATGGTAATGATCATCACAAAATAGCTTGAAAGTTTTAGACTAAAGTAAAAATAACGCCTCAAAAGTTTTAGGAAAGCAAAGACCTAAAGGACCCTTAACCCTCTGGAAAGAAACAGTATCCATTATAGGTCTGCAAACTACCTCCGTCCGCCATTTCTCAGCCTTTATAAGAAACAGGTATTCACTTTTGATAAAATAATAGATAACGGAACATTTATCAAATATATAAATAAATAAGTCTTGGGCATTGAGCATGCCCTAAATAGAAGCTCTCTATAGTAAGCAATGTCCTTTACTTGCCTAAATTCAGTTCAGAAGTAGAAATTTTCTGCTCCTAGAATAGTTTTAAATGCTGTTTGAAGTGTTTTTTAACAATACTGTGTCTTTTCCAGACCTAGTAACACAACTACTCACCTCAAACGAATAAAGACGTTTATACACAACCCGACCTGAAACCTTCAGCAAACTGGAATTAACTTTCAGCAGCAACACGTTCACCTTCGCATAACTCTGAGCGACTCCCGTAAGTTTTCCGAGCAGAAGGAATGTTATTTCACTCAACCAAACACAGAGGGAAGCCGAGGGCAGGTGTGTTTGTGAACAGCCACCTGAACCCCAAACAAAGCTTGCCAGCTCAGGCTGCTGTAAGCAAGAGCTTGATTGCGCCCTCTGTGAGTCCTGACTTTCCACGAACATACAAAAACATCTCTGAGGGAGTCAAAAGTATTAAGGAAAAAAAGTAATCCTTACTGGTTTGTACCTAAACATTTCAGCCCTGGGGGAGGCAGGAGCAGTCACAGCTCCCACCAGCCCTCAACCACCGGGACACGGTTTCAGCTTCTCTGACCCGAAACCCCACCAAGGAGATGTAACAAACGTTTTAAACTCGCTTATACGAAGGCTCGGGCGGGCTGTTGGGAAGGTCTCAGCTCCCCTCCCAGCGGCCGGACCGAGCCCCTGGCAGCCCCGGGCGCGGGGCGGCGGGGGCGGGCCTTACCGTGGCGGCTGCCACAGGGGGAACGGGCTGCGGCCCTGGGGCTCCCAGAAAAAACCTGCAACAGCGTGAAGAGCCCCCCAGGATGCGGCTCTTCGTCCTCCCGGCTCCTCGAGCTCCCGGCCCTTCGTGCTCCCCAGCAGGAGGGCTCGGCCGGGACGCGCCGATGTGAGAAAGCGCCACCAGAGGCCGCCCTTGTGCCGGCCCGGCCTGTCTCCTAGCGACGGAGCTCCGCCCCTTCCCGCCGCCCGCGCCCTCTGATTGGCCTGTCGGGAAGTCTGTCACTCCCTCAGCCCCGGCCCCCGGCCCGGGCGGAGCAGAGACCGGGACGGTGCAGGACGGGCCGGCGGTTCTATGGTGGTCTCCTGCAGGTTGCTGGTGCCTGAAGAATCGGGCAGCGCTTTAGAGTGACCCCTCAGCGCTGCTGCGGTTGTTACCGCGGGTCACACCGGCTCCGGGCCCTGCCCACGAGAGAAGGCAGCGGGGTGACAGGGACAAGGTAAGGGCGCGGGGCCGGGCCCCACCGGTGGCCAGCTTGGGTTCCTCTGCCCCGGGCCCGGCGCGTTCGTGGAGGGGGCGAGACCCCTCTGTCCTGCCGACGGAGGTGGCGGGTCCCGCGGCCGCCGGCGGAGCCCCTGAGGCGGCGGAGGACAGGCCCGGGCATGTTCCGGGGAGGCGGTGCCTGCGCGGGGCCCTGCCGGGCGGTGGGACCAGGCTGTGAGGCCTGGGGGGGGGCCGGCGTCACCCGGGATCCGACGGGCCCTGGCTGTGAAGCGCTCTGGCCCGGTGCTGGGCTAGTAGCCGTGGCCCCCAGTGCCCGGGGTGGGCGGTGTAACTCCGAATTTGAGTTGAAAAATATTATTGCGGTGAGGAGCAGGGCGGCTGCGCCCTCCCAGCCCCCCCAGCCGCCGGGCTGACGGGCCCGGGCAGGCCCAGCTGGCTCTGTAGCGCGAAGCTCCGCGGCCCGCGTACGCTGGGATGGCCGGTCAGCGGGCCCGGCGCTGGGGTCGCCGGTGTGTGTGCCCCGGCTGGTGCATCCAGGTGTTCCACGCCTGTTGCTAATGGGCAAAAGTACTCAGACTTCGAAATGAGTAGTTCGCATAGGGACGGAGAAAGGAAAGTTTCTATCTTTGCTTTAGAGACAACTATAACTTTGTAAGTTTTTCTGCTTTTAGCTGTTCGATACACTTAGGTTTGTTTCTCCTAACAGATGATTGAAACACTTGTAACTACTGAAGCTCAGGAACTGCTGTACCAGCTCACAGCTCTGTTGGAACAGGAATTAAGATGTCAGCCAAAGGCCTCTGGCCTGAGACTAATCGAATCTGCTCATGATAATGGCCTCCGAATGACTGCAAGGCTGCGAGACTTTGAAGTGAAAGATCTCCTCAGCTTAACTCAATTCTTTGGCTTCCATACAGAGACGTTTTCACTAGCTGTGAATTTCTTAGATAGATTCTTGTCAAAAATGAAGGTAAGGCTTTTTAAAGTATAAGCTCTCAGTCGTTATCTTCTGCTCATTGCAGCCTTGTTCCTATTCTAAGTTAGAACATCTTGGGTTTAGGTGGCTAAAGGTTAAGCTTCTTCCAGAGATTCTGATTGTGCTAGAGCTAAAAAGTGGCTTTCCCCATTCAGATTTTAGTATTGTTAAGAAAGCTATTTCCCCTAGAGAAGAGAAGGAAGAGGGCATTTCAACTTGAGGATGCCCATAGGCTCGGAAATGCAGGCCATCTTAATGGGTTAGATCAGGACACACTGTCTTGCCTGTTGCACCTTATATTACTTCTTATTTTACTGCTGTTTCAACTTACCTATAAGCCTCATGTATATCAAGAGGCTTGATGCTCTTCAGCACTCAGAATCCAGTAAAACATTTAGTTAGCACTTCATTCTACTGTGCGAATGTAGCACGCTGACCTCATTGTTTTTAATCATCTAACAAGACAGGATTACTGCTGTACTATTTGGTCAAGAACAAAAGCTTGTTTTCCTTGTGTGTTAAAACAAAAATGAGAAAGCTAGATGGAGGGGGTAGGAAAATAATGATTTGAAAGGCTTCTGAATCCCAAATAAGCAGTAAAAATGGGGACTGTAATGCCTATGGATTAAATTTTTTATATATATATATGTACATATGTACGTGCGTATATAGAAAAGAGTAAAAAACCCTCTTTTTTTCACATAAGCCAATATGTACAACACTTTAAGTCCTAAAAGCCTCTGATTAGACAATTACAGAACCTCATGAAGAAACCAATTCTACCTCAATAAAAATACATTGTTCTGCAATCTTGCTATGTAGATGAATGCAGCAGAACTTGTGTGTTACGGTCTCCTCATTTAGTGAAATAAAGATAAAAATGTAAGTAGATAAAAGACTGATTTCTTGGTCTTCAAAAAACAGAATAACACTCCCCACCCCCCACAATTTCTTCCTAAAATACACTGGTTCCTATATAGTTTGGTACTTACATATCAAAATGGCTTATCAAAGGCCTTCCTCTTTGAAAGTAACAACAATTTTCTTTTCTTTAGGTACAGCCTAAACACTTGGGCTGTGTTGGACTCAGCTGCTTCTACTTGGCTGTGAAGGCATCAGAAGAAGAGAGAAATGTTCCCTTAGCCACTGACTTAATTCGAATAAGCCAGTATAGGTTCACTGTTTCTGATCTGATGAGAATGGAGAAAATCGTATTGGAGAAGCTCTCTTGGAAAGTCAAAGCTACAACAGCCTTCCAATTTCTACAGCTGTATCATTCACTCATTCATGAGAATTTAAGCTGTGAAAGGTAAAATATCTAATGCTTATTTTGCTATGACTGCATATGATCAGGAAGCCTATGTAGAAAAGTAAGCAGGGAAATCACTTGAGTAACTGGCCTTTCTATACTTAAAAACCCCACAAAATTTCTCCCTTATTAGTAATTACAATAAATGTGAATATCTATGGTTTAATATTATTTTAATTTTAAATGTTGTTTGCATAAAATGGTCTGAAGACTCTTGCTCTCTGAGACAAAAAACAAACTTGCTTAGTTACGATGGTATAATAAATCTCTGCTTGTGCTGCACTCAGTATTGCTTCATTGCAAAGATTTCAAAATCTGGCTTAGAAAGATTCCTTTTGCTAGTAAGCATTAAAATTCCTTGTTGGTAAGCCTATTTTGACTATGCAACTCTCTCTCCCCAGTGTAACACAATATTTATTTTTGGCATTGGGACTGCCAAAACCAAACACCTGTTTGACTGTAACACTAGACCTTCTGGGACAAATGACACTTTTGTTTAGATAATGAACGTTCTTGTTGCTTCTCTGAGTTCCCAGGGTGGTGCTGCCTTGATCAAGCTTGCGTTCTTATACGTTCATTCATCTGTCTTTATTATAGGAGAAAATACCTGAATTTTGAGAGACTTGAGACCCAGCTTAAAGCATGTCACTGCAGAATCATGTTTTCTAAAGCCAAGGTAAACTTCTTGAAAGCTCAAAGACAATGACACAACTGAAACTTAGCAAAGCAGTGTTTAAAAATGTTTTCTGTCTCCCCAGCCTTCTGTCTTGGCAATGTCTATCATGGCACTAGAGATAGAAGAACAAAAACTACCGGAGCTGACAGAGGCCTTGGAATTTCTGCAGCTGCATTCCAAGGTACATATAGCTGAAGTTTCAGGGAAGGAAGGAAGAAAAATGTATGCAAGAGCCTACGCAGTGGGGAAGTGGGAGCTCCATTGGCATACTGACTTCTTTTGTGACTTTGTTGTGATTTTTTTCCCCGCTTGGCTTGGGATCTTTGGCTTCCTACCTTATGTGAAGAAGCTGAAAGTACGTGTATAAAATAAGGATTTAATGAGTTATTAACATGAGATTCTGTCTTGCTATTTAGATAAACAACAGAGATTTGACCTTCTGGAAGGAACTGGTGTTAAAGTGCCTTACAGAATATTCCTCAAGCAAGTGTTCCAAACCAAATGTCCAGAAATTAAAATGGATTGTGTCTGGACGTACAGCACGGCAGCTTAAACACAGCTACTACAGAATAACGCACCTTCCTACGATTCCAGAGACCAGCTCATAATAGGTAACTCCTTGTAAAATCAGCTTTTGATAACGTAGAAGTAATTAGCTGTTAACTACCTCAAAGTTTCTTATTCCATATAGGTAACCTCTGGAAGACTTGTAATAAAGTGTAGTAGGCCTGTCACAGAGGCTGGTCTGTTCTCCTGTTCATGCTTGAGCGAGTGCTGTACCTAAAGGAGTGGCAACCTAATATATGAACGTTGGAGAAAGAACTGATGCTCTGGTGTGCTGTGGGAGCAGAAATGTCTTCTACAGACATTGGGACCTCATTCAAACTAAAATGTGGAGTAAAACTGGTAAAAAGGCAGATAAAAAAAAACTGGCTTGCTCCTATCCTAAAAATAATCGGCTAAGAGGAAGCAGTTGCCTATTAGAATGAGTTCCTTGTAATTGTTCACATGAACCACTTTAAAGGAAGACAGTTTTACTTGTATAAGTGTCCATTTAGTAACATCTAAAAACTGTAATTCAGTTATTACTGGTTTTTCGCTCTGTAGAAATTGTGAACTACTTCCTTATCTAGACTTTAATTCCAAAGGCTACATATTTTCTGTAACAGCTGTCTTGCTGTTGTTTGCTATATTAAAGACTGATGCTTTGTTTGGCTCTTACAGAAAGCCCTTCAGTTGACTCTCTCTGCTTTTTTTTTTTTTTACAGGAATACAATAAAATGAGGAGAACTATCCTGTGACCTTGTCAGCAGACACATAAATATTTCAGAAACAAAGTTGGAAACATGACCTTAATAATGAAGAATTCAACTCATGGAAAGAATATGTAACATTTCAGACTAAAGATCCTTCCAGCAAATATGTTCTTTTCATGATGATTATAATATTCAGTGTCAGTTTTCAGTCTTATTTGTTAGACTGTTTACTGTTCAGTGAAATACCACAATACTGATACAAGGAATTATAACACCTTACAGTTTGTAGAGCAGCTTGTGTAGTCTAACCTTGGTTTACTGTAACTGCAGGTGCTGAATTATATATTTAATTTAAAAAATCTGGTTCACTTTCCAAAGGTTCTGTGACAGTAGGAAAACATCACCTCCACTAGCACAGTGCTGCAGTGTCTCAAATCAACCTAAAGACTAATCCTGCTCGTTATTGATGACAACAGCAAATGCCTGTCAGTCCCCCTGACACGCTGTTCCTGCTGGGCAGGGCACTGGCCTTCTATCCTGGACCCTGTGGTACCCACTGAACGTGTCAAGTAGCTAGAGCACAAGAAAAGAGAAACTTTATCCGTTACCTTATAAAAGGTAGTCACTAACACAGCATCAGGAACTTCAGTATTTTGTAAGAGCTGTAGTTTACTGAGATCACAGATTATTTCACAGTGTAAAAACTTTATGATACATAATGAAGGCTGAAGGAAAGTACAGGGGTCACCTGCCCCAAATCTGACATTAGTTTTTCAAAGTTTCACTGTACGAGAGGTAAATGCTGATGCTGGACAGGTACGTTTTTACAGGCACAGTAGGAGCAGGGCTAATGCCCCATCTTGCCCTGTACGTAGGAGCAATCTAGTTGAGAAATGCTGAAGATTGCTTCAACCCTGATCTCTTTAAAGGTAAGCTTCGCAAAATACAACTTTTTTCTGAAGAGCAGGTCAGTACTTGCGGCATGTCGTGCTTCTGGTGCTAATGAGGAAGTGAATAGTAAGAAAGTATTATTGTATGTAAGATGAGTAGAGGGGCTGGGGGGATGTTGCTAATGACCTCTTGAATTCTGCGTCATGGTGGAGCAGAGGCTGTTAATAAGTGATTGCCATATGAACCAACTTAGTGGAGAAGGAGAGATCAGAACGTTCTGAATAGCGTGGGCTTAGATGTTAGCCCACCAACCCTTTCCCCTTTACGGTAATAGCTAAGGGGGTAACTGTTATTTGCATATGTCAAACTAGTTAAACCTTTCAGAGAAGACTTCATACCAAAGCTCTACACTGGACAAATCAAGCCACCACATGAACTCATGGCAGCAATTGCATTGTATAACATGAAATTGGGTTTTGCACCTAACAGTGCTATCTGTGCGTTGTGCCGGGCTGTGAAAAGCATACCTATGACTCAGACAAAGGTGCGGTCAGCCTACTGGAGAGATGGAGAAGACGCAATGTGCAATTCTAATTGTCATGTCTCAAGATGCATACCTTTCAATTAAACATTGAAATGTGCTTAACTGAGTAACTTTTTTTGCTGTTTGTTATGAAACATGGTAGTAGGAAGGCTATAAAGTGATTTATATCTGCACAGCACCTGAAAAACTTCCAGGCTGGAGGGAGGAGATTATGGAGATTTTTTTTAAGAGGTTGAGGCTGCATGGGAAAGGATAGAGAACCAACAGGAAAAACTCAAGGTGCTCAATTAAAATTATTTCAACTTGGCCCATGATTACTCTAAATCCTTTGAGATGTTAGTGTCAAGATTGAGAAGACTGACTAAAGTAGCTTGGACTGTTCAAATTTAACTTCACCTCTCTCCTATTATTTATCCAATAGTATGTATCACCCATTTCTGTACATTGCAGTAAATACACGGATGGTGCTTGCTTAAGAGAATCTCACACTCAGATTTCTAATCCCAAGACTTGAGTTTTTGCTCTTAGAACTGAAAAGATACTAATTAAGGAAAGTCATAGCATCAATATAATTTTATTTGCATCTAGATTCTTCCAAAATTCGAGGTCTGTCAAATTAGAGTAGACAATAGAGGTAGCTAACCAAGTAGTTCAAACCTTTCCTCTAAAAGCAACTCAGAGCCGTGATGCCCGAACACATACCTCATGGTTGTTCTCTTTCCTTCACAGCAGCCTTGGACTTAGCTGCAGGATGACTCTCGTGCTACTTCATAAAGCAGAAAACAGGGGAACAAAGTTTAGCTTTGAAAGTGCATATGGTAAATGTAAGTTCACGCACTGAAGTGTCAGCTGCCATTCTAAACTTCTGCTCTAAGCAAGAGGCAAACAAAACCATCCTGTGCAAATCAACCACTGTAACAAAAACACACAAACAACCGTTTCACAGGATACAATCTTGCATCAAAATGATGAAATTCACTTTTCTATCTTCCCTCTGTCTTCAGTTACTTTTGCAGCAATCTCCATTTCTTAATTGTACCATCCACCTTCTATACTAGGACCATGGTAAAGATACAAAACTGATTTATAGCTATAAACCAATGTTTGGTACCACACTACTTTCCTTTGTAGAGTTAGGCAAGTTCTCTAAAACCCAAGCACTGTACAGACTTCCTTCAGGTTCTGTAAAGATGACTTGGGTAGAAGGAGCACACTTGATTACTTCAGGAGTATTAATGCTTGGTTGCTCATGCAACAAGCAAGCAGTGGATATAATTACAATGAAAGCATTCTTCCTCAACTATTGCTTCATTTTTGCCATATGCCAACTGAAATAACAATATCATTTTAGAAATAAGGCGGCTCAGCAGTATGATGGGCAGCTGCTGGCAATTTATCTCCTGGGAGACTTGTGCTTGGGACTTAGTATAGACAGTAGTTCTAGTGTTTAGAATTCAACAGGATTTGGCAATCGTGTTTTCTTTCTGCGTTAGTCTGTTTGACACAGCCTTCATCCTGTATAATGCTGTGGTTGGAGTGCTCTCAGCTGTATCCTTAGCCATAAGTAGAAAACTCCTGATACATAACTGGCATGTGCAAAATATACTATCATGCAGCAGCTAAGTTTAAAATGTGGCTATTAAATTTAAAAGTATCTACAAAAATTTACAGCTTCTTAGATACACTATCAACAACTTGTCCTATATGTCAGTAATGAACAGATGCAAGATACTATTTCCTACTTAGGTATTTCCTATTCCTTTCAAAAGTTGTATCTCCTTAATTTCAAAACCTTAAATATTTATACTGAAAGGCTATATTACATGAAGACATAAAATTATTTATATCCAGACTTCCACCTGACCTTTCAGTTTTCTAGTCTCACTTACCTGATAGAAAGTATTAATCATTGGTACTCGATTTGACCACAGAGTGGATTGTAAAATCTTATTTGAGGCAGGATGCAGCAACTTCTTTATTTAAGTCACTTTTTTAGAATGAGATTTATGAGTTCTCAGAGGACTGCTACAGAGGGAAAGTGTAACTGTGGCCATCCTTCCCGTTGCAAATTAAGACAAAATATTAAATATCTTGCTTATAACATCTGTTCTTCAACAGTGAGTAAGATATTCTTGCATAAAGAGAAGTGGTGTATTTACAACTGACTAGTTTACTGTGGTGATTTTTTTTACAAAAAAAATCAAACCCAACACTGCTTAAAGATGTTACTTTTTTACGTACACCTTTCTCTGTAGTTTGTCATTTAGTACTAGAAAGTTATTGCAGCTTATAAATCAGCTGGTAACGCTTTGTCTTAGTTCTACTGAGAGAGATTTTCTTTCTCTTCACTGAACTAATTACTTGGCAACAATCCGCTGAAGAGATCACTGAAGTCTTCACCAGTTACATGATTCCAGTCCTTAAGTCTGTAATTGCCCTCAAGGAACACGGATGAACAGTTTACTTCTCAAGACTAGAAAAGTCTGGTCCGCCTTTGCTGTAATTTCCAGAAATTTCTGCACCGCTGAAATCAAATCCAGGGTTCTGGTGGAGGCAAAAGTTTAATAGATAGATTATTCATAATCGAAATGTTTAAAAAACCCAAACCAACAAAAAGTCCAAAACAGCTTCTATGAATGTTCTACCATTGTAACAAGGACATACAACGATCAACGTGTCATCCATTTGTCATGGCACTGAAGTTCTTGGAAAACACATCAACAAATAAAACCTCAATTGTCATAGTTGGATTGCCTACTGCTGAAGTGACTTTGTAATGCTATCCTATATTGGTGCGCAGTTATATCTCCCAGTAAAGAAATATTAAGGAAAGTTTAAGAAAAAATTCTGGCTTCTGGTGTCCCTTGAAATTCCTATTTGAAAATATAAGTACCTGCCGTGTTGGATCACAAGTTTCATAAAAATTATGTTCTTTGTTGCAGGACGTAGCGTACTGGTTCAGTTGTTAAGTAATAAGTTGTAATTCTACGACTCTGCAGACATGCATAGGAATAGTTGCACGCTAAAGGTGTACCAAAACCATTCAAGCAATTTTAGTAAAAGGGCAAGGAGAATATTTTCCAGCTAACTATTCTACATCATCTGATGTTACAAACATATTCAAAAGAGCTTGACGTAAGAAGTTTATTGTAAATATAGCTGTTATAATTCTAGATAGTAAGCAATTGTGTGTTGCCTAACTTAATTGAAAAGTTTAGTATTATGCAACAAACCCTAGAACAGCAATATCCTTCCCCCAACCTCATCTTAACTTTTCACAGAACTGTCAGACGGACTACAGGCAGAATAACCTCTTGAAAATACACTGATAAAGCCCCGTAAGCATGCTATATATATCTCTCTTCATGTATATATATCTGCAATATATTTTTATATCTTAAAATATGTGTTTCCATGGCACTGGACAGCAGAACAATTTTGACCAGCTTTCATGGCCTAACCTCTGTGTGCAAACACAAAATATAAGGAGGAATTACGGTCCTTTAACTTGCCTCTCTTTGGAATCGCTCCAGCGTAAGTTTTCTTTGCATCTGGTCCTGTACCCAAGGATCAGCAGCGTATTCATTTTCTAACAGAGATGTCCAACAATTTCCAGCATCTCGATTTGTCTTCATTAGAACAATTCGTATCAGCTTCCTGTCTTCTATTGAATGAAAAGAAACACATAAACCAACCATTAAACTCAGTCCTATGTGCTGTGTTTTTTTGATGTTTTGGTGAATTCAATATTAACAAGCACAGGATATTTTTGTGAAGTAATCCAAATTCTTAATGCCAAAAGGGTTATTGATAAATAAATAAACAAACGTTAACAAGAAACAGAAAGGCTGAAGCAAAGATAGCCTATACAGCCAGCTCTCCCCTTTCTCGCCTGTAAAATGCTGAGGTTGGTTTTAAGGGATTAAAACAGTTCACAAATACTTCTACTACAAATATAAACTAACCTTTAGAGAGCTTCACAACACAGAAAAGATTTAATCTATTAACATAAACAGCTCAGCTAAGGCAACAATGAAGGATTTGAGGTCAGGCTTTGCAGAGAGTTATCACCAATAAAAGCCAGAACTAAGTTTTAGCAACATATGGAGGTATAATGACTTTTTTTAAACACAGGCAGTGTGCTTATAAACACCGTATTGCAAGTACATTTCAAAGTTAACATGTAGGATGTTTAGTTCTGCTTAATTGAATAAATACAGCATTACAAAGTCTATTTTGAAGATTATTCCCATACTGGAAAAGAGTAAGCTTCACTTCACTATGTTTATTTATGCTTCTAGTTTTCATGTTTACGTTACTAAATCATTAACCAATATTTAGAACAAATATTGAATGGAAAACAAAATCCATCATTGGAAAACACTGAGAGGCACAATCCACAAATATGACTGTCAAAACCCAAAATATTGAGAACATTTTACAATATTTATGATGCAATGATCAGAGAAGCTTTTTTTGCTCATTATCTGTTGGTACCTTAGTGTGATTTTTAGATTTTTAATTTTTTTGGACCGTAGGTTTTGTGACCGATCTCAAAAATATAATGCAAAAGAGAAGGAGAAAAAAGAGAAGTAACAATTATAGAGAGGCACAGACCACATAACTGTACCATCATTGTACAGCTTTAATAAGGGCTTCCAAAAAACTTCTCACTATATGGAAGTGTTTCTAATCCATTAACTATTACCCACCAAGATATGGCATTTTTCTATTAACTTTTATCTCCAGGGCTTTTGTGCTCTCTCGGTTCCTTACTCTGGCAATAATGATTGTCTTTTTTACAAAGCTGTGTACACGAAGGAAGTAACCTTTCCCATTTAAAAAAGAAAAAGGGTAAACTCTTCTGTAGCATGTTTTGAGAAGTTCTACTGCCTTTATAATGTCATCAGATGTAGGTTATTACCTAATGTCCACGTTCCTTCATCAGTTATTGTAGAGTCGAAAAGTTTACCCTGCAAAAAACATGTACACTGTTAGAAAACAGAAAACCCCATCAGTATCCAGTTCATATTGAATTGTTAAGTTTTGCTCACAACTTACCTTACTGTTTTCTGAAATTAAACTGAAAATGAACAGGGTTATCTGGCCATATGTACAATCCTAGTTGCACGTAGACCATCAAAGAATTATTTTTTGTTACACAACTTTATTTTTTTTATTATTAAATTAAGCATTTAACACAGCAAAAATACCCGTCACAGTTTCAGTATCTCAATTCATTAAAAGGACTTGTGTTTCTCAGAGGGAAATGCCGTGTTTAATAGAGTTGCCATGAAAAAGCCAGGGTTTCTGCCAAGGGTACCAGAGAGCTATGGAGCAATCTATATACATTATGCTACAAAGAACCGATGTGAAAGTAAATCTCTGCATTTGTCGTCATTATTTTTCCTATCGTAGAATCGTTTAGGTCAGAAGGGACCTTTCAATCACCTAGTCCAACCGTCAACCTAACTCTGACAANCCGCCCGCCGCGCCTGCTCCGTGCCCGCCGCGCTGATTGGCCGGGCCGGCCCGGGGCGGGAGGAGATGATTGGCTGCCCGCGGCGCGCGGCGCTGGCCGTTGGGGCCTTTGAACGCTGAGGCGGCGGCGGCGCGCGCGCTCTGTCCGCCATGGCCTTCTCCAGGGCTCCGCTCCGCCGCTTCAACCACGGCTCCGGTACGTGCGGCCCGGCCGCGGGCGGCGGGGGGAGGGCGCCTGGGGCTTTCCTAGCCCTGCCTGAGGGACGGGGGACCGGCTGCGGTTGCCTCAGCCTGCCCCAGCCTTTCCGCCTGTGCTCCCTCCGTGAGGGGGGTTGGCTGTAGCAGTGTGTGTGAGGGGCTCCTGTCTGAGCGCTTGTAGGAGTCTCCTTCTGAGGAAGAAAAATTCCGACTTCAGGTCGAATCCTGGTCGTAAGTAAACAGCTACTAAGTGTANAAAAACCGTCACTAAACCGTATCTACCGCCTTTAAAGATGGTGCAGTTAGACAACACTGTTTCTAGTAAGCTCCATTTTTATCAAAATCTCGATATTTAAAGAAGAAAAAAAAAAAGGCGCCAGACAGGCGTTTCCAATCCCCTCGGGAGGCAGCGAAGCGCCCTCGCAGCCCCGGGGCCGGCCCGGCCCGCCGCCCCCGCCGGCCCGGCCCGTCCCTGCAGCAGCTCCTGGCCCCCCACGGAGAGGGCGATGTGCCGGCTCTGCAGGCTGCAGCGGACGTCCTTGGCCCGGGTGCCCGGCGGCACCCGCACCTCGATGAACACCTCCTCCAAGGTCTGGTACCAGCGGCCCCAGGGCGTCCCGCAGGGCACCACGCCGCTGCGCTCCTCGAAGGGGGCCGACATGGGGCACGGCACNTGCATAGTAAACAAAACAGTGATAAACCAGGGTTTATGATATTGTGATACAAAGCTACCAAAGAAACATACAGAACCAGTCCTAACGGAAGCTACCCGGGGCGGTTTCTAGTGTAAAAGCTTCCCACGATAAGCTTTTGGGTGCAGCTGAATGCCTCTCTGCTACTGTCACCTGTTCTCATATTAAATGCAGTTGCTCTCATTTGTAGAAAGCTGAAGGATAGGTAAGCATTTATTAGGCTTGAGACCACCTGACTATAATGATAATTGTATGAAGAATTTGTAGCCATCTTGTTTCTCTTTGCAGTTTCCTTTAAAATTAATTATTAAAAAACCTGATTTTTTACAAAAGTTTAAGTAACTTAGTTCTTTGGAGGAAAAGTTTGGCATTAAATAACATCTAAATAGTTTTTTCTAAACTGGATGAAGATGTTTTAAAAAAGGAAAAAGGTTTGCTTTTTAGCCTTTAAAGCTTTAGACTGGCTCTTTCACCAGTTAAGCATTAAGATTCTCTAACCACTTGGGTTTCTTCTTTATGGAAGGTAATACACAGCTATTACTTATAAGATGCCTTGTGATATTATATATCTAAATGTGTTTCTAATTTTATTAGCAGTGTGATAAAGGAACCCCTTCCCCCACATGTGTGCTGTGTATTTTTTTCATGTTTATGTGGAGGATGAAGAGAACTGAGACTCCAGTTATTTGTTTGCTTTTCTTTTTGTTAAATGGATTTAACTTAAATGCATTGCCAGCTTCAACTCAGTAAAGTTGAAAACCATATCATTTACCTTAACAGTTCTCCCCTGTTCTGAAAAATCTCTTCTAGTATGTACCCCACTGCAAGGATCCTATGATGTTAAATCTTCAGATGCACTGAAAAGTTCTCTGTCCTCTGAAACACGTCAACGGGTTAGGAAAGAAAAGAGTAAGTAGTCTTAAAAGTTGCTCAGAACACAGTGGTATGGTATCTTTGAGTGCTACAATTGTTAGTGCTTATATGCTGTTACTGCTCTGTTCCTGTTTAGGATTTGGTTTATGTTGTGGGTCTCTCTCCATATATTCCAGCTCAAGGGAATAGTAGCTGTAAAAACATGTCTAACTGAATCCTCAAAAATAGCTTTATACGTGACTTCTGCTAATTAGGGGGACCTCTGGAGATCAAAGAAAAGATTTAACTACTTCATTAGTCTTATGTTTAGTGATACTTTCATGGGTTTTTCAGACATAGCGCATCCCACAGTTGAAAACTGACAGCATGGATCTGGATGGTGGGGGGGAAACTTGGCAGAAGCTGAATTCTCAAAACTGACTGTCATCTAGTAGTTTCTCTCTAAACTGTCTCAAGTGCCCAGATGACTAATATTCAACTGCTGAATTAGATTGAAAAAAAAATGGCTGGCATTGGGTTGTGAAGTGGATAGTCTAATAACCAGATGGCATTCTGTCTTTTGTGTAAAAAGCCAATTGATCTTGTTTAGTGTGGTTAAATTTCCCTCACCATGTGCATGCACATCCTCTTCCTTCATCATTCTTTTCTGCATCCTTCTGCAGGTGAGACGAATCTGAGCAGTGAGAAGAGTGCACCTACCCCGGTAACTGGAAGGAGACTTGCATCTCTCGGATCAACAGTAAGTCACCTGTTGTGCCTGTAGCACTATGAAATTCCAGCTAAAGCTCATTGTGACTAGCTAAGTTATATAGTCACTTTATACAGTTACTACTAACCTACCTGAGTAAACTATGAAACACATTATTGTGCCTGTATTCCTTAGTTACTCAGAAGGAAAAATGAAACTGCATAATCTTTGGGAATCGCGTGATTGCGACTACAGAGTCTTTGGTGTTACCATGTTGGGAGTTTTTGCCTTTTGCTCACCACGTAATTATGTACGTCTGCTTCTTTTTAAGGCAATGGTGTTTCTGCTTTTGTACAGTGGGCAGGGTAGAGCAGAAACCTAGTGGTAAAAGAAACAAAGAGGGCATGATACTATATATATAGGTTCTCAGTGCAATGTGCAAAGATATGGATTTGAAGATGCATTGCTTAACCAGCTGAAAAATTATAACCCTGACTTACTAATGTAGTTTACTAGTATTCCTGTGTAGGATATCTTGTTGTAGGATGAAATTTTGCAAACCAACCTGTGGTTTAGAGGTTGAAGTGGTTTTTTAGGGAGTGGTAATGTCTCAAAGTTTCTTAGTCTCCTTCCTGTCACAATGGTCATGAGCTGCCCGTTCAGAGTAATGCTTACGGGAAAGTACAATGGTAAAACCCATCCTACCCTGATACTTGTCTGCCCTATGTGTGGAAGAGGTGTTTGCTTTTTATTTTGTGTGTATATCTTTAATAATATTGTCTATATGAAGGCATCCACTTTTATATTTGACTATGTTGTTAAACTAGTGTGCAGCTAGAGATCAGTTTAAATATTTCTAACACATCTGTTTTCAAAAGCCAGTTAATGGGACTCTGAAGCCTAAAAAAGACTTTATCCTTATGAAAGAGAAGAAGAAACAGAAGACACTGGAGAAGGAGGTATGAATACATTATGGGAGTGCGATCCTGTAATAGGTTTCCTGCTTCCCATAATTAAAAATACAAGCTGGTAAAATTAGCCTCTTTTGCATAACACAGCATACACGTAGTTTGCAAACAGCTCTGTGTATAGCAGAGATTATCAAATGTTGTGGTGTGTAGAAAACATGGAGTTTGATAATGGAATTGCGTAAGTTCCTACTGATCATGAGCAGCTATGCAGCCAGTCTTTTTTTTTTTAAAAAAAAAAGGGAGAACTAAGTCCTAGGTTCTCTACCCTAAAAAGGTTATGTCTTATTTAACAACTGATGAGAATTTTGCTCAGTAATTTACATAATTTTAAAGTGTAAGAGGCAGGTAGCTTTTCCTTATCAGTACACTTCTGTGTACTAACCTATGCCTCGTGTCTCAAATGTCACATGCTGTCTTTCCATTCCACAGCCAAAAGGGAGAGTTGGCTTCTGTTGCAAGTTGAAGATAAGAATGTTCTAACTTTAACATGTTGTATTGGCTAAGTAGCATTAAGTAAGTCAGATGAAATGCTAGGACTGCAGGTGTGTGGTGTGTAATAATAGACGTTTGTGGTGATTCTGTTCTCCGCTTTCCTGTGAACTACATTGTTAAAGATATATATTCTGAATGAAAGTTAATGCAGTTTGGATACTTAGCCTCTCTAAGAAAAGCAACAGATATAAACTAATGATGTTATTTAAGAAGAATAATAGTAGGAAATAAAGAAGATACCTCTATTGTTTTAGATTCGTGCATTAGTGAGAGAGCGTGGAGAGCAGGACAAAAAACTTAAGGCTCTGGATGAGGATTTTGTTAAGACGGAAGCAAAGCTGAGTGCTGCAGTTCAGGAGAAAACATCTCTTTTGGCAAACGTTGCATGCCTGAAAAAACAGCTTCTGGAGCTAACAAGAACCAATGAACTACTAAAATCAAAGGTATTCAGACAAATAAGCGTATATTTGCTTTGACTTTGCTGTTAGGAAGCTCCCTGGGCAAGAGGAACCTTAGGCTGCTGATCAGCATCTGTTTTCACATGCCCTGTGTCCCTTCATTGCCATAGGGATAGAGCATGTCTGGTTTGGGATCTTGTGCGCTTCCATCTAAAGACAGGGTGGGACCTTCTAAGCCTGTTGCAAGGATGGGTAGAGATCAGTGTTGTGGGTGGGAGGGGGACACTTTTAAAACATTGTTTGAAGAGTAATTCATGTGAAGAAGCTAAACTTAGTGGTCTTACGTTCATCTCTAATAAGCTGTCTGAAGATGGCGTGCAGAAGAAAATGAGCAGTCTGTGCATGGAGTTAATGAAGCTCAGAAGCAAGAGGGATGCTAAGGAAAAGGTATGACCATTTGCATTGCACAGGGTAGTAATTCTGAGCTATTCAGGAGCAGGCAATGAAGCGCTTACAACAGAATTGCAGATCATGTTTTATTTCTGTCTTCAGCTCAGTAGATTATGCTATTTTCTGTAGAGTGAAAATAGGGAAAGAAAGATCAAACAATGAGTGTTCTTGATTTTGCTGTTGATGTGCAGAGTAAATCTGAGTTCAAGTAAGGAATCCTAGAAACACCTCTGTTACAATATCAATCTGTTGGTCAGACTATTAGTTTCTTTGAAAGCCAGTATGGTTTGATGCTCTTAAGATCTTTGCATTTTCTGGGGGGTAGTGGTTGTTTTGGTTTTATCTTTACAGAGGGACACTTTGAATCACATTTAGCATAGTAGCAAGTGCTATCATTAAATTGTAGTTATGAATTAATTTCAGTTTACCACTGTCCTTTAGACAATTGATTTATTTTTCTATTAAATCTAAATTTGGTGGTAATACTTGTTTTTGTTGTGTTTTTTTTTAAGACTGCACTTGCAAAGCAGGAAGACATGGAAATGAAGCTGCAGGAAGTGCAAAGGAATCTAGAGCATTCCAAAGGAAAAGTAGCACAGTTACAAGAAAAACTGTAAGTAGTAAGGAAAGGAATTGACTTAGATGACGTTACATCATCCAGCTGTGCTTACATGCTTATACCTTATAGTAAGCATATGGCTTAGGGAAAAATAAGAGACTGTCTCCTTACTGAGAAGGAACAGAAATTATTAGTGTTTGTGACCTGGAATAAATTTGATTGATGAAGTTTTAGGAACTACTGTGTTCTTATAAAATGAACATATCCATTATTGTTCCTCTAGTGTATCTAACCTTTTTCCAAAAGACAAACCATATAATCTCAACTCTGTCTTGCAACGTCATATGGGTGGAGTTTTCTTGGCTATGGGGTGAGGAGGGAAGGCATGTATCTTGAGAAAAGAATTGTCGTTTATCTTGGAGCAAGACATTCATGTAGGCTGGATACTTCAGTGTCTGGTCCTTTAGATGAGTAAATTAGGAATAGGCAAGAACGAACAAGTATTGGACCAGGAGTTGAGATCCTAATTCAGATCCTAATTCAGTAGCTAGGCATTTTACACAGATTCGATGAACACGTGTGTCTCCAGCTAAGTGTGTTGAAGACCAGTTGTGGTGCCTTCATAGTTGCTCCACGGTAGCCACATTCTCTGGAGAAAGGCAGCAGCGAAGTGTCTTGGCTAAAGCAGCTGTAAGTAGGAAGGGAGAGTTCCAAATCAACACTTTCTTTTCTGCCCAAATAATGTCAGTTGCTGCACAGGAACAGTGCACTAACATATAGACTATTTCTGAGGATGGTGACCTAAGGAAGATGAACTTAAAAGGTATATTTTATCTCAGTTTTGCATCTTCATCACTACAGCACCCTTCCCCTGCTTTCTGCATTTAATTAACATCCAAGTGTTCAAATATGAGCCGAATCTTTATACTTATATTACAGTTAAAATACACAAAACTAATAATCCAGGTAGTGCAATTCACAAAGGGAGGAAATGATAATTTGTCTAGCTAATACAGCTGTTTTAGCATACTTGCTTGTGGCAGGATATGGCTCAGCATCTTTAATACAAATGAGAAGACCGTATGGACAGTTATCAAAGAATCACCTCTTAGAGCCAATACCAGTTTGGCTGACAAACTGGATTATGAAAAGTATGTATTACTACTAAGTTGTGATTCAATAGTTTATTTCTACTTGCTTATCTGTAAACAAATAGCTTACAAGTAGCTGTGAATTTGTTTAAATACATCCAGCATGAAAAATTTCCTGGTTTTAGGTCTGCTACTGAGAGAGAGAAAGTTGAAGAAAAGTCTGACACTGAAAAACTCCTGGAATATATCACAGAGCTCAGGTAACAACAAATTGTTCTTGAGATGGACTGGGTAAGTTAAAAGATGGTAAAAGACAGCCTTGCTTATGACTGGTGAAGTAGAACCTTGGCAACAATTCTGTTTAACAGGATTAAAATAGAGGGAAGAAAGAAATAGGATATTTTTGCACACAATGGAAAGGAGTTGTAAAATAATATTTTAATTATCTTTCTAAATGCGCTTATTTCAGGTTCTGAAATAATTTTTTTTAGACTGAGTTGTTTTGTACGTAAATCAAGCTAAATCCTTTTCTTCTAAGGTAGTGGCAGTAATGTCTTTTATCCCTTGCTTGTAAAACAATATACAGTAGGGCAAAAAAAACCCCCTCAATCTTGGATTCTGGTGAACTTCACAATACTCCAGTTTGCATTGAAGAGTTGTGATGGATTATGTATGTACGAGCATCAGTGTGACTCTCAAAATCACTAATCCACTGCCTTGTAACCAGCTGAAACACTAACCAATCTTTAAAGTAATGTATCACTAGCTGAGAACATCGTAAAAATAGAAAAGCATTTAAATAGTTCATTCTCCCCCTGCTCCACTGTCAGTTTACTCTTTAAGAGAATCTTCATTAACATGTCTTAAGATTCTTCTTATTCTTGTAAAATCTGGTTTATTAGTGTGTATGCTTTTCTGTCAAACTCTGCTTTTAAAAAAACGATGTAGTCATCTGTAAATCAATTATAGTGACTAATTCTGTCTTAATCAAACCTTTATATTTTATTTGTGTGATTGTATAAGCTTCTTCTAAAACAAAACATCAACGTTGAAATACATTGCTTTTAATTGTACATTAAGAAAGGTTAATTAAAAAAAAACTTGTGTCTGAGAAAGCAGGTGAAGGCAGTGTTCCTGTTGGAAATAGGGACACTCCCCAAGTGTGTTTCCTGTGTGTTGAAGTGTAAGCTTACAAACAAAATTTTAAAAATACCTGATTTTTATCCTACAGTAGTGTTGCAGAAACAGTTGAGAAGTACAAACTAGATGTTGCCCAGATGGAGGAGGTGCTGATAAAGAAAGACCAAGATATTGGGATCCTGAGGGATACCCTCAAGACAAAAGAGGAAGAATCATCTAAACTGATAAAAGAACTGAATGAAAGGTGTCAATTGCTTCAACAAGAGAAAGGTAATTCTTAGTGCTTGTGTCCTGTTCACATGTGTGGGATCACTGATGTAGAATCACAGAATTATTAGTTGGAAAGGACTGTAAACCTATCTTTAAGCATCTCAGATGAATTTGTTCTAAAATGTCAATTTAGACCAGTTTGTTCCAAGATAAGTCATGTCTCCGAGCTCCAGCTGAAAACAGCTAGGCATATTTCAAACAATATGGAAACTGCCTTGAATCTGACATGTGTTAAGTCTAAACATATTTCCTTGGGGGGTTACTAAGGTAATAGTACAGAAATGAAAATTGTTTACCTGGTAGGAATGGCTTTAGTCTGCAAGCTGAACTTGTGTGACTTGTTCCTTACTCTTAGCTGAGAAGCTGTACAGCGTTGTCTCACTCCACTGTTAGCAGCTGCTGCACAAGTTCATTGAGATACTGGGAATGTGCCTGGGAATCCTCCTTCATCTCTCTTTCCTCCTTTCCCCCAAAACCAGTGGCCCTGCAGCCTGAGACTGGTAGTCAACTCCCTGTACAGTTGGCTTGTATGTGCTAGTATTATGTGGAAGAAGCTTTGGGGAAATTATTTAGCTGGTTTTCCCTAGCCATATTGCTGTTTTGATGAAGGCTAATTGCTTAATCCAAAGGCTCTTTCTGTTGAAATTATTTTTGAAGTGATGTACTTTCAGCTGATTTTTGAGAAGTTTACAGATGGGTTTAAGATGTGGTTTATTTCCCCCCACCTATCTAACTTTAAAGCTAGAATGGAAGTACTATGAAGAATAGATGTTGTAGTTCTTTGAAGATAGAGAAGGGAATTTGTGTTAAACTGGCAATTCCTCTATGTAGAGAAGGAGTTGTCTGAGAGCAGAGAAAAACTCCAGAGTGCGAATGCTGAAACGGAAGACCTGAAAAAAAAATATGTCTTAGAAGAACAAGAACACCAAAAACTTCTTCAGAAACATGAGGAGATAGTCGCTCAGGTGCAGCAAGAGAAGGTAAATACAGACTATAAATTAGTCTAAAAATAGACTTTAATCCCAATGACAGGCACTAAAGGTTCTGATTTTGGATACGCGTGAGGCTGCTTTTTTTATTAATGGTCTAAACTGTGGAATGTACAAGTGGGTGCTGGCAGGCAGAAACTGTGTGTGGTCCAATATCTCTTAATCATAGCTGGTATGATGGGTGTTTTGGTTCTTCCTATAGGTTTGACCTTATGCTTCTGCTTTAAATCTTGAACACTGCAAATTAGTCTTTAATACCTAGAAAAGTATTGGTAGTTTTAAAAAAACTGTGATACTCTGGCATGCAGGAGTCATCTGCATCAATGCAGCAGAAGTTATTAGAGTTCCAAGATGAGGTAACAAGTGAGAGACGCCTTCTTGAAGAAGCGCTGAATGATACAATGAATGAGCTGAATAAATTACATGCTAAGGAGAAGAAAGCTGAGAAGTTGGTGAAGCAATTGGAACAAGAAGTCAAATCTCAAGCTCTTGAACTTGCACAGATGGAAGCAAAGTTGAAAGGGTTTGTAAAATAGCTTTCTAATTCTAAAGCTTTGAAAGGAAAAATGTTATATCAGTACCATAAAAAAAGCTTCTGAGCCTAATTCGAGTTTTAGAGAGACCTGACCAGGTGTAAATTTATTTCTTGATGGCTGTTGATTATTGATAGTGATTAGACTTAATCTAGTGGAGTGATTTGAATCAGTTTCCTGTTGTCTTAAAACTGTTTAATTAGCGTGCTGATACTTGCTTGAAATGCCAGTACTGAAGTAATATACTGTTGCTGTGAAGGGTGGGCTACGTGCATGTTGTGTTGGACGCTTCTGCCCTGGAGGGGGCAATGACTAGGAAAGACTTTCAAGCAAGTTGTTTCTTCCTTTCAGGTATTGAAAGGAAGAACGCTGTTAGCTGTTCAGTCTATTCTGTAGCTATCTTGGAAAATAAGGGCAGGGGGAAGGCTTTGTTAAATCTGCTAGGAAGATTGTGCTTTAATATGTGAGAAGTTGTGGCAGAGACATTACTGGTTTGTCACAATAAATTTATTGCTGCCACTGCAAGCCTTCTGTAAGTGATAGCAGCATTTGTTAATGTGTTCAGACATACTTAACTACAGCGTGGAATGCTGAATTTTTCTTTCAGGAAGAATGCTGAGTTGGAGCAAATCAATGAAAAGCACAGCAACGCTGTTTTGCAAATCCAAGAGGAGCATAGCAATACATTGCGCAAACTTGGACAGACTGTTGCTGAGTTTGAGAGGTATTTAAGTTTCATTAAGATTTTAGGCTGGGGATTATTTCTAAGATTACAATAAAATATGCTGTTTATTCATATACTTAACACTGTATATGAGCTTTGTCACAAATTAGAGTAGAGGATTTTGTGATCGAGTATTTGATGGCATTAAATATTCATTTATTCCTTTTGAGTACTAGTCAAGTGTAATGACATACTCAGTATCTAGTTCAGGAAACTGGGTATTTCCTCTTCCAAAGTGTAGCCAATTAGAATACTGACGTGCTCCTGAATCTTAATGAGAGTTGGAACTAGTGATGGTGTTTTCTTTGCACTAAAATCTCTTGCAAAAGGACTTCTTGTTAAGGCTCAAAATTGCACTGAATCAAGATGATTTTCCTACAGATCTTTCCTCTTAAAACAATTGGGTAGTGGAATTTCTTAGAAAGTGATACTGTTACCGAGAAGTACGCAAGGCATGCATGAAGGATCAGTGGGGTATCTGCCAATGCAAGTTGCAGATAGTAGGTCTTTTGTGTTTGAAAATATCTACGAAAATGTGAAAATATCTTTATCGCAGAATTTGTTATAATGTTACTGTTTATGGCTTTGTGGAAATGTTTGTGGGTTTGGTTTTGGATTTGTCAGTGCCAGAACACTGCCATATCTCCAGGTTACAAAATCTCCTTTATATTTGTTAGTGTGAGCTTGTATTGCTCTTGTAAGGCCTGAACAGATCAATCTGTATTTTATCTAAAGTAACAAGACTTACCTTATTTGCATTGGAATACCAGCTACAAGAAAACACTAGCGGAAGAAATATGCAGTCTTAAATTGGAGAACACCTCTCTGCAAGAAGAAGTTGCCAACCTAACTAAAATAGGCCAAGACAATCTACAGCTGCTTCAGGAAGCGGAGTACGCTAAAACCAAAGCAAAAGAAGAATGTGCGAGGTACTAGAGACAAACGTTTCCTTAGGCTAAAGCGTGCCAACTAAGGCTTGCCACCTTAACTAGAACTTAACGTGGTGCTCTACCACATGAAAACAGTATTTGGCTTAAGGTTAAGATTCTTCCTTTTCCCAGCGCAGAGGGTTGAAAATACTGACAGACAATGCTTATATGTATTAGAAAACTGGTCTGTTCAATCGATTGCTTTGACTTTTTCCTTTATGTGGAACATCTAGGAAAAGGACTTAACTATGTTGGAATATTGTCTTTAGCAGAAATATCAGTTACAGTAGCTGCTTCACAAATAAGATCCACAGGGGCAGACAAACACTTATTGCAGAGCTCACCCTTTGCCACTCTGGATAATGTGTCACCTCAAATTCTGCTTACAAGCAGAGGCCAAATAACCATCTGTGAATTACTCCACTGCAGTGAGGTAAACAAAGGCCCTCCCTCTGCCTAATGTGAAGCACCACAGTGCAGCTGGTAGGGAGTAACACCCAAGAAGCTGAATTAGGCCACTGACTGAGGACATATTTCTCTGACTACCTAACAGCACTTTAATGGCTTATGTTCTCCTTCCAGCTCGCTGCACAGAGCATGAGAAAGTCCCTTGCTGTGGGCAAATAACTGTTTGAGGAAGTGGGGGAGTTTGGTCTTAATAGGTCCCAGTGTACAATCACCTGTATTAGGCAACTGTGGTCACTGCTTGTACATGAGTTGCGCTAGAACAGATTTCCTTCCCCGCTTCTTTTAATGTAGTTCCTAGCTACTCCTGGATTTAAGTCAACAACTATGCTCTAATCTTTCCAATTGTTGCGTGTGGATAAATGACATCCTCAGCTGCATTAAAATGCTGTTTTGGCCAAACTGAATTGGCTATTTCTGATCTTCCCAGCTCTCTCTTCTTTATTTATAAAGTACCTCTCTAAAGTTTTGTGCTGCTTCTGCTGTCTTGTTCACCCATAGCCAGTATATTAAGATCGTCCAAAGGACGATTATGGCTTCCCCCAGCTAATTTTAAAACACAACAGCTGAGGTTGGAGAGAGAAGGCAATGCTTTTGGTATAGGGTTTCTGTACATGGACACTGAACAGTCTTGACTGGTTTCTGCTTGAGCAAACCTCGCATGTAAAGTCTAACTATGAAAGTGTCTTCCACTGAAGGCTGCTGGCATTAAACAGTCATAAATAGAAACACATGATCTTTCTTGCTTCAAAAGCACTGTTTGCTTCCTCATAGAAGTTAAAAACATGGTACATCTTGAACTTGATTGATTTCTGCATTGTTCTTCTCTTGTAGCACTCTTGTGCAAACCTGTATTTTAGTTTTACTAACAGCTTTTCAATCATGGTGACTTGTGTTTTCAGATTTAAAATAGTGTTAAAAGATTGAATAAAATGAAATGTAAGGGTTCATTAAGGATGGATGGTATCTTCCTCAGGATGCTTTTAGAAGCCCAGACAAAGCTTGCACTGAAAGAAGCAGAAACAGAGAGAACAAAGGAGTCTTGCCTTGTGCAAATGACTAAACTTCAGGAAGAACTGGAAGAGCAAACTGAAGATCTGAAAAGACAACTCGAAGTGGAAAGATCGAGGTGACTTTTCTCAAACTAAACCTGCTTATTGTAGCACATCAGATTTTAGTGTGAAGTGCTGAGAGCTAACAATGAACATAATGAAACTTCACTTGCTTTTTAGGAAAACCATAGATGAAGATGTGACCTCTAGCTTAAAAGAAGAGATAAAGACCTGGCGTAAGCTGTATGAAGATTTGCATAACAAAACTAAGCCTTTTCAGGTGGGTTATGAAGTAGATATTTATTAGTATCTTTGACTTGTGCAGTTCACTCTTGAGAAGTGAACATGCTGTTACCCATTCTAAGGCGTTTGTCCTGCAACGGCTTCCTAAGTTACTGACTTTTGAGCCAGCTATTCCCCTTCACAAAGCAATCTTTCTTCGTAGATTTTGGTTCGGTAAAAAGTTGTGCTTAAAGATTTCTAAAAGATTCAATATGTATTTCAGCAACAACTGGATGCATTTGAAGCAGAGAAGAATGCGCTCTTAAATGAGCACGGTGCAGCCCAAGAAGAACTGAATAAACTGAGTGATGCATATGCTAAACTACTTGGCCACCAGAACCAGAAGCAAAAAATCAAGCATGTTATGAAGTTGAAGGAGGAGAATGCCCACCTGAAGCAGGTTTGTGAAATTAAAAGTTAAGTTAGAAATCTCGAAGGTTTTTTTCTTGATTCGTTTGTTTCTCTAAACATTTATAGACTAATCTTGCAAAGTACTTGCTTTCTATGGTTCTTAAATTCCCTGCAAGAGCTAGATTAGAATAAACCACTGGTCTCCAAACACCAAGAGACCCTGTTTTAGTTTTGACTGAACACGTGATATGCAGAGGGATCACCAGTGCAAATAATTATGCCTACTTCCAGCTTGGTTGTGTTTTCTTGCCTCTTTTGGAGGTTCTAGACTTAACAAACTATCTGCTGAGAGCAGCACCTGAAAGTTTCAGGCTACCGGACTGCTTAATGCTGTTATACAGCAATTATACGGTGGTGCTGGTTTCTCTACACTTGTATGTTTGGTTTTGGTTTGTGTTTTAACACCACCAATAATTGTTTATGTATGTTTGTGTTCAGCACTAGTCAAAAGGGCTAGTTCAGTAAATGCTGAAGCAGGCTTTTCTCCTGTTCTTAGTCTGACTTCCAAGTATTGTTTTCTTTAGGATGTCTCAAAACTACGTGCATTGCTAGCAAAAGAAAAGCAAACGAGCAGAAATCTTCAGGAGCAACTACATGCAGTTCAGGGCATTAAGCGTTTTGATCCTTCCAAAGCTTTCCAGCATGATAGCAAGGAAAATATTCCTCCAAAAACTCCTTTTAAAGAAGGTAAGCTCAGATACTGATGTGACCATGTCCTTGTACCCCTTGAACTTACCAAAGAAGGTGTGACTGCCTTGCATGGTCTGCTGCAATGGGGAAGGAAGGAGCATGCCATCTCCTGTACGTTTCACAGCAGATGCTGGAAGGCTGCAGCAAAGCGTGCGGTTTGCTGTTGTGCTTTCCAGCCCAGTCTCACAGCCTGACCTGAGCAGGTCAGACAACAGGAAGTGTGTTTGATGGGGGAAGAGGAAGGTGTGGGTTGGCATGAGCTTGCCAGATGTGAACTTTGCTACTGTGTATCACCTACGATTTTCCTTCTGTCCAATAGCTGACTCATTACAGCTAATGAGGCCATAGGCCGTGCCTCCTGCAGGCATGGTAGTGGGTACAAGCGGCTCAGCCAGGGGGTTGAGACCTGGTTCTTTAGCTGCTACCTGGAAGGACCTTGTACTCTGCTGCAGGTGTAAAAGCAAGAGGCAAAAGGCCTGTGAAGGAACATGGGGTGGAGGGAAAGATGGCAAGAGCGTAGGGGTGCACAAGGGGAAGCAGAGTGAGAGCGCAGGGAGCGGGGTATAGATCTCAGCCACTTGCAGTATGCTCCAGGGCCTGAAATTCTGGCTTGCCTGTTATGTGGAGTGTAGTGCCTTCCTCCTCCCAGCAGGCAAATCACTTGATGTGGTGGGAGCAATAGTGGAAAACCCAAACTTAGTAACACTTTTCCATTGCAGGTAATAAATACCAAATTTAATCTCTTGTTGGCATTAAGAAAAATATCATGAATCGCAAGTAAAGTAATGTACTACTACAGAAGACTTCAACACTTGTTCAAGGTGAACTTGGATGCTGTACATAATGCAAACTAGTAGGAGTATGAGAGAAATGGTCTGAAATGATATATTTTTAGAAAAACTATGCTTGCTTATACTCTTACTGAGAAACCGTTGGTCACTGCTCCAGACTTCTGGTGACATCGCCTCACTCTTGTACTCCAAAAACTGTTCACTGATTCACATTTTTGTATGCTGAAGCTCCTTAGTTTGTTTTTGACAGAGCCGCTTAAGTTCAGAAAGGTGAATAAGCACTTGAGAACAAGGATGGCAAATGTAATCTGACTTAATGAAATATTTTTGTGCATCTCTCATGTTAAATTAATATTGCTGTTTTCGGATCCTTCAATACCAAGGGCAGGAATGCTGCTACGAGGCCCTTTTTCCTCTGTGGCCTACATGATAATAGAACCATTGTAGAAAATTGGACTGATATTCTTAATGGGATCTACATTCAGAAAATGCTAATTCAAATCCTGGGGCTAGATGTTGTAGCTGTTGATCAGAAGAGGATTTTCAGGTCAAACTCAAGCTGACTGCATTTACCTAAATGTTTGCATACTGTGGGTAAGATTAGTATCTTCAGAGAAATGTCTATTTTAATAATGCCGTGCTTGCTGGACTCGTATAACGCCATAGTATTTTTGTAGACAGCTGTTGTAACTGGTCAGTGCTATGTGAAGGGGCCGAACAACAGCACTAGTCTTACTTGGGGGGGCGGATACTCGCTGTACGTGTATGCATTGTACAGCCGCGAATTTTGGCAAGGTGGAAACAATCTGTTTAACTGCTTCTAATATTAAGAATGTTTTAGCACAATAAAAATTTTTAATTAAAGAATTAGTCTATTTCCTTCACAAACTAGGGATAAAAACCAGAATCAAATTACATAGTGTAATTGACCTAATGTTATTTGTTCTATTCTTAAATCTTCGCAACACAGCCCAATGTCAGTCTTGCCTCAAAGACTATGTGCTCTCTAATCTTACAAGTGTTCTTTAGTTGAACTGTGCAGCGCATGCAACCTGCAATTCCCTTATCCTCTCATTTCCTGTGAGTTTCTCTTAATACAAAAGTGAATACTGGAGCTGAAGTGAAACGTGGAACTCTGTTCTTGTACCTACTAATATCCTGCAGAGAGGCAGCGCGCAAAGCTGAGCATGGTGAGTATATTGCCATTTATACTGACTTGATGAGCTTACAGAGAAGTGGTAATACCTAGGAAATGAGTTAGCAAAAATCCATATTAAGTCCAAGGAAAGAAATTACTAACCTTTGCTGTTAATGTCATCTTTGTGTATTTGTTGGATTACTTGAACTTCTAGAGACTGAGGGCGAGGATTATCTTCAGGGGTTTGAATTGAGAAATAGTTCATGTTCAATTTACCGGTTTGCCTCAAGTATCGAGAGGCATATTTTAATAAGGAAGTTGTTGAAAGAAATTAATACTGGAGTTACCTCTCCTTGTGGAGAAAAAGATAAAAGTTTTCTTGTCTGAAAGATGTAAATGGGGTAAAAACATTGTAGAGGAAATGTGGGTTAGTCTGACTCGTTTGATGAGAAGGTGGTCTTACAAGAAATCCTGATGTTACACAGCCTGCGTCGCCGCTGGTGGCACCAAACTCCAGGTAGGGAGCGGCAGGGGAAGGAGCAGTGGGGTGGGCAGGGGCGCCCCACGGCTACTGGGGTGGAGTGTTTCTCCAGAGGGCCTGGTTCATGCGGGGTTGCTGACAGCTGCACGCGCTCGGTGCTGCTCTGATCGCATGGGGGCTTGTAAGGCAACATCCCTCTTCATAAGTCACAGTGTCAACATCTGATCAAAAGGCTTTATGCCAAAAATGGAAGATATCCTCAGTTTAATGTGGTTTGGGTTTTTTTTAATGTACATGAGCCTTTTGTAACCAGAGAGGTGAGAGCAAGTGAGTGTTAACCAAAGGTTCCACAACACTCACAGGCGGAAGGGGGGGACACTGAGTATGCTTAACCGAACCCCGTTTGTTTGGGGATTGACCTATCGTGTGTGACGTGATCAAGAGTTTGTCAGAGGGTGACAGCATACCAAGGGAAGAAAAACTCTGCTGGTATCGCAGGCTTATGCTTTTGTGATAGCTACACTCTTTTTTTCATACAGCCCTAATTCTTAAAACTTTCTAGCTTAATTGGCAGTTTTGCATAAGTGTGGCTTTAAATCATTTTTAGGCTAGCAAGAGCGTCCTTATTGACGAAAAGGATAGGGAAACTCTTGCAAATAATTATGCTAGCGTTACCGCAATGTCGACTTCTGTTTTAGCTTTAAAATACAGATAAATAACTTAGAGCAGACTGGGGAGAGAAGTGAAGGGGAAATTTGGAGTGCTTTTTGTCAACTTCAGCTAGTTTTGCCAGTTTCATGTGTATATGAAATGCATATTCAAAATGAGCCTTGATACTGGTAGCTCAACTGACTTAAGTATTCGCTGTAAAAATCAATTACTTCCATGTTGCGGAACATATTTTTTTAACTTAAAAAAAAAAGTAAGAAATGATTTCTCTGATCATCCATCTGGCTGCATTGTAGCAAGATCTGGGCTGTACTTAATTTAAATGGAAAATGAAGTGCTGCTTGAATCCTCAACCCAGCTGCCCTAATTAGAGGCCACCTCCCGTTTCTTCCAAAGGGCAAACTGCAGAAGACCCAGTGCTGGTGCTTTTGCTACGTTTGTACACACAATGGCTGCACTGGCTCACGCTGGCTGTTGGGAAGTAAAAATTTAAGTTGGTACTGAGCTGCTTAAATGGTACCACGGGGAATAAACCAAAAGCTTAACAGGCTTCAGAGCCGCACGTGATCCGGGGCTTGGATTAGTGTTTGGGTTTCAAAGGTCAACTGAGCCATGGCTCCCATCAGTCCCTGTGCTCTCTGCAGGCAGCAGCAGCCAAAGGGGCGAACGCGCGGCTGAGCTGCTCATTCCTGCGGTGGGTTGAGGCAATGCCCGAAACGCTGGTGGGAACGGAGCAGGTAAGGCTCTGGGTGTTTGCACTGCTAGATTGCTGCCACGCTTGGATTACAGTCTAGGGAAAAGGAAACGGGAGGAGAGAGATGCCTAATTAGGCTGTGGTCTCTGCCAATTACAGTCTGAAATGTTGATTTAATGAGTGGTGCATTTAGTCACCCGGTGATACATTATGCTTAAATGACAGTGATAAAATTTTTGTTATAGTCCATGAAATCAGTGTCTCACAAAGTGAAAACATTTGTAATGAAGAAATAAAAAATACGAACTAGGATGCTACTGAATGCAATGTAAATATTTAAGAAAAAAATAGTTTGTCTTCTGTTATGAAGATAAGAAGTTACAGGTAGTTTTTGTGACTGTTCTGTTAGTGACGAAAATGTGAAGATGTTTTGCCGGCCAGTTTGTGGTTCTCGCTTGAGACGGGAGCGTTGGCGCTTTTCCCGTCTCCCTCCTGTGGCAGGGCCTGGTGGCGGGGGGGCTCCCTCCGCTCCTCCGGCGGGAGATGCTACCTGTGCTGGGGGCACTAACTCGGCACTGCCCAGCCCTTCGGTATCTCTTGGTAGGTTTTTGTTCTGAATTTCACGTTATGAATTACTGATATTTTTAACTAGATTTCTAAGGTTAATGGAAGGGAATAACATATACATAGCTTATCACAAGGAAAAAGTAGGACATCTGCATTCCAAGAAGGGCAGAACTGGCTGAAGTGATTTATATCTGTACACCTTGTGTCCTGTAAAGGGCAGTTGTTTGTCGTAAGTAAAGGTCACATACAATATGCTTGTAGTCAATTTTTAGTAGATTTTTCTGATTTCTCTTTAACTGTGTGTTAATTCCTGTAGTATCAGATAGTTTTCTCCCTTGGCTGCCCCTTCAATACTGTTTTAATCAAGTCAAGCTGAAAGAAATTTATGAGGAGAAGATGTAGATGTGAATGTAGCACACGTGAGTCTCAGCCGCTACCTGTTGGGTGTTTTCTCACCTTCGCTCCTGCTGTCACAGCCCCGGCAGGCACGCAGCCCTGGGGGGGCAGAGGGGCGGCAGCAGTGAGCTTTGGTGCGTCTTCAGCCTCCCATGTAAACCCAGCTGTGCCAGGGGGTAAATGCAAGGTGGGGGTAGGGGGTGAGCGCTGGCAGCAGGGGCTGCTTCTGCAAAGGCTCCCCCTCCTCCAGGGATTTACAGCTGCCTTCGCACAAAGCTATGGATAAAGGCAATCTGAAAAGACATGTTATTTTCCACCATTCTCAGAGGAAGGTGAGACGATTTCTATGGAGTGGGGGGACGCGCGTTACTGAGGGTGTCTCAGCAGCCAAAGGCGCTGTTTCAGCCGAATGGTGGAGTTTCAGTTCCTAAGTGCAGGGCCTGGTCTTTCACTTGGTGCAAACGCGATGGGGTTTCCCTGAACCAACCGGGCGTGCGCCAAGGGCGGAGAGGGGAGTCCGCCGCGGCGCTGGGCTGTCAGCCCGTAACTTGATGCGTTACCGGGCGGGTGCTGGGCGCGCGGGCGCTCCAGCGCGTTCTGTGGAGGGCTTCCGCCTCCTCCGTTACTGCCGGGCGGCACCTCCCGGCCGCTCCCCGCTGGGCCTGAGCCCGGGCCCCGCCCGCTGCCGCCCGGCGCCGCCGCCGCCCCTTTAAAGCCCCGCTCGGGCCCCGCCCCCGTGCCCGGTCTCAGCCAGTGGGCGCGCGGCGGCGGGAGGCGCCTGCGCCGGCTG